>VFFE01007196.1:642413-843290 GCA_008921705.1 Burhinus oedicnemus
GGGGGGACCAAAACCAGAAAGAATATCAAACTTTTGCTAACAAGAATGACCCCTATACCCAGACAAGTGTTTTTGCCTGTGGATATTGGATATTGAGAACATCATATTGGAAGAAACATACATATCATCTTTTAGTTACCACTGCTGGCTTAGATAGTGAAACTATGCTCATGTTCCTTTTGTGGAAGGCGATGCACGGGTAGTCATTTGTAATTGCAACCACTGGGAATCTTTGCAAGTGTCTTCACAAAGTGATGGATCAGGCTGATAATGTGTGGTATAAAGCACCATCTTTCCTTGCTGACTTTGGAAACTTCACTTTAGATCCTTTAAGTGAAAGCGGACAACTCTGCTGCGTTTTTCAGATGGCAAATGTTTGTATGTTTGCAACCTTGCTTGCAAATCATCTTACTAAATTGATCATCTGCACAGTAGGTCTGATGTGGTTGACATGCACTGTACTTAATGAGAATGAACATATTTTTTCCATAGCACAAGCCTTGGTAGGTCGCAGGTGTTGTAGGCAAGCCAGAAAACAGTAGAGCTATTAGGACCTATTTTTTTGCCCAGGAAATCTCAGGTGGAAATCTGGGAGCCCCACCTGAAATTAATAGAGGACAATTCAGAGCAATTGTAAGGCCACTTCTTTTGAATTCACTTTTGTAGCATCACTACAAAGGAACTTTGTCCCTTGACACAGGCCAGGTTGGATACTTTGTGTAGTCACTGAGGTGAGAATAAAGCAAAGCTATCCTTCAAGAAACTGAAGCAAAGGTTGTGGTTGGGTCAATGTTTTTCTAAACACATGCAGAAAGACCCAAATGTCTATTGAGCAGAATGGATCATGCTTCTGTCAATAGCTAAACACCATCTTGGTCTGTTTCATTAATAAGGACAGTTCTTAATTTGAAGAGATTTTGTAGTTTTATGTGCTTTATCAAAAGAAGGTGAATAGAGATTTCAAGTAGTAATTACAGTCATTAAAAAAAAAGGAGAGGGAGAAAGGGCAGACCATTCTTTACGCCATGTATGATAAAAGAACAGAGACACCTACAAGGAGCTATAACTTGTTACTGAGTAGGAGACACTTGAAATTTTCATGAAGAGCTGTTTGAAAAAAACAATGAAGAAAGGCAGATAAAATCCCCCATTATTAACTAATGTAATCATATGATTTTCAGCATGCAGCATGCATACTACAGATAGTCATGGTTTATTGTTACAGTGAATTAATAACATTGTCACAATGGATAACATCACATATTCTGACTATCCAAGTGACAGGAAGTCCATTAAGGTTTCACAGTAACAGCAGCTTTAAAATAAAATTTAAAAAAAAAAAGCACAAAAAAACCAAACCCAAACCAGAAAACCAAACCCACCACCATCAAGTTAAGTTCTTTCTTGAGTGATGAGCAGTGTAACCTTGGTCTGCTGCAGCAGATGAAAGAGCACTCAGAGCGCATTACCTGTTTGTAGGAGATACACGCATTGCATGCCCATCATAGTCGATTTTAGTCTTGCTGATTGAATTTAGGGTGGATAGTAAAAAGCAAACACATCACCTTCTATGCACTTGATATTTTCAGCAGAAGGAAGAGAAGCTAGTGCAATATCTCCTCCTCCTCCAATAAAATGAAAATTTGTGCACCACTCCATAGGCTTTAGCTTGTTGTCAGTGCCTACAAAACTTATCACCATTTGGTTTGTCTTTCCTCATCACCTCCAAAATAGATCTTCCAAATCTGTGTCTACAATACACCATCTTTCAAAGATACAGATATTCTTTCAAATATCAAAAATATTGTTACTCAAAGAATAGCCTAGATTCCTCTTCACCACTTACAAATTAGTGAGACAAATTTAGTTAATTTAAGTGAGTTTAAGAAAAGTTTAGTCAACTGAGGGACTTGGAATCCACATCAGATATGTAGCATTTATGGATTCTTTACAGATCTGGGAGAAAAGAAGGATTTTCCACTTTCTTTTAGAAAAAAATACAAAGGAATGAAAACAACCATTTTCTGGTATATTGTTTATTGAAATTAAACATTAATTGCTACTTCAAGAAGAGGGAAAAGACTTAAAATAACATATGTAGTCCATAGGAGGTGCTACTTACTATAGTTATTATATTAACAATAATATATTGTTAATAATATTAATAATATTAATAATAATTATAAATGCTTTCAAGCAATAATAAACATACTCAGCATTACAGAAATGAATTCAGCATTACATTGCTGTACACACTGAATGCATTCTAAGGGGATTATATTCTTTGTCTGTTGATGTGTTTTTCGCATACACATCATTAATATGTTGAAAATACCTGAAATACAGTCAACATACTGACCAGGACTTGTACAACTCTAGGTGGCATGTAAACAGAATTTAAAGTTGGAATTCAGACACAAACCCAACATATTTATAAAAAAAGACATATCTTGGAATACTACTAGGACATCATCGTGATTTTGCCATAGAGGCTGTTGAATCACCATCCTCGGAGAATTTCCAAGCTCAGTTGAGCAAAACCCTGAGCAACCTGCTCTAACTTTGACGATAGCCCTTCTTGGAGCTGGGGGGGTGGACTAGATGATCTCCAGGGTTCCCTTCCAGCTTCATTTATTCTATTATTCACTGAGCAGTTAACCCAATACGATATTAAGAAACAATCATAAATTCAGTAAATTCAGTATATAAACCTACAATATAAAAGGATCTAAATAATCAAATTGCTGTAAGTTTTGAAATACGATGCCTCCCTTCAAAATATTTTGTAATTACAGAACTAATTTGATGGATTGAAGTGGATAAGCAGTAATATCACTTTACACATCTCTAAGAATGAACTCACTGTTCTCAGTGACAGAAAGTATTTCATATAAAACCTTCTAAACCACATCCTCCAGTCTTCTGCTTTTTTCTATACCAGACCTCAAAAGGTTTTCTTTCTATACAGTTTCAGTGGTTTTCTTTCCTGAATCTCATGTCTCATATCATCTTTTAGTAATACTGAATTTGATCCAGTATTACCCAGGCTACTTTACAACTGACACTCTTTTTTACTTTTACAAGTAAATAAAATGTGTCCCTTTCCCGGCGAAACACAGGAATTACACATTTTGCATATTTTGTTTCTTTGTGGAAAACTTTATGAAAAAATTTAATTCCTATGAATATCTTGACTTCATTGCATTAAAAAACACTATTCATTTAGGCAATAGAATCTCCAGCACAGAATAAAGAATATACCCCATAGAAATCATTCGCTTTCATTGCACTGAAGAAAAAATGAAATCATCAAGCCCCTCTACTGCCAAGGGTGCTTGCAATCTCCAAAGACACTGTTTTATTAATAATTTTCAAATTCTGACAAAGATTGCATCTTCCCTCGGTGTTCTTTTGTAAATTATATATTATTTTTTTTTAGGAGATTCAGAACATTTTCATACATGTTTAAAGTATATTATATCCATGTGAAATTACATGGCCATTAAAGATGGTCAAAGAATGTAAACATATTGGGTAAACAAATCCCATGTAATCTCTATTGATGGGGGAAAGTACAGTGGATTTTTTAAATCTGAATTTACCTTTTGTGCCCTGTGCACAGCATGTGAGACCCCCTGGACACAGCCAGAAATTAAATATTTGTATTAGAGCTGACTTCTTATGCTATATTGATGAAAACAACAAGCTGTACATCCCTTTCGATTGATTTACTTGTTTATGTATTTCAAGATTTTTTTACTGAAGGCTTATCAGTCTGTCTGTAAGCCCTGCTGAATACTGAGCAACACTCAAGTGTACTTTTCCAGGATGTGACATAACCTTCATAATATTATTATTATTATTATTATTATTATTATTATTATTATTATTATTATTATTATTATTGATGTTCAGAAAAGCCTGTATTGTATTTTGGTAGCAAACAATTTGTTCTGCAGTCTGCCTTTTAATTGAGATATCCACCAAGAGCAAATAATATCCATCCCAAATGAGGCCAAGTAAACCTAACACAATGAAAGGATGTAAACAGCTGCAGTCTTTCTTTTCGCCTTTCAGTGAGTCTATAACTGCCATCAGGCATATAGTGCTTCTGTTTAACTGGTTGGCTGAGAAGGCAACCAAACATTTACATGGTCTTGAGGTATGGTGGTATCTAATTGGAAAGCAAGGCCATACCAGAAAGAAATCTCCCACTGTGTGGGGAATTTGAAAGCAACAGATGCTACTGCAGGATACTCTTACTACTTACCATGAAAACCATTAATGTTACAGTTAATTATTTCACCTTGTGGCATGCCTGTAAATATTTTAGTAACTACCTGTGTGACATGTCCAATTTAGGCAATATTTCCATTAGTTTCTGTCCATGAAACTCCATGCACAGCTGATCCCCAACATAGTTGAAAAATGTGTGTCTACACTTAGGGAGTGTAGGTGCAACAGCTAGCAGCTGTGCTCAGCTATGCCTGTTACATTTTTGAACCCCAAGCTTCTCCTGATTCTTAGGGCCCTCTCAAGTGCTGTCCCAGTCATAGAGTCCCAACCTTGGAGTGATTCCTCTATGTCAATGCTTCAGATCCCTAGGGTATCTCTAGGACATTTAGGTGCATCTATATGGCATGCAAGACTGGCTGGCTTTGGAATGCCACCTATCCTTTAAACCTTCGGTGACCATTCTACGAAAGGCCATCTAGCAGTCACAGTATTCCTTCAATGTCTGCAATGCACTGATATCAGGACCCACCATATAACAAAATATTGAATTCATATTGCTCACACTCTTCTAAACCAAGATGTTACCAGCGAGGTCAAGAAAGAAAGTTAAAAGAACGGGAGGAATCCTGATGGGCAAGGAGGACCAAGTCGTCTTCCAGACCATGTGACCTTGACTGATACCAGTAAGTGGGCCAGAAATCTTCTGAAAAATTGCTGCCAAGCTCAGTTTTGCCGTGTCATGGTAGTCATGACTTTGCCTAATGAGCAAGCAGCCGAAGGATGGCTACTTACAGGCGTGGCTTCACAGCATTTAGTAAGAAGAACCACCTCAAAGAGAGACAACACATATGTTGGGTTGTACAGCTCCTGGGCATAGCAATTTCTGCACTGGAAAGTTCATTGCTGGGGGAGGTGGCACACAGCCCATTAGCTGCTTTGTCATAGCTGCTTGCCATTTATGATAGCCTCATGCCCATTGCGGCTGCCCAGAGGAACAGAATGCCTGACTGCGTTGGGTCTATCGTTGAGACAAATATGCCCGGGCCCCACTCGGGGGAACCCTGCCCTTACTGCAGTCACGGAGGATATAATTCCATCTTTGCCTATGACTAACGGTCATGGGCTCCTGATACATGCTGCATACCAATCCCACAAACTGAACATCAGTAGCCTGAGAATAACCATCTCCCCCGCTGTCAGTATGGTCCATTTGCATGTGGCCTGACGAGCTTGAATCCAAGATGTTCTTCAACTTTATGGTCAATTCCTGGTGAGTTTAGGCAGCTCAGAATTTGTTCATGCTGCCATCAAGATTTCTTTCACAATAGATAATGTCCACATGCAACCAGTTACCCGCCACACAACAAGCAGTGACTGTCAGGACAATGGTAAAACATCATTATGAATACATCTAGGAAAGCAGTCACTCTGGAAGCCTGTCCCGCAGATCAGCTCTGAAATTGTGTGTGCTGCTAGCTAGCATGTTTCCATGTGCATATGCATTTGTAAATACAGCTTCCTCTGTTCATACATAATGACTGTGATTCCATTTGCCTTTGCCCTGCCTTAAAAAAAAATAAAGATCATTGGTTCCCCAAGACTTGGTAGAGTCTGGCTGTCAGATACACCTGCATAAAACACTAAGCATCTTGCATTTTCTCAAAATTCCTAACCAATGGCTGGATTATTTTTTTTTTTATAGCAACAACGTGACTGAGTACATATGAGAGAGGGAGGCAGAAGCTAATGTGGTTCTGCCATTTCACTGGTTGGCTGTCATAGTGCTTAGACATGAGAACTGGGACCCCAGAGACTCCTTGTGCCTGCTGCAGTGAACACTAAAGGATGAGAAAGAAAGAAAGGAAGCAAAGATGGAATGATAAATTAGACTAGGGGAAAAAACAAAAGGGAAGACAGATAAGAGAGGGAGAGAGAGGGAAAGAAGCAGAGATGGCAAATGACAATGTGAGGTCAAGTTGTTATAATACAAAACAAAATATAGACTTGTGGTGTAAAGCATACGCATAAAGGGTCTAAATTAAGTTTTTCAGATGTATTTAACTTTTTATTGTTTTAAATGTTGGAACTCTGAAACTGCAGTGCTTGGTGTTTAATCTTATTTTTCCTTTAATGCAATCTTTGTCACAAGTATACCATATAAACTCAGTGTTAGCCAGCAAAAGTCACGGCCAGATCCTGAACTGAACATTTCTGCAGTTTTACATGATCTCCTGGTTCAGATAGTTCAATATG
Source organism: Burhinus oedicnemus (assembly GCA_008921705.1). Lineage (NCBI taxonomy): Eukaryota > Metazoa > Chordata > Aves > Charadriiformes > Burhinidae > Burhinus > Burhinus oedicnemus. The sequence continues at coordinate 648,903 of VFFE01007196.1, forward strand.
TTGATCTATATGACTGATGTTTAGGTAATTATAAAAGGAGATGGAACAGGTTGATTATAGAGATATCTGGGGAGCTGAAATACACACTGAGTCCTCACTGACTTGCTCCATCTTTTGGCTAACAAGAATGTAGGTTTTCAATTAAATACAATGAAGTATAAAAGGAAATATCTTCTTTTCACTTACCATGGATAGAAGAAAATAGTTTATCGCATTGCACAAATAATAGCATCTCAGTTGGTATAACAGTAATACCTGTAATAGAATCAAACTTTCATCATTAAAAAAATAGTTTTTTTCTCGGAAAATATATCTCTTCTCTTCAGCATTTCTCTTTCAGCAGCTGTCTATTATCCAGTCACAACGTTCAATTTCATTGACATTATCTCCTAAATTGAATCATAAATGTGGGAGAGATCTGTAACATAATAGGCAAATTGGGTGTTACTCTGAATGAAGTGGAATTTCAGTTCCTGTCTTTGCTGAAGTTTTTGTTTGTTAAAAAGGAAATGCAGTTCATGTATAAACGCACTCTTCTTATGAAAGGTTCTGAGCACCAGGTGTTCCTATGGCCACCTAAATACTTTCTGTTCAGGACAACTCAGACCCATATCACAGTATACTGGGGAGTTTATCTTTTCTTCATACTTAGTACAGTGCTTTGGCAGAAGAGCATTCTGAAAGTTTAAGCTATCTTTTGTGACTCCAACATCATTAAGAAAGATGATAATTGATTCTCTGTTTTTTGAGGCTTAGATACTCAAATCAAGTAACACTATTACCCATGAACTCATGGACACGTTACAGAATGATTTACAGCTCCTCATGATTTTCCTAAATGCTGTGCAAATCTCATAGAATCATAGAACCGTTTTGGTTGGAAATGACCTTTAAGATCATCAAATCCAGCCATTAACCTAACACTGCCAAGTCCACCACTAAACCATGTCCCTAATCACCACATCTACAGGTCTCTGAAATACCTCCAGGGATGGTGACTCAACCCTTTCCTGGGCAGCCTGTCAAACCTTTCAGTGAAGAAATATTTCCTAATATCCAATCTAAGCCTCCCATGGAGCAACTTGAGGCCATTTCCTCTTGTCTTAACCACTTGTTACTTGGGAGAAGAGACTGACACCCACCACACTACAACCTCCTTTCAGGTAGTTGTAGAGAGCGATAAGGTCTCCCCTCAGCCTCCTTTTCTGCAGACTAAACAGCCCCAGTTCCCTCAGCTGCTCCTCGTAAGACTTGCTCTCTAGAACCCTTACCAGCTTTGTTGCCCTTCTCTGAATATGCTGCAATCTCTCCAGTATTAGAACCATCTCCAAACCCAAAGTTTTCCTTTGTAATGGCCACATATAATCCAGTGAGCACAGAGATGTGTCCTTGGAGACACGTAGCATTTCTCCTCCTTTAGGAGCTTCAATATGCTGTCATTTGATTAGAATGTTCTGGTAAGTGAATTTTAGCTACTGAATTTTTGGCAGCTCTAAGCTTCTTGTCATCTGAGTTTTGTGTACGGCTGATATGTTTCCTCTGTCCTTATTTCTGGCTAAAGGCTATATACTGCACTCTACATTGCTCTTCAGTTGGGGAGAGTTTCTTCAGAGCATACCAGAAAGTCAAAACTTGCCTTGTTCCTTCTACTCTACCTTCTGCTTGTTGATGGTGTTGTAGCATGAACATATTTGGTACAAGAATTAAGGGACAATAAAGGAAGCTGGGAATAAAGCTGGTCTACACAACAGAGCAGATGTGCAACTTGTAGCCAAAGGATGTTATGAATGCTAAAAGTTTAAAAGAAAGGGAAGAATAGACAAGTTTGTGCAGCAGAAATCTATTGACATTTGTCAAACACAAACCTTAGCTCAACTCAGAGTTTAAAATGTTTGGCATCTGAGAGAGTAATCATGGGGAGCACCATATGCACTCACTCTCGTCTTTCCTACATACCTCTTCGTGCCCACTGCTGGGGACAGGGTACTGAACTACATTACCCTCTGATTTACCCACTATGGCTATTGATAGCTTCCTAGGTATCCACAGATAATGATTAATTACCACTGTTAATAATCAAAATTCAATTATTAATATGATAACTAAATAAAATATTATCCCTTAAAAACTCTTCATTCATTTCACATTATGCCTTAAAAAGATAACTACAAAACTGTGCCTTATCTATACCACATCCCTTATGGCTAACATTATTACACACCTCTTCAGGTAGCCTTCTGTATTTGCCACTATGCCTGAAAGTGGTACCACACTCTCAGCTGTGTCACATCCTCAGAGTGATGTATAAAGGAAAATCTAGGCGCACAGCTTTTACCCGCTTCTGAGGAAAATGGAGGAAGCAAGGAAGCTGTATGTCCTCCATTGTGCCATTCTTATAAATCCTTTTTAACAGCTAAGCTAGGAATAAATGTGCCATGGAAATTATACAAGCTGCAAAACTGATTTGTAAATAAACCAGAATTAGTTTGTTTTGGGGACAAGTGCAACTGAGATCTGCAACACGTTCACCTCCCTGGAAGGAAAAGTACAGCAAGGAGTGAATAATGCACATTGAGCAAAAGTTTTCACCATGTGAGCGGTGTCATTGAAGATGTGGGGCAGAGGACAGACTGTAGTTGGAACACTATTTTTCCTGTTTCTTGGATGCTGAATTTCAGTCTTGGCTCCTAAGCATAATTTCTTCTAAACCCCAGATATGAAAAATAATACCAATGTAGACACATCAAAACTTACTTAGTGGACATAAAGAATTACTCTATGCCAAGATGGCTAGTGAGAAACCACACCTACAAAAAAAAATGCTAACTTTCATTAAGATTAGGAAGCTGTTATGAAGAAATACTACCTAATTTGTAATGTACACCAACTTGACTCTTCTTTTATTTTGCCAAAGAAGGCTGCTTTGGCTAAGGCTTCTGTCTCGCTGGAGAAACCAATCTGCCGGAAGATGCCTGTGATGTGGCTTGTCCTCACTGCCAGCTTGTGCTCATGATTGTTGTCCCACTGCTCTCTCACATCAGGATGCATCAGCGTTGGAGCCTAATCTTTGACAATGCCTCAGCTGCAGGCATCTATCCTTTGATAAGTGGGTTGTAGAAAGCCATTATTTTAGGTAATGTTTCCAGTAATCCTGAACATTAACTCTCTGGCTAGTCTGACCTCTGTGTGCTTGATGAAGGCATAATTTCCACCCCTATTTCCTTTCCAGGTATAAAATGACATGTTTCTGGATCTGTATCCCCTTAATGTAGGATGAGACGGGAAGAGAGAGGCCAATAGGATGTCCACTGCCTCTTACATGTTACAAAGTGCAGGTCTTCACAGGGACAAGTAACGAGGCTTAAATATCCTCCAGGGCACCTCTTAACCTCCATTTTAAATTCAGCCTTCTCCACTGCCTGGGGAACTGCTGAGGGAAAGCCAGGAGGTGGAAGATATGTGAAAGTTGAGCACAACAGGTTTTTTTTCCCCTGTGAAAGAAGGCAGAAGCTGTGTGCAGTTGTTATTTTTCCTCTGGTCTCGAGTTACACCTCCCATTTTCTCACACCCCAGGGACTGCCTTAACTGCCTTCTGTGAAAAGGAGTCTTTAGAGCAAACATCACCCCCTCCAGCCCAATGCTGTAAAGGAAAACCGTGCTCCAAAGGCTGAGAGGCTGCTCCCACATCCTCTCATGAGTGGATTAGCCAGCACGGTTAAGCAGGTGAGATGAGTGAAGGACCAACAGTAGGAAAATAGTTTGGCTTTCTGTGGGGTACTAGATCTGGGATGAGAGCTTCCTGTCTGGGGTGAATGTCATTACTCTAGCTATTTTCAAAACACGCCCTTGCCTTTCTTTAAAATGGAGCATATCCAATTTTGAATCAGATTGGCATGTGGGAAAAAATGCAGTTACACTTTTCATTATAAGTAAGAATATATATCCTTTATATTTTCTTCAAGTTCACTATAGGCCCAGAAGTCTGCTGGCCCTTAACCCTTGCATCCACAGAGGAGAGTGTAGAAAGTTGTTTTCTCCAAGGAAAGGAGGTGGAGATAGAGCTTTATGCCACTGTTTAGCAAGGTGAACTGTACCAACAGTCCAGATGTGCTTCCCAGACTCTGAAAAACAGCAACTAACATTGTAGAATCGAAGCAATACCTCGAAATTAAAGAAGCTTTGCTCTTGTTTAGCTGCTCTGCACAAAATCTGGCTTAATGCTGACATGTTTTGCAGCTGAGCAAGGTCTCATATATGGAGATGGAATTCCTCCTGCTCAGAGCTCATCGTAGACTTGGGGCTTCTGTTATTGCATTCGTAGACATATTGGCTCCAGGCCTGCTCACAAGGGTGGTAAAACACCCAAAGGTTTCAGCAGGAGCTGGATCAGACCAACTGTAAGAGCTAGAAAGCTAAAGGCAAAATAACCCACCCTCCTTCCCCCACAAAACTAGTGTAGGATATACTATGCAAAGTGTCAATAAAAAATACAAAACAGCAATTATTTTTCCACATAAACATTTCGTTGCATCCTTTCTGAACACCAATCACTGTGACACTCCATGACAATATAAATGATGACATGACTGAAGTGCTGTAATCCATCCAGCTTGTGTTACTGTACTTGTCAAGAAAAAAAACCCTCCATAAAACCTCTAACAAAAACAATACTCCACTATCCCACATATGTTACCAATGCTTTCTAAAAATGGCCATTCAACAAGCTAGGCTCCATACCACGACTTCAAATTAAACCATATGTTCGTTTATAAAATGAAAAACTTCAGGGTTGAATGAGCCTTGAAGACGGAAATCATGGTTTCCAGCATGATTTTCTCTAGGGGAAGCCTTGGGGTGATCTGTATGCCCATCATACAAGTCGTTAGACACCTATGATATTGTACCATGAATGCTGGCTTCTTCATAAAGGTCCTCTGTTTTGCAAAGAAGGGCTCAGTATGCGGACTGATGGCTTGGTTTTTTCCATTTTGACATTTGTTAAAAATAAGCTACAACATAATCAGTATCAGAAACTGTGGGCATTGCATGAAAAATCTCTGGCATTCCCAGCCTGCAGCTCACACCTTTCACCAAGGTCCACTCTAACCCTGCCTGTGACAGGAGATGGTGGAAAGTGGTGCTTTGTGGTAAAGAAACCAACAAAGTATCACTCAGCTTAAAGACAAAACTTTCACTATATTTAGTTATTTAATAAATAGTAATAATAAAACTGATGCAGAATTACATGGAAGATAAATCAACAAAGAGTAATTTAAATAGAACACTAGCTTGGTTCCCATAGCCCTCCTCTAAATTGTACATACTTCATGGTCTATAGGAGTTAAGGGAGGAACATTTATCCTCCTGCCACCTTGATTTCAGTGAAATTTGAACCAGGGCCAGACCCATGAAACAACTGAGGTTGTCCTGGTGTGGAGGCCAGCACAAAGTTTGGCTAGCTTGGGGGAGGAGGTGGCAAGAGAGGGTAGGTGAGACAATGTGAATGGTGGGAGTATGCAGTGCATGGATGACCTGAGGAGGTTGATCCCTTTTCGTCATCCTTCTCCCAGGCCCTCTAGCCCTTCATATCCCTATCCTGGGACCTATTCACACCACATCACCACCACTACCACTCTCCTCACTCCCAACTCATAACACAGGGCAACCTCTGAAAAGATAAACAAGGTGTCAGAGAACAAAGGAAGAAGGACATTGAAGCCAAGTAGTGCTGAGCAGACCTGGGCTGGACTTCACTGCATGGCACTACAGCAGTGTCACAGACACTGAGATAGCACTGATATTCAGGTTTGGCCTCACTTAGTATTGCCTACAGTTAGATTCATAACACAGCAGTGGTATGAAGATAACACATACCAGGCTGAAGGATAGAGCAAAAGCCCTCTACAGCATAAGCAGAAAAACAAACACACTTTCTGATCTACCTTGCATCTTACAAAGGTTATTCTAGGCACTTTGGGGCAATCTTTAGCAGTGATAATAAATTCCCTTTTCATGACAACCACTCCCCACTTCATAGCATGATGTGATACCCTTACAGAATATTATCCATAATGTTCTAAAAAAATCAAATTGCATATGTCATTACTATATGCTACAAAAGTGGGAAGGTGGTGCAAAATATCATCACCTTCATACATTTACCTTCTAACAAGCTGCTTACTGTGATGGCAAATTCTGTGGGACATGAAGGTCCTTGTAGCACACCCTCTGCAGGCTGGACTTTTCTCTTGCTTAGCTGAAACTTTCTACTGCCTCTGAATTTCCTTAGCCTCAGGGATGCTCTAATTTCCAGCTGGCTGCTCATAACCTCAAAGGCCTGTTCTTGTTGTTGGGTTTTGCTGGAGACAGCACATCCACACCCCGTACTTCAGACTGAGAGCTTGGGTGGCTTAGGAATTAAGATGACAGATCTGTAATGTACACAGATTACTCAGCCATGATAAAAAAAATAGGGTTATCATGCTTCTATACCACGAGGATAAAATGCCAAGTGTTGGTGAAAAGCAGGCGCTTTGCTGCTGCAGCCCTCAGGCTGGATAGATAGGCAGGCAGCAAGAGAAGCAAGGCTAGCACTGAATGCCAGCCTCCGTGTGAGTTGTTTACATGCTGGCTGAGGCTAGGGCATGGCGGTAGGAAACAGGTTCGTTTTTTAAAAGAAAGCCCGCCTGACCCCTCCACAGGGTGAAGTTTCCTCACCCTTCACCACGTGGCTCAGGTTCACCCGGGACCGCGGCTGACTCACTGTCTGGGAATTTGGAGTAGGCATGGCCTGTGTAAAAAAGCAGGTCTAAAAACTTGCTGTGCAAGATAAACAAGGAAAACACGCTCCTTGGCACACAGGCCGTTCAGATGTTGACCATTGTGTTCTCCTGGAGTTAATCATCACAGGCCAGGCTCGCCTTTGCAGCCGGAGGTGAGCTGCGGCCGCTTGCTCAGCGCTAAGGAAGCAGGTGCAGCAACAGCTCATTGTTGTAACAGTGTTTTGAAAATTGGGTAACTTGATATTTTTTTTTCTCCCCCCGCCATGGGGAAGTGGGGGCGAAGCTGGGCAATGCCGGTGCAGGTGGCACAGCCGGAGGTGGAGAGGGCAGGGGCAAGCGTGCATGGCCGCCTCACCTAGAGACTCGACATTTTTCCTTGCACCTGCCTTCTTCCTCCCTGCCTTGGAGTCTGACCTTGGTTGCTGTTGGAGGAACAGGCCCCCTGCCCAGCCCGGTCACCCATGTCTGCCAGCTTGGGGCCACCACCATGGTGATTAGCCCTCACTCTAATTACAGGCTCACCAGCTGGGACATATCCTGAAAAGTACCTTTAGGAGATACTCAGAAAGTCTCACAGACGCCCTGGGCAGTAAGCCAGCCACAAGGCAGGGTCTCTGAGCTGCCCTCCTTCCAGAGGCTGCGTGCGTGCATCTACCACCAGGTAGATCCCAGCATGCTGACGTTTGGGCACCTTCACCTGGGAGACAGACTTATCCAGTTCTTCTTCTCCCCCTCCATTCCTCAGACCTTTCACATAATGCAGTTAATTACAGTCAGCTTATTAGACTTCAGCTTGTTTGCTGCTTTTTGCAGCACTGGTTATGCAAGGGGGCTTGTCAACAGGAGACCTTCCACCCCTCCTGTGGCCAGTCTGCAGAGGCTGAAGGTGATGATAATCTGATAGCTGCTCTTTGGCCTATCTGAAATGGGCATTTTTGCATTTCATCCTCATTTCTAAGGGACAGATGGGTGTGTTATGTGAATTGTTGCTGCTCTGGCTAACGTAGTTGTCAGTGGGTTAGGGAAGTCACAGGGGACTGGACTCACACAAAGATGAAAGGGCAGAACCAAGATGTATATTGATGACACTGATAACCCATTCTGACCCTGTTCTGAGGTTGTAGGAAGGGCTTCATTTCCCAAAGCTGCTCTTCTTGCGCTTCTCTGGAATAGCAATGTCTTAAGGAGGAGAAGAGAACACAACAGCAAGATAGCTTTTCAGTCTTTTATGGATTTTTAGCTCTTATCTAAATAATTTGCTGCTAAGTCTTCTTTGTCCTTGCTTCCTTGCTAAGATAATAAAGGGTGTGCATGTATACACACACACACACACATATTTGTATTAGAGGGATTTCCGGAAAACTTAGCATGTGTAACTAGAGGAAAAAAAAGTATATATTAACTTCAAAAGCTTTCAGGGTTGGGATTGTAAAAATATTTTACTTGGAGGGTAAGTCCTTCAGGCACCTCTCCTCACAGTAGGTCAAGAGAAGGCAAAGATAGGAAAAAAGCATTTATTTTCAACCCAAATTCTTTACCTAAGGCTTTAATCTCTGTGGCTATACAAAAGTAGGGGATAGTGCAGTGCCTTAGTAAATAAGACAATAAATGGCAGAGATGAAAGTGGTAAATTGTAAGATTCATACACAACTATGTGCTGAACATCACTGTTCAGGAATTAAAAAAAGCTGCATGGAGTAGTGCTGTAGGATTTTCCTGTTGTCTTTAATGGAAGAAGATGTGGAACTTTTTCTGCTTAATTTCTTGCTGTATTTGCCCGGACATCTGTACTCCCAGCTCTTTTCTGAGAGTCCATCTAACTGCAAGTTCTTCAGAGACCTTTAGGTGGTCCCCAAAGTAAATAATAAGGATGACCTACTACATATACACCATGCCTTCAGGTTTCCTATCTGTTGAGTAATTCAGCCTTATAAAGGACTTGGAAATCAAAGCAAAAGCTTGTCATGTCAAATGCTACACGCTGTTATGCATAACAGACTCATAGGTTGCAAAGCTTAAGTGTTACAGCCTTGTAAGGAGCTCTACAGTACTTCATGTGTTAATGCAAAAGTGATGGAGGAATGAAGATTATTAGGTCAGTTAATTTTTTTTTCCATTTTTTATTTATTAAGAAGTTTCAGGGATGTAATTTCTGTAGATACAACAAATGCTTGATGCTATACAAAAACAAATGCTCTGTAGGTTCCCTGTCTATTTTGAATATGAAGCCATCTAGAAGACCTAGAGTTGGACTAAAAGCCTCGCTGTAGCAGGGACAGCAAAACTGTGGAGCACAGAAGCAACGAATCTGACAGTATTTCATGTGGTTAAATGCGACATGAGAAGGTTGCATTTTCTGTTAGATGCAAGTTCTCAGACCTGCCAATTGCCAGCATCTTCAGCCAGTTTAGCAACACTGGGGATGCTTAAAGTCCCTCAGGATTTGGCAATCAATTCTTTTTGTGGTTTTTTTTGTGCACCATGAAGGTCGTTAGTTTCATTTTCCAGTAGTGGATTTTCTTTCTCCCAAGCCACATAGATTGAAGTGTCTACGTTTAGACAAACTCAAATGTCTCAGGTGAGGCTTGTTCACTGAAATAAGTTAAACGAATCTTTTGTTTTCAATGCACAGCCAGTTAAGCAATTAGAATTTTATTGGAAAGTGTCCCAAATTAGATTAAATGATGGTGAATATTGTTAACAGGTTAGGATCGTTAGACAGGCTTTTTAAGGTAAAATTTGTTTGAAGGTAGAGAAGGCTGAGAGTCTAATCCTTGGGATGTGTCTTTTTAGGTGCAAATCAAAGCTTGAAACTTGTGAGGCAGAACGTGTTTAAAGATACCTACTAACCTTAAAATAGATTTCTCCTTCTTTCCCACTATTTTTTTTCATATGAGTCTCTGGAACCTGGACTGAGGGAAGCAGATGACCTGTTTTTGTAATGGACTTCTGCCGTTGTTCTTTCCTTCTTCTTTGATAGAAATTGCACAACCTTCTGAAGGAAATTTTATTCTTCTATTTTGATAAAGAAACATCTGAAGAAGCTGAGCTTGTAACAGAGAAGGAAGTGCAGTGTAAATGTAGATCTGATGAATATCTGGCAGATTGGCAGATGTAGATCTGCAAAAGCTTGTGGAGAACGCATGTATCCAAGGGTGAAAATCAAGACTTCTTTCTCTAGAAGATTCAAAGAGGTTCATATACAAGTTTCTAGTTTCACCCCTTCTCAATTTAAAAATTAGTGACAAAAAGCTAGGTGAGCTTATCTGGTACATCCTATACATAGGAAGAAGAAAAAATCTAGATATTTTCAACCCTGTATATTGCATCATTCTGCTGCACTTTTACTATGGAAATAAGAAGAAAACATAACTGTAACAAAATAGTAAAAAAATCTCACACCAGCATAGAATATAACATGATGCTATCCATGAACAGTTAAAGGAGAGGACATCCTCAACCATCCTTAGCCCTTCTTTATCTCTGTCTATGCCCTGAGCAGAAATACTGTGCCTCTGCTGGGATTTGTAACAGAATTCCATCAATCAGACAATCAAAAAAAGGAGAAGTTGATATGGAGTTGACTAATTTGCTGCCTTCAGTAGATCCTCCAGCACTGGCTGTTGCTGGAGTGTTTCCCACCTTGACTGGGAGGGGACCCATGACTGCCTACAATTTCTGTCCTTTCCCAGAGAGAGAAAAATCTGTTCAAAACTATGTAAGTGACAGTTAGTTTAACCTTGTGCAGTTGAGAGAGGCTCAGATAAAGTATCTAATTTCACAGCAAGACAATCTCATTTTGTTCTTGGTAAGCTTACCAGGATATTCCTTGATATTCCTGACATTGATATTCAAAATTTTAAAATCTTCTTCTCAAATAACATCCTTAAAGCTAGCTCTTCTATACCTTGCTTCTTGATGACATAATTTCTTTCATTAAAAAAAAAAACCAACCCACACATAAGCGCCCTGTCCCATTGTATTTGTGAATGAATATACTTTAAATATGGTTGCTGTAACTTGCATGTGCAGTTTTTTAAAAATAAACTGCCCTTTGGATTGTGTTGTTCCTGCTTTTACTACATCTTTACAAAGACTGTAATTTTCTAAATGCCTTCAGCTGCTGTACTCGTGCTGTTACCTTACAGATTTATTTTATTCTCTCTTTTGTGAGCATATTAACTGAAGACTCAAAATAACTAGTAGTAGGAATATTTCACATCAGCCTTCCAAAGCAAAGAGCTGACAATGGGAAAAAATAATACACAGTGTGCATTGACAAACCATCCATGGATTCATTTATAAACCTCAGCAGGGAAAACAAATCTGTAAACTCAAGATCAAGTCCTGAGACAAAGACAGGATGTAAATTCCTGCTTGGTACTTGTTTCCTATGAGTTCAATCAGATTGCTGCTAATGGCATTTCCTTCAGAAAAGATATGGGGAGTTGTGCAATTACCTAGGACACTTCAGTTTAAAGTGGTACTGACCACAACTGTAACTGTGTACATTATGAAATATTTGCCTGGGTGAAATTCAAATAAGTCAAAAGCTAAATTCTTAGTCCATACTTGTTCTTCACCATTTTGCTAACAGGTCAGGGAATTTAGAGTAGTCCTTTAACTTTGAAAACATATTCAGAGGCTTATATTTTCTCGCATCCTTCCTTAAGCAATCCAAGTTATTTGAACTGGACTATTTCCAGGTAATTCACCTCAAATACTGCTTAAGGACTAGAAAATCTGTCCTCCAGTGAACTTAGCTGAAAAATCAGACAGGTTAATTTAAAAAATGCCAGAATGCTTTGTCTTTCTGCTCCTGACATTTATTTTTCCTGCTTTATCGAATTTGGCTAGAGCCATTCACCAAAGTCAACCTACCGTATTCACTTTTTTGGTAATTCAACTATTTCGCATCCCCCCCCAAAGATGCCAGCTACCAAAATGGAAAAGAAGTGTCCACCTCCACTCATGGATAATACATTTGCAGTGGAGTGTGTACTGGCTCATCATTTCTCAAAATCATAAAATCATAGAATAGAATCATAGAATCGTTTAGGTTGGAAAAGACCTTTAAAATCATCAAGTCCAACCATAAACCTAACACTGCCAAAACCAACACTAAACTATCCCACATCTACACCTCTTTGAAATACCTCCAGGGATGGTAACTCAACCACTTCCCTGGGCAAGCTGTTCCAATAGTTGATAACATTTGGTGAAGGAATATTTCCTAATACCCAATCTAAACCTCCCCTGGTGCAACTTGAGGCCATTTCCTTTTATCCTATTGCTTCTTACTTGGGAGAAGGGACCAACACACATCTCGCTACAACCTCCATTCAGGTAGCTATAGAGAGTAATAAGGTCTCCCCTCAGCCTCCTTTTCTCCAGGCTAAACAAATCCTGTTCCCTCAGCCGCTCCTCATAACACGTGCTCTAGACCCTTCAACAGCTTCATTGTCCTTCTTTGGACACGCTTTGGACACGCTTCTCAATGTCTTTCTTGTAGTGAGAGGCCCAAAAATCAATACAATATTTGAGGTGGAGCCTCACCAGTGCAGAGTACAGGGGGACAATCACTTCCCTAGTCCTGCTGGCCACACTATTTCTGATACACACCAAGACGCTATTGGCCTTCTTGGCCACCTGGGCACACTGCTGGCTCATAATCATCTGGCTGTCAGCCAACGCCCCCCGGTCTTTTGCTGCCAGGCAGTTTTCTAGCCACTCTTCCCCAAGCCTGTAGAGCTGCATGGGATTTTTGTGACCCAAGTGCAGGACCCAGCACTTGGCCTTGTTGAACCTCATACCATTGACCTCAGCCCATCGATCCAGCCTGTCCAGATCCCTCTGTAGAGCCTTCCTACCCTCAAACAGATCAACACTCCCACCCAACTTGCTGTCATCTGCAAACTTACTGAGGGTGCACTCGATCATCCAGACCATTGATGAAGGTATTAAACGGAACTGGCCCTAATACTGAGCCCTGGGGAACACCACTTGTGACCAACCACCAGTTAGATTTAACTCCATTCACCACAACTCTGGGCCCAGCCATCCAGCCAGTTTTTTACCCAGCAAAGTCTACACCCCTACAGGCCATAAGCAGCCAGTTTCTCAGGAAGAATGTTGTGGGAAAAGGTGTCAAAGGCTTTACTTAAGTCCAGGTAAACAGCATGCACAGCCTTTCCTTCATCTACTAAGCAGGTCACCTTGTCATAGAAAGAGATCAGGTTAGTAAAACAGGACCTGCCTTTCATAAACCCATGCTGACTGGGTCAGATCACCTGGTTGTTCTGCACATGCCGTGTGATGGCACTCAAGATGATCTGCTCCATAACATTCTCCATCACCAAGGTCAGACTGACAGGCCTGTAATTCCCCGGATCCATCTTGTAGATGGGCGTCACATTTGCTAACCTCAAGTCAACTGGGACTTCCCTGGTTAGCCAGGACTGCTGATAAATGATAGAAAGAGGCTTGGCGAGCACTTCCGCCATCTCCCTCAGTACCCTTGGGTGGATCCCATCCAGCCCCATAGACTTATGTGCATCTAGAGTGGTGCAGCAGGTTGCTAACCATTTCCCCTTGGATTATGGGGGCTTCGTTCTGCTCCCTGTCCCTGTCTTCCAACTCAGGGGGCTGGGTACCCTGAGAATAACTGGTCTTACTATTAAAGGCTGTGGCAAAGAAGGTATTAAATACCTCAGTCTTTTCCTCATCTTTTGTCACTATGTTTCCCCCTGCATCCAATAAAGAATGGAGATGCTCCCTAGTCCTCCTGTTGCTAATGTATTTATAGAAACATTTTTTATTGTCTTTTGTGGCAGTAGCCAGATTAAGTTCTAGGTGGGCTTTGGCCCATCTAATTTTCTCCCTGCATAATGTCACGACATCTGTGTAGTCCTCCTGAGTGCCCTGCCCCTTCTTCCAAAGGTCACACACTGTCTTTTTTTTCCTGAGTTCCAGCCAAAGCTCTCTGTTCAGCCAGGCCAGTCTTCTTCCCCACCGGCTCATCTTTTGGCACATGGGGATGCCCTGCTCCTACGCCTCTAAGATTTTTTTCTTGAATAATGTCCAGCCTTCCTGGACTCCTTTGCCCTTCAGGACTGCCTCCCAAGGGACTCTGTCAACCAGGCTCCCAAACAGGCCAAAGTCTGCCCTCCAGAAGTCCAAGGTAGCAGTTCTGCTGACTCCCCTCTTTACTTCTCCAAGAATCAAAAACTCTATCATTTTGTGTTTGATATGCCCAAGACGGCCTCCAAATATCACATCACCCACAAGTCCTTCTCTGTTCACAAACAACAGGTCTAGTGGGGCACCTTCCCTATTTGGCTCACTGAGCAGCTGTGTCAGGAAGTTATCTTCCACACACTCCAGAAACCTCCTAGACCATTTCCTCTCCACTGTTTTGTATTTCCATGAGACATGTAGTAAAAGTCCCCCATGAGAACAAGTGCTAGCAACTGTGAGACTTCTCCCAGCTGCTTATACAATATTTTGTCTGCTTCTTTGTCTTGGTTGGGCGATCTGTAACAGACTCCCACCATGATATCTGTCTTGTTGGCCTTTCCCCTGATTCTTACCCATAAACACTCAACCCTATTGTCCCCATCATTAATCTCTAGACCAGCAAACCACTTCCTAACATACAGGGCCACCCTACCGCCTCTCCTGCCTTGCCTGTCCCTTCTGAAGAGTTTATAGCCATCCATTGCAGCTCCAGTTGTGTGACTCATCCCACTGTGTTTCTGTGATGGCAACTATACTGTAGTTTTCCTGCTGCACAATGGCTTTCCATTCCTCCTGTTTGTTGCCCATGCTGCGTGCTTTGGTGTAGATGCACTTTAGTTGGGCTACTGATCCCGCCACCTTTTTTGGGGGGGTAGAAGCCCCAATTCTGACATAAGCATTCTCAGGCACTTCTGTAGTTTCTAACACATCAATAACCCTTGTGTCTTTGCTGTTGCATGACTCTCCATCCCCTTCCTCCACTGAAACAGCAGACCGAAGGACTTTGCTAGCACACCGTCCCACAAAAATTGGCGTGCTGTCCCCATGCTTGTCTCCAGTGAGCCTTGTTTAATTCCTTTCTCCCTTCAAATCTAGTTTAAAGCACTTTCAATGAGCCCTGCTAACTCCTGCACAAAGATCCTTTCCCCACTTTGCGATAGGTGTACCCCGTCAGTTGCCAGGAGGCCTGGTGTTGTGTAATCCAATCCGTGATCAAAAAAACCCAAAATTCTACCAGTCACACCAGGCTCAGAGCCAGGTATCGATCTGCTGGCTCTTCCTGTTTCTTTCCTCGTCATTCCCTGCAACTGGTAGGATAGAGGAGAACATTACTTGTGCTCCTGATCCCTTATCCAGCCATCAATGGCTGTGTGAGTCCTGAAGTAGACATTGAAGAAGGACAGAGGAGAAAGCACCCATCTGTGCTGCAGAGAGTATAATGCTACATCCATTACATCTGTATTACTGTCTCCCAAATATAAAAAGTTTGGGCTAATCTAGAGCTGTCTTCTGGTAGTCTTGCTTTTGGTTAACAAGTAAGCATATTACACTATAGAATATGCATTGATATTTTTAATTGTCTCTATTATGAAGGCTTCTTTCAATTATAGAGCTGTCTTTTTGGTTGTATGATGAAACGTGATAGTGGCATTCTACTGGGGGAGTTGCTTGCAGAGCTCCAGATGTAGGGTTTTTTCACCATGCTTTTTGCTGCTTCATCTCCACAGTGCATTCCACAGAACACTCAGCTTTTTAAAAAAGTATAATACACTACAGCTATAGGGGAGGAAAGTGCTAAGAGTGTAGACATAAATTAAATGTTAATCACACAGAAATGATTACAATTTGATAATATACAAAATGAATCCATCTCCCTTGAAATTAAGTAAAAATTATTTAAAATCTCAATATGCAATCACAATCAAAACAACTTTATAAAATGATATTTTAATTTAAATTGCTTAAATGGAATGCTTTAGTGTATTCAACTGGCAGACAGGCATAGTCCCAGTACTTGTATAATAAGCTACTTCAGTTAGATAGCAATTAACTTTTTAAATTCAGTAAGTATTACAAATTGTCAATTGCTTTCTGAGAAAAAGTGTCTAGAGAGGAGATCAGGTCTGGCTGAGTGTAAGAAAAATGTACTAGTATTAACTAATCCTGGAAGATTTTCTACATTCAAAGTGTGATAAAGCTAATGCTTTTAAATGTTAGTGATAGACTATTGCTCCCTATTATTTTTATAATAGTATTTAAATTCCATGCTGAATTGTAGCTAAATTTTGGATATAGTTTAGGGTGAATATGTTTTCTGCAAGCTGCTATATGAGTAGAAAATTGGCTCCTTTTGATTTACAGTCCAAAAGCAAGGACACACAATTAAAAAAATACCTCACAAAGCTGTTGAACTGGCATTTTTAGAAGTAGCTTGAGAGCATTAGGAAAGTGCCATCAACCTTCAGGGACATTTAAGTTCCTAAATCTCTTTTTGTCCTTTGAAGATGCCAGCTTTGGTACTCTTTTGGACTCAGACATGTTGCAAACGGGAGAACAGAGAGAGACTTGGGGTAAAAGAACTTCTCACAGGGCTGATACAAAGGGCTTTTAAAGATAACAAAGAGATTCCCACAAACTTCAGTGGGTTTCTTTCCTGACCTGTACAGAGTTTCTTCTGTTTCTCCACTCACAGTGCCTGGGAATGGGTTACATTATGGGAATTTAAACCTCTGTGCTATCCCCAATTTGCAGGACTGTTGGCCTGAGTCCTGGCTGATAGCTGGTAGCATGTGAAAGGGGACAATCCATTATCAAAAACCAATGCCAAAGTAGCTGTTAGATGCTTGTGGGTAGAACCAGAGACAGTGTGACTGTGAGGGCTTTGTTTCCTTAGAAAACCAAGAGAAAACTTGAGTGTGTTGACTGATGGTAACAGTCCAAAAATATAGGTAATTTGTTATGTGCTGTGACTGTTACGTGCTGGGTCTCCATCAGCAGAGATGTGAAGGTCGCCAGCTCAAAGATGTTGGCTTCCCTCATCGGTACCTGCTTGGTTGCTCAAAGTACTGAGTCTTTATCTCCCCCACCTTGCAATTAGCATTCCTGTGCACACGGAAGCTGGCCACCTGGAGAGAGTCTTATTTATCTAAATATTCATTGATTTGATAAGCAAGTGTTCTCACTTGCATAACACCGTTGAGCTGGCAAACTGAAAGCATTTTACATACATTACCCTCTCATATATATAAGGATTAGGAAAGAGTAGCTGTTTGGGGAGTGATAAGAAAATTAAAAAAAAAGAGTCAGGGAGAGCCTATGGAGCAAGGGGAGCAGGTGGATGCTGCAGGCAGGCTGGGGGGTGGCAAAAAGGAGTGGCGCGAAACAGGAACCAGAATGAGAGCAGGCTGGCATGCCATCAGCAGTGTAAGCTACGCTGAAAGGCAGAGCGCAGCATAAGTAGGTGGTACACAGCGAGGAAAACCCGTATACTGAAAGAGAGCAGATGAAAAGAGAAAATATCCAGCCTCCAGGATTCACATGGTTTGCCAATAGTTGTCCATAAAAATGTGTGAAACAAGCGTGGCTAAGTGTTTGTTTCAGTCCTGCAAGGAATCCCAGTAACGTAAAGTAGAATATCAGGCATTTTGCTCCTTTTTTTCTTAGTATATCTTGAATATTTATGCAAGCTCCTGAATAGAGTGCAAACAAAACACTGGATGGTTAGCATATTTTTGGAGCAAACATTTCTTTTAGAAGCAAGGGACAAAGGTCAGTGCTACCCATGGAAGTAAAAAAAAAAAAAAACGATGGGGAAAGAGTTTTTTAAAAAATATATTATATATATATAATTATCTATGCATAAAGAAATATATACAATAGGTTGCAAGTCAGATAAAGACAGGCTAATCTCAATAGTTTCTTTTGTCAACTTCTTCAAAATTTCACATGGAGAATATTAACCTGATTAACAATATTGAGAAGAGAGGGAAAAAGGCAAAAAGAAACAATTATATCTGAAGGTGTACTGTTTCAAGTACTGATTTTTTTTTCTGCATAAGAGAAACATCTACTTTCTGATTCATCAGGGAAACAACTGGGTGATTTGTCCTATGAAAGCATAATTTTCATATTTTCAGGAAGAAACGACATGTGCATGACAAAAGGCTGAAAATGGGTTTATTGTCTAATGTAAGTAACTTTCTAAGAACTAGTAGCTGTCCTTTTTACTTTTAATACCATTTGAACTTACATATAATTTCGATTATATATAAATGGAGTGACGTGAGGATCTATGTAAGTACGTTCATCCATGTGGAGGTATAAAAGAAGAAATTATTTCCATTCAAAAAATTGTAAAGGTGAACTTCTCTGTGGTGTCACTGCCTGAGAATTAGGACTGGACATCAGCTGACTTCACACTTATCTGAGCAAGGTAGGTGTCCAAACACCCTTTTGGGGCACAACTTTAAGGTCTAGTTGGGCCACATTCTTTGGAGAAGCCAATGGCAAACCAGGTCATTTTCAGTCATTTCAGTTTAATCTATCTTTCTGTTTGGGTCCTGATGCGACCTGCTTTTAATGAAACGGTTTTACATCATACCTGCCTTCTAAATGCCACGCTGCTCAAGTACAGCATTTCTGAAATCTTGCCAAGTACCACTCAGAGCGGCAGTGCTTTGGGAATGAAAACAGAGGTGTTTTTAGCACATTTCTAGGGCTCAGAAATGTAAGCATACGCAGTTCCTTGAGAAAGGATTTGGCTGCTGTTTTTTGGGGGGATACCTACACTAATTCATACCTTTAGGTTACCCCCCAAAAGATGACAAGTGTGTTCAGGTTCATTTTTCTTATGGGCTACTTTAAGAATTCCTTTACCTGTTGTGGTTTTTTTGTTTGCTTGTTTGTTTTAAATTAAAAAGTATTCTTATAAAAAGCATGGGTAAAAACCCTGTCCAGATAAGAAAAAGCTTCCTTTGATGGCAGATCTATCCTGTCTTTCAAATTTTCATTGCTCATGGCATTTTATTATGCCATCAGTAATCTTGCTGACAATAGCACGGCCTCGTTCTTCATGATGACTGTAATTGAACTTCTTGGTGAAAGCACTCCTTGACAACACTTACCACCGTGGTAAGACAAGGTGAGAAGCGTTAACAAAACTTTTTCAACAAACCTTGTGCTATTCCTCTTTATCTTCAACTGCGGAAAAGCTGCCTGCTGGTACAGAGCGGATGGACGTTTAACTTTGTTTCATGATCACTATTCCTCCCCAGGCGAGTCCACAGAACCCTTTTTAGCTTGTAATGGGAATACTGCAGTAATAGATGGGGAGCTGCAGTAATTTTTATAAACACGCTGTGTAAACAAGTGAGATGATAGGAAATGTGGCCCCACCGAGGCCCTGCCTAGTGAAAGGAAACTCTCCTGCTTGCTTGCTCGCCCTCATTTTTTCGGCATATGGAGATTCAATCAAACAAGATGTTGAGTTAAAGGTCAAAATGGAACTCTTTCCCACCCTTTTTCATTTTTCCAAGCCAAATATTTTATTGGCTGTAGTACAGTGAAAAGAGAGGGGAAAAAAAAGGACAATATATCTTGACTAGGCTAGGGGCTATCCCTCTTATTTTTAAATAACTGTGAAACCTTTCCAGCATTTTTAGTTTTACTTTTTTTTATATAAATCAGTCAAATTCACATATTTTAATTTTATCTGAACGTACACTGTTTGTGTGACACAGGCAGCCAGGACTGACTTGACTTTGGAGAAGGGTAAGACAAATTTTGCACTGACTTACACACCTTACAATTTCACTGAAACCAATATATATGCATACCTGCAGAACACAGTCCAGTCAATCACTACATGCTTTCTTTGAACAAATACATGCATGCATGCACACAGTTTTAATCCTTTGAATGTTTTTTCTTTCAAGTCCTCGCTTAATTTCAAGTTACAGCAAGTCTATCCTATTTCAGTGTATTTATCATCATTCCACCCCACAGGGTCAATAACACAAGCAGATTGAGTCTGCCTAGGTGCTGGAGATGAAAGGTCATGAACAGAATGTTATTTGTGATAAATGAAATCTGCTGCTGCTCCTTCCATTTCTCTGCAAAAAGCTACGAGTCTTTCAGAGCTGTGTGTGCAAACTGGTAGAGTTAGAGGCCACCTGCTCTGTAAATGATAAGAAGAAATGAATGAATTTAATACTGACAGCTCATTAATCCATTACCTGGCAGCCACTGCACTGAGGCTTGATCACAATTTACAAAAATTCATGTATGGTTGCCTGAAGTCTTATTTAGTAATATCTGTGCAATCTATGAATGAATCCAACCTAGAGTCATATATAATAATCATAACGGGATTTGCTGGCAGATATTAGCTCTCTCCCTCTGATAACCCAAGGAAAGGTTTTTCCCATTATTCTTTCCAATGTGGTAACTATTATTAAATTTAATTCATGGCAGAAAAGTAATACTTTGTCTTGTTCTAACAATTGAAACATATAATATGGTTGGAAGGGACAATCCCTTGGTATTTATGGATTACAGTAGAACTAGTGGTGAAAGCTAAACTGTTTTGCGGGTTTTTTTCATTTTTTAATATTGTTTGTACTGTTAACTACAAGGTGGCTTGTAGACAGATAAAATTTTTTAATAGGCACCTGCAGTTATTTTATATCCATTTGTCATCAAAACTTTTGTGCCTGAATCCTAAGGCATGGGACCTGCACACTTAAGTCATGTGAACAAAGAATACGTATTACTCAACTTGAGGGATGGTGCGAGATTCAGATCCCCAATTTTGACCAAATCCAAAGATGACAGATGGTGAGAGCAGACTTGCTGGGGACCAGGACTGCTTTGTTGGTGCTCCCAGCTGGCAGTCACAGCCCAGTGCTGACTGGGAAGCCGTGCAGCCATTAGGATGGTGCATGGCTAATAAGCCTCTTCTCAAGATGTGCCTGTTAGGGCACAGTGCCGTGCCGAGGTTAGCCATGAGTCAGGAATGGTCAGCCTGTGGCTCTGGCTGCCTGTGGCTCTCAAGACCTTGCAGTGTAGCTCCTGTGACAGAGCTGCATCACTTAGGGGCTGTGCCAGCACAGGGCCTCCAGGCTAATGCTGGTCTCTAGGCA
The DNA here is from genome assembly GCA_008921705.1 of Burhinus oedicnemus. NCBI lineage: Eukaryota > Metazoa > Chordata > Aves > Charadriiformes > Burhinidae > Burhinus > Burhinus oedicnemus. The sequence continues at coordinate 669,841 of VFFE01007196.1, forward strand.
TTAAAGGTAGGTGTGCACAGGACCTGTCTCCTTGTTGCACCACCTGGGACCCCGTGTTGAAGGAGCAGAGGAGCACCTGAAGGCCAATGTCACCGCTCGCCTTCCTGGTGGTAGATGCGTGGCTCTCTGGGAGAGCCAGGAGGATGCTCATTCCTGTTGCCTACCTGCTTGCTTTTTCATTTTAGAAGTGCCCGTCTGTCTCCACTCTTTCCACAGGAGTGTCAGGTGTGGAGCATGGGCTTTTAGATGCTGCATGAGGAACCAGTTGACAGAAACTCTGAGAAGCTGAATCTGAGCCATCCAGAGCCACTGCGTTCATTACAGAGGGTTCTGGCTGTCACGATGCTGAAGTACCTGCCCCAGGGAACTGCCAGTATCTTTGAATTTCAAACATTTGGCATGTTGCATCTCTTCTCTGAATCACATGCTTCCACAGATCCATAAGATTACATCTTGAAAGAAGGGCAGAAAGATATGTCACATATAACGGAACTAAATCAATTTGGTTTGGAAGCTGTAGGGTAAAAACATATCTTTTGGATGAATACTTTTAAAACACACTGACTTCAATACAAATCATGAAAACCAGAGCCCTTTGGGGTCATAAAATGGGTGCAAATAAACAGTTTGTTGTGTTTTTTTCCCCTCCATACCTGAATAATTTAAAATGTTCTTCTGATTGAAAGTGTGAGTCACAAAGACTTCCTACCACTGTGAACACTGTCAAGAATAGGTCAGATTGACCCCATGCAATTCAGTGTTGTGAGGGGTTTCAAAAGGAAAAAAAGGTACAATTACCAGATGCCTGGAGCTCATTTTGCATTGCTAAGTTGTTATGTCTCTGTTTCTGCTGCTTACCACCTGCTGCGTGAGAATAACAGTATTGTTTCATGAGTACTTACATGCAAAGTGCCTTTAAAACCCTCTCTGCTCTTCCTCTCAGTGCCAAAACTGAGATAAACATTTACCTTTTTACAAATCGTAGAAATAAGGAATCAACCCCCTGCCTCTATCCCCACCATGTGACACTTGGTTTGAGAGGGTACAGAGCTCCAGCAGCCAAAGATTGCTTAGGAAAATGTCCCTATAACAGCCCAAGGAGTCTTGTACTCTCCTTTTTCCTTTCGTCACGTACCAGCAGCAGGCACCTGCCTTCTGTGGTTGGCAGGGAGTTTTGGTACCATGTGACCAGCGAGCAGGGAAATAAAAGTTTGTAGTGTGTAACCAGTAACTGCTCGTGGCACAGTAGTCTGGCACCTGTAAAATGGCCTTTGAAAGTGACTTCTACCCATGCCTGCTTTTCTATCTTCCTTTCATTGTACTGTGTGCTGACTGGCAAAAGACAGAAACCAGGAATACGGGGAAAAGCAGCAGAATCTGCTTTTCCTTCCATCTTATTGCATGGAAGAATGACTCAGGCAGCACGTAAGGAGAAGCCTGGGGATGATGGGGAGAAGGGCATGTTGGACAGCCAGTGGACACCCTCCCTCTGTGAGGCACCTCTCTTTCAGACTTCCCAGTTAGTAATTAACTGTTCCAATTTGGCTGCAGCCTTTCTTTACCTAACATGGTCTGTCTTTCCTCAGCAGGCAGGAGCAATCGTATTAATAGCTGCTGGAATTAGAAATGCAATATTCAATAATTTTATGGAACGTATAATTTCACCTCATTGGCCAAGGGCCAGGATAGGACAGCTTCCAGCAGAAAAGGACACATGAATTGCCACTGATGGATTTTGTGATGAAGAAAATAACTGAGAAGAAGTGTCCTCAGGGCAGGACCTCCCCGTGGACCCCGTGTGAAGTGTGCACCAGGCATGGCTTCCTGGTAGGAGGTCTTCCAATCCCCACAATAGACATTTTAAAACCTGCTATCTTAGTACTTAACTCCAGCTAGAAGGCACGAACATGTGATTTTCATTTGAAAATATTCCTTGAGGTGAGTAAGGGGGGAATAAAATAAAACAAATTCTTAACTTGCAGGAGGCCTCACTGAAGTTGTTGTTTTTTCTACTGTAATATTCATGTCAATCAGTGTGTTTTCTTTTCATCTTCATACGGTCCTATTAGGTATCATGTTGTCAACAAAAAGAATATCATTTCAGCACCAACGGCTTTTCCTGTGATTATCCAAATCCTATTAATAATGCCTAAGGAACAGGGTCACTATTGGGTTTTACTGCTATAATATATGCGCATGCTTGGGGCATACATTTGAAATTCCCCAATGTGTATTAGCTCTTGTATTACTAAAGGTACAGCTAGATGAAATAGATAAGGCTCAGTAGCTGTTTAACGTTCAACAGTCTATGTATCTACAGCACCTTTCCAGGTAATTTGGCAATACTGTATTGAATAACTGAGTATTAACGAACTTTTCTCCCAATATTACTCTTGATGCTGTCCAAACACACATGACATAAGATTTCAAGGAGCTGAAGTATGGTTATAACCATACAGTCCACTTGAACAGCTTCGGCTCAAAAACATAATGCCAGCATAAATTGCATAATCTCTTAATTTCACTGATGTTATGTTCTTCTAATAAAATGGGGCTCAAAAATAACTGAGGCATCCTCTAGCCTATCTGTTTTTTTTTCCAGTTCTACCCATTCCTGTTTATTTCTGACACTGGTATCTTCTGTTGCACTGATGATCTCAGAGAGTCACTCTGTAAGGATACCTCTGAGGAGCTGGAACAGTCGTTGTCTTGTTAATTACTCTTCTCTTGATTTTTCTGCCCTTTTGTTTCACTGCCATTCATAGAAGGACTGAGGCAGAGAGGGTAAAAGGTCAAGAGAACTGAAGGACTGCTGGAGAGAAGATGTTACAATAACCCAAGTGTATGGGAAAATAAAATGGAGGGGAGTAGTTCATAACAGGGTCTCTGTTCCTGTGAAGCCCATGCAGAGAGATGTTTAACAGTTCAGTATGCTATATGCACCGGGGCTAATGTATACAGCACGTGTATACATATATATGTATATTTTATATAGATATTTTCTAGTCTCATTTATATTCCGGCTTTGGCATTGTTTGATAGCAAAGCACATGATGGAGACTAGAGGAAGAAGAATAATTTACATTGCTCTCCAATCTGAGTACTTGACTTGCAGCTGTTTTTGTGGGACCTCTGTGGGAATAGTGGAAGGAAATGTAGATGCAGTAGAAGAACTGATTTTAGTTTGGTTTCCCTAAGCTGCTGTATATGCACTGCAGAAATGCTGGGTACTCAAGCCGAAGTTTTAATCGGATAAAAGTTTGGGGTTTTTTTTCCCAGTTAACTATTTGAAATTACTGTTTCACAGCTCGGTATCGTCAATAATATAGCTATGCAGGCACAAAGCTGGAGTTCCTTGATGTTGTTCCATATCCTAGCAACAACTCTGGCTATCGAGGATCCCACTATCAGAACTATGTGCGTAAAAATGAAAGTGTGATATGTCCTATACTGTGTTGTAAAAACCTGCACCTGGGATCAGTATAGAAGCAAGCCACATGCTTGAGGTAAAAACAGCATTTTTAAATTTGACATTCATGAAAATGTTTCCATCAATTAGGCTCATGAACCATGCCTGACATTTCTAAAATCACTGTTAAAATCACAGTCATGCTGAGATCATTGCCTGAGTCTGTGCTAACTCCAGTGAGGCCAAGATTTCATTCCCTGATGTCAGCATCTTTGGCTATCTACATCTTAAACTCAGTTGTGTGAGTTATGATGGCAGTCCCAGTGCATTTTCAAATCTTGGATCTGAAGGTTGCTCTGTCCTGAAGGTAAATGGGTATTTTTACCATGTCTAGAAAAATAGCAAAACCCTCTGAAACCTTTGAACATCATTGTGGATATGGCTTGTGTTGTCACACTAATGCTTCTCCTTGCTTTGAGAATGACAGCAGAGAGGTGAAGCAACTCAATTAAGGGAAGTGAAAAATGAATATACATATTCCTTGCACAAGATTTGAAAGACTGAAAACATTCATTGTGGATGACAGTTGTGTTATTTCATCTAACTCTTAACCAAATCTGTACATCTCAAGTTTGCAGTTGCAGTTTAACCTAGGTGCTTTAGACTTTTGTCCACATTTTCTAATTAAAAAGACAGTTTCAAGAAGCCAAAGTGTCAGGCATAATTAATGCACTATGATTCCTGTATTACCTTTACCAGACAGAACCCAATGGACTTGCATGCTGTTACTGGATATGCTAAGCAGCTTTAAAACATGCTCACTCCAGTCCTGAATAGCTAAATTGCTTGAGATGTACTGGATCATTTGCAGCTTCAAATTGTCCACTGTATACCAGAAAATTGGTTAGTTCTCATTTGGCTTTCTTGTGATATTTCCAAGGGATATTTCTAGCAGATAAGAGGCATGTGCATATGACATAGTGCACTTGACATGAATGTGCAAGACAAATACTTCAAAGTAAGAGCTCTGTCAGAACACTGATAAATCATGCCTTCCTGCTAAAGAGCAGGATATATGGCCGAATGTCAGGGTACTTTCTCCCTGGAAACAATATACATAGTCATAGTTCCTGTTGTAACCTGGAATCAGCTGGAATCAGTGTAGTGCTTTTAGAGGTTTCCTTGCCATTCTGGGCAATTATCATCTTAAATGGGGGAAAAAGGTGCAGATGAAATGTCAGAGGGGTTTTGCCTCTGAATATTGTAAGAACTTCTATCTTTCTCTTTTTCCTTTTCCACATACTCAGAATTTCTTTCTGTTTTCTGTACCAGCCACAATTGTTTCTCTTATTTTCTTTCCTAGTTTGGCCCAGAAGAGGCTTAGTATCCTATTCATCATATGAGCTGTCACCAACAAGTGCCTGACAGCCTTGCTGCACAGTGTCAGATTTTCTTGAACATGTTGCATAGCTCTGAATATAGGCCCAGAACTCTCTCATGCCAATTTGAGGCCTTTGGAAACAACAGGGACGTGGGCTCATGCACACATGTGAAAAGGTATACATTACAAAAGATGTGGCCCTCTGAATTTCTTTGGCTAGATTCATAGCCTGGTTCTCACATTACCCACAGTGCCATCAAAGTCACCCTCCCAATGAGCAATTATTAAAGACATTCACGTTTAACCAAGGTTTCTTTCTTTGTACTATTCTTGAACATTTGTTCCAGCTCAATCAAGTGTTCAGGTGATATTCTCTGTAGAAATGTCTATAACCATAAAAAACCCCAAATCCTTCAGTGAAATTTCAATGATGCTGTTATGTAGTGTGTCTTGAAAGATTTGAAAGAAAGAAAGAAAGAAAGAAAGAAAGAAAGAAAGAAAGAAAGAAAGAAAGAAAATTATATAACATTGCTGCAAAAGAGCAAAGGCCTGGATTTGTGAGATAGAAAGATTTTATTGAGAATTAAATAGGTTAAGTCAAATGACAGGCTGTTATTGGAGAGCAGAAACAAATGCATTTTAAACTTCACACAAATATATTCCTGATCTATAGATATGTCCTTGTATAAAATCTCTCTAAGTCTAGTGTCTCTAGGGAAATTTTCACTGGGAATGAAGTACAAAGTGCCTGGATATGTTAGTCAATCTGCAGAGAATCAGTATTTTATACCAAAAAAAATTATCTTGGCAGTTTCATCTCATTATTGCTGTAGTTACATGGCATTTTCATATCAGTGACAATGTGATACTGCGAAGTACAACTGCAGTGAAGGGAGAGTCGCCCAGCCAATATTTAAAATAGGACTCCTGTCTGAAGAAACTTGTTCGTGAACAGCAGATGAAAGAGATTTTTACAGGGATGCTGAGATATTTTGGCATTCAACTTTGTGACCAGGAGGTCCCTCCTAGTCCTTTATTCCTGTGTTATGCACATTAGGGATGAACGGGACAAAGCAGAGTAAAACAATCTGGAGGAGCAAGTGATGCTATCCAGTTCCTCAAATAATTCTTATCTATAAAGTAGACATCAAAGTAAGTATAAAATTTATTATATTATACGGTATTACACAGTGAAGTACAAAATTTAAGACTAACTTTCTTAATGTATTTCTTCCATTTCCATAGTACACTCACCCCTTGCCTCTCAGCACGTACTTTCAAGAACAGGGTGCAAGGCAGGGAGGAGAATGCTTAAAATTACTTCAGTCTATGAACAAGTCATGACCTTTCCACAATGGAGCCAATGGCATACAGACAAGTGCTATTGCTTAATTCAGTAGCGAGGGAGAAGGAAAGGGAGGAAAAACTGTTTTCTGTCCATTCCATGTAATTGAAATATTTGCCCACGCTCCCATATACTTAATAACTTTTGAAGCTGGTTGTAGAGTGCCTCCAGCATACATCATTAAGCAGCAATACAATCTTCTTTAGTAGAGCAAACACAACCTACGGAAGATTGGACTGAACCTAAAAACACCCCTTCTGATGGAATGGATGCTGGATAATGGCCACAACGTATATGATAGTTACACTCATAAACTGGGCAACAATATATATAACTTCTAGGTGATGTAGCAATAAGTATGATACTCAGCACTTCCTAAAAATTGTAAGAAATATTTGATGCCCACTTTCTTTTTTTAATTTTTGCTTCTGTCCTATCTTGTAGATACAGTTTTGTACCTCTTTTTTTAATCCAATAAACCCATTTGCTATTATAGTAATCTGTATTGTTGTGCAGTAACAATAGTCTTGCTGACACTCAGACCTGACTTAAGGGAGAGGTAACAAAGGCCCAGCACCTTAGGCTCTGTAAGATAAGGGGCCATTGAGAAGAAAAGCAACTTTTCCTTAGAAAATCAAGTGGTGTTGACTTGAGAGTATTTCCCAGAGTACTGCTAACGGCCTTCTAGATAATATGGGAAGACTCCAGGTGAGACACTGTACATTTTTGATGCTTTATGATGAGGAAAGGTGTACTGAAATAAAAGAGAAATAGATGCAGAAAAAGAGCTGACAAAATGAATAGAGCAATGGTTAGAAAGGCTAACCCGCTTGGCTTGTTATGGCTTAGCAAAATGAGAGCTAAGCGAAGACATGTAGCCGTGGCACAAAACCAAGTAAATACAGACTGCTTATGAATGAATTTGGGGTTGAAACTGAAAACAAAAGTCCCATCCAAGAATTGAAGTTCTAGAGCAGAATTGTATTATCACAAATGTGGGCAAAAGTATAACTTGTATTACGTTAAATTTGGTCAGTTTTGGTGGGAATGCCTTGCTTTTCACAGAATGTATGGATCTTACTAACAGTGTGATACAGTGAAAGGATTCATTTCAGAACGTGACCACTGTAGACAGAGGATCCATTTTCCTTAGCGCTCAGCTGCATTCAGTGGAATGACAAATTGAACTGTCACCTCACCATCTCTAAAAAGGGGCTGTATTCCATGGCCTCGTGTTTTGGTTTCTCGTATGTTCTTTTAGTTGAAATGAAGACAGTGGCATCCTTATGAATCTCCTTTCTGTAAGGAAAATCAGAGTATTAAACAATCACTTTTGCAGTGAAATGGGAATATCCTCTGTCATTTACCATGTTCAAACTACAATAGCTCTGTAACTTTGTCACAATTCATTACTGTTGTAAATAGAAAAAAGAAACTATAAATTAATCCTTCCCTGTGATGCCCTCATAATGGTCACAAATATAAGTACTATAAACATATAGTATGAGTGATTAAAAAGGCCTCCAAATTGACAAAACTGGAAGAACTCAAAGTAAATGCTACTTAGTTCTGCTCTTTCTGTTTTCTGAAGATCCCACAGTCCAGCTATCAGTCCTACTATAATTGGAAGTCATGTGTGTGTGCTGAAATATGTACAGATGTGCACATTACTGAATATTCAAATGCTGCACACACATATGTATGAGATGGGCAAGTTTTAACTGGGAGGGAGGGACAGAAAATGCAAGTTTACCCAAATAACAAAATTATATGGCGTAAATGCTGGAACTGACCAAGTTGCTTTTGCAAACACTTCTCATGGTCAGGGTAGCATTTGTTCCTGAGGAAAGTATTCCATGCTTCATTACTGCATAACAGTCAAGCATTTTGGTATGCACCTGGGTCCCATGCCAAGCCCATCTTTATCTGCATCTGAACTCTTACTCCTTCTCTTCCTTCAGTTGCCAGTCTTACCAGATAAAGTTATCTTCTCTTGTAAAAACTAGTTTCCAAAGAGAGCTTGACTCGCTATCCATTTGGTTAAGATACCAGTTTAGGAAGAGGAAGGCACAAGCTGTCACTGCAAGTCAGTCAACATAGGGGTTTGTGTGGGGGGTCCCTTGGTAGCCTCCAAATCTGTTAGGTTCTCTGGAGCAGTGTGCCTTTTTCATTAAAATATTTCAGCACAATTCATTTTAGTCTATATTAAAGCAAAACTAAAAATTAACATCCTTAGTTTTCAGTAAACATATTTGCATTTTATGCAGATTTTGTATGGGTGCTTGTACACACACAAGTGCAATTGCAAGCAAAAACCACAGTTGTGACATTACTACCTTTTTTATAAATGGAGAAAACAAACCCAGTCAGGGTAGTTTGGGCCAGCTGTCAAATACCAAATCACTCATGAACTTGGCCAAATTTAGGTTTCTGTTGCAATCAGGGTCAGTGATCTGTGGAAGCATATTGTTTCTTTGATCTTACTTCCCTTAAAAAAAAAATTTGCCGTAACCATCTTTTAATTTTAAAATGGACCAACCTCTCTCTTCTTCTGGGTTTTTTTTTTTCCTAATGTACCTGTCTAACTTTGGTAAGTTGTGACTTTTCAGTGCTTTTCTGACATAACCTGTTCACTGTTTTGAAAGCCTGTTGCCAGTAGCTGCTCCAGTTATGCCGCACTGGGGAAGAGAACAGAGTTTCTTTCAGATTGCAAGAACACTTCAGCTGACTCTTAGACATGTTTCAGCTGTGTGAATTACCAGGTTAAAGAAGTGCCCTTGCAGAACATGGCACCAGCACAGTCCTGACAGATATAGACTGCCATTTTATTTTTGGAAAATCAGCCTAGGGCTATTGTGGCTGGCTTGCTGACAGACATCATGTGTTGCTATTCCAACAGAGAAATATTAACTATAAAATCAACTAACCTGAGGGTTTGGAATTATGCTTAAATTTTTAATAAGTTGTCAAAAGCCCACTTTACAGCATTCATCTAAAATTGAACTGAGCAGCCCCACTCTCATTTAATACGCACTTACCCACTGGAAACGCCAGCAAGGGGAAGGGTGGCAGGGTGGCAGGGCTGCAAACCTCCTCTATAAAAAGAATTTCTGGTCTATGATTTATTCCATACCATTTCAACTGGACAGGTGTATCTGCCCCAGATGCTCACGCTGGATTGCAATATGGATTTCCCATCCATGCCCTCCCTCAGGTAGTCTGCTCCTTTCAGCGTACTTGCATGATCCAGCCGCTGGTTACCATACCATAACCTTAGCAGTATGGCTGCATTTCCTTCCTCTCTTCCCTCTCCTTTCTCCATGGATCTTTCCTGCCCCCCAAACACCAATTGCTTTGAACAGGACCATTTCATCCTTCCCCTCAGCAAGGCTTGCAGTGCACCTTGCACAAGCCTGAATGCAGCATCATGGCCCATGCAGGTTTCTCACTCCACAGACAAGGCGATTGCGGCTTGCACCTCTCCGGCAAGAAGAAAATGAGTGCGACCTGTTTTTTATATGAGTGCTCTGTAAAGAGTTAAAGAACATGTGTGCCAGGAGAGATAAGTTATGATTGCATCATTGTTGTAATACTACTGCACTTGTTAGCATTGTGTGCTTCCTTCAAATAGTTCATGCTTTTGCAAAGGGCCCTGTCCTAAGCAGGTAATGTATGGCACTTAACCATACGGCAAGGTGCAGAACAAGTCTCATCTAAGCAGAGTTCTGGCTCCTTAAAACAAATTATCTTCATTTCACAGACTTCTGTCCTGCGAACAGCCTGGAGGGCTCATATGTGTGGCCTTTGTGAAGAAAAACCACACCAGCCTTCTTCTATTTACTGATGCTGAGGGGACAGGACAGGGGGGACAGGCAGGGAAACAACCAGGAGCAGCTGAAGAAATAAAAGAGGTTACAGTGATGTGGTATATTTCCATTAAAATGTTTATGGGAGCTGAGCTATTTTCCAAGCCATCCTTGTAAAAACAGGTGATGGGGTGGAGGGTGAGCCAGATAATCAATTGCTCTAACCACCATCTGATGTCCGTGTTGAAAGCCCAAAACTGAAGGTTATGGATTGCAAGGGATTTCTGGCTACAGCTAGCTCACTGCCACAACATGCGTCATGGCTATGCCCTTGTATTCCAGTTTCCCACACAGGAGGCAAAGCCACAGGAGATGTTGTACTTTTAACAGCACCTTGTTAAAAGCCCCAGTAAAAACAGTGATAAGGTCTTCAAAGGGGAAGATGGTGGAGATGTAGGGAATGTAAAATGACACACAACTATTGATGCTTCTGTCCTCTCTACAGATACACCTGTGATAACCACATCCTGACGTTTGCCACATTTTGTGTGGGGTTTTTTTCCCCAGGAATGACAGATGCTATCAAAATTGACTTTTTCACTCAGTCTAACAAGCAGTTCTACTTCAATGTGCTCAGTCCAGGGATTACTGTTCAACTGGGAGCCAGAAGACAGCAACACTGAGTAATGCAACCAAGCACTGTCAGAATCTGGACCTGAAAACTCTACCTGACCCGCACATGTTTCTTTCTAAAGGGCCTTGTTGCAAAAAATATTCCAATCCTTTAGACTCTGCTCTCTGTCTTCTATACATGGAGAGTGATGGTTATATGCAGTTACATATTATCAATATAAAGATTGATTATTTTCATTAGTGCTGCTGTGAAGTGATGAAGTCATGCAACTTTTCCATGCTAAAATATTTTATTGCTAAAGCAGAAATCATGGAATCAATACCAGAAACATCCCAAGCTATCATTAATTCTTTTTGAAAATATATATAACAATGTGTTGTGTAATTATTTTCTTCTGCAGTAGCTTTTTATTGCCCTCATCAGCCATTGTCTTTATTTTGAGTCTTTTGTGTTGGAAGAGGTTTTCTCTGAGAAAACAGACTTTGCACAACTGTTGCCAGCACTCACAAGTTCTAAACTTCCGCTTTAAAGCATCCATTAATACTTAATTAACTAAAAAGCCTTCTGTAGGTCTAATATTGAGATAAGGCTACACTTGCCAGATGTCCTGGAGCCAAAGTTGGACAGTGACCCCTCCAACCCTATCAACATTACTAGGGGTGTCACCAAGCCTGCACGCTGTAAACAAGGGATTTTTAATGGTCAGGATTTACTTTAACATAAAACCTAGCCTGAAGCGTGAACAGACCAGGCCAGTCTTAGACAGCAACCTGACAGTATTGTTCTTTGACTTAAATAAGCAACATGCCCTGCCAGAGGAAAAGCTAAATCTTGCTGTTTGGTTATTATACCTGTGCCTGTCTATCCGTCTGCCTATCTAGCTGTCTATTAATTAAAATGAGCTCTCAAAAAAGTGTTTGATACAGCATTATTTGTAAACAGGGATATGACAAATACTAAAGTAAAACGTGTCCGTGCAAGGGAAGCAGATATGGCTGGATCTTCAAGTAAAGTTTTCTAACCGCCTGACTTTTAGAGCTTCTGACTCATAATTTCAGCCTTTTTTTTTTTTAATGCAATTTCTTAATACTGGAAATAACAACAGTAGCTCCTCTATATGTCATTTTTCCCTCACTTTGAGGAGGCGCCTCCAAAGTGCAGTATTCCCTGGGACTCCCAATGGGTGATGTTCATGTCTATGAGACTTCAATATTTGAGGCAAGGTACAGGAGCCCAGAACACCGACTGAGTTTTCTCCCTTGCTCTCCAAGAGGTGGGGATAATTAGGTATGTCCAAGAAGGGAACAGCAGTGGAAGCACCTTCATTTGGGGAGGACTTGGGAGGGAATGGAATGGGTAGGCAGACAGCCAAAGCCCAGCAAGCGAGGAGGCACCCAGAAGCATGGAGAGCAAGAGATGCTGCAGCTGTGGGCTGCAAAAGAGGAAGAGGGCTGGCAAGCTTGGGGCAAGAGTGTGTGTGCAAATGAGAAGAGGAGGCAGTGACGGAAAGATTCTTCCTGTAAACCAGCTGGTAATCATTGCTGTGTGTCAGCTGGCAAAGGGTGCACAGAAACAAGCCCCTGCCTTGCAAACTCTAAGCCTACAGAGGAATTAGGGGAGCTTTGGTACTTTACCGGTAATACAGTGAAACAGTAAAGGTCACCTTTACAGCTCTTGTCTTGTCCATCTTATGTTAAATCTTACCTTTCACAAATACATTAGCTGTATAGCCATAATTGTTCACATGCTTATCACTGTTTTTGGTAAATGCACTACTCATTGAGACTTTTCAACAGAAGATTCAATAGTACCTTTCTCCTGGGTTATTTCCACACTGACTATTTCCATTATCCCCTTAGGATTCTGTAATTATTAAAATGTAACCTGGATTTTTATTTTTTTTTTCTCAATAGGGAGAGTACAGTTTTCTTAACTACACTTTTTAATGACTTTTTTTAACAACATAGCAAAAAAAATCAGCTGCATGCAGGGAGCAACACTGAAAAAATGCCTCTTGAAAGGGGAATGCCTGAGAAAGTGATGAGCTAGTGAAGGAAGAAGAGGGAACATCTGGATACCAGGAAGGGTCACAGCAATTTACAGGAGAGAAGAGATGAAAGTTTGTGGGTAGGATCCTAAAGGCAACAATTAGCATCCAACCCTCAGGATAAGCCATTACTAGATTTTTATGGTGGTAGCTTTTGTTCTCTCCTTTCTTTAATTGCTCATTTCTCTCTTTAAATCTTGACTTGTTAAACCATCAGAAAACATAAAGAGGATCAGATTTAGGAGATTTGCAAACTGCTTGAGTATTTGCTGATATGCAGTCAAGCTGTGTCTCATGACAGCGACGTCTAACTTTTCTTTGAGGCACTGAATTATCTTGGTTTATGTCAGCTCTACACTCTCAGACAAAGCAAAAGAGAGAGGAAGAGGAAAAGGCGGGTTGAAGAATCTTATGCCAAGTACTAATAGCTGATAGTAAAACATCCCAGTTTTAGCATGTGACTGTGAAGAAGAAAGAACAAAGGTGCTGAAACAAATTGCTGCCCATCCTTTTGAAATTTGAAATGAGGAACTGAAATTCTCCCAGGCAAATAATTAGACCAGGATTCCTACCTGACAGCCATAAAACCAGTTATGTGCTAACAGGGGATCCTTAGAGCTCCCAGTAATACTCTGCCAGCAAACGTGAGTGAAAATGGGGTGGATTCTCCATCTCTGGTGTCGATCACTTCTCCCATCAGATATAATCAGAGAAGCTCATTAAAAACACTTCAGAGAGCCCACCCCTTTTTAATGTAGCAAATGTCAACAAATCTTTGGAGGAAGAGACAGGGTGCACTCATACTCCTGGAGAGTAAAGAAAGAGGGGGAAGGAGGCTTTCTCCTACTATACACAGAAAGTAAGCACAAGTGTCATTGACACATGCAGTGAGTCCCTTGATGTATTTTGAAAACTATTTGCCTGCCCGCGGTAAAACCATTTCTCAAGCACAGGAAGTACCAGTGAGGGTATGGGGAGTGGTGGTATTACCAAGGTGAAGGACAGCCAAGGACCATCCCAGGCATTGTATGGAGAAGCACCTTGTACTCCAGGCAGAGGTGAGGTCCTCTGGCTGTCCAGGCTGACGGACAGTGCTGTCCCTCACACAGAAGGCAGATGGTAAAAGGGACCATCCCCATTAAAGGGGAACAGGAAAGGATGTTAAGGTGAGGAGAGCTCTTTTGGCTGTTTTGAGCCTGATGTTTTGATTGGAATTACTGGATTTTAGTTGAGTAGCTCTGACTACTGCCTGTATGTTAGACCTTCCAGATTTATTTTGCTCTTGGTCAGAAGCTGTGTTAGTGAGTGATATCTGATGTGCTGGCTCCATCTCGCAGTCCAGGGCTCCCTAAGCACAGGGTGATCTCAGATAGGCAGGGTCACGTTAACTGGGCCAGGTCCTCTGCAGATGGAAACCTAACCTCTGCAGTAAAAAGAGAAAAAGCGGACACATCTAGCATCTTAGAAACTACCACGTGTGCAGACCCCTTACCGTCTGCAGAGCGTGCCCACAGAGAGCACTGTGGAAAACCATCAGCCATCAATCAGCTGTACTACATGACCTACGCGCACGCACTTACACAGGAGATTTCTGGTAAGTCAGACACATGAGACTCATAATTGTAAGGGCCTTCATGCATTGCGTAAAGGAAAAATAAATCATGTCTCCAAACTGATCCCTTCTATCTCACCAAAGGGATTGGCTTATTGATCAGAAAATTACTTGTCTTTTTTTGGTTATTGCATTGTGTTACATTTGTTATGTTGCTTCCCACCATTATTCACTGCACAGCATGACGAGCCAGTGGGATACAATATGCGTGTGAGCCAAAACATGAATCAATAGGACAACATCAGACATGCAAAAAAGCCATTGATCATACAAACCAAGTGTCTGCACATGAGAGCATGAGTGCTTTGAAAAGTGCCAAATCCGAGGAATGTGTTTGTATCTGTGACTTAATTGGTAGTAATGTCTTCATGGAGGAGTGGACTGGGGATAACACAAACTACTGAACCATACAGCTGGCTTCATATGCTTCTTCATATCAAATACTGAAACTCTTTTCCTACATTATTATCCTTCTGGATTATTGCAGATAGAGGAAAAAATGGAACATGTACTTCCAGGTAGGTTTGTATTGCAGTTGTGGATACTGTTTTTACCTCTTTTGGTTGCTGACACTGTCTTTTGATCCTGTGTCTGTTCTTAACCATCCCTATGAACGTGTTGCCTCTGAATGTGTAGGGTGCAATGATGAGAATGAAGGACTAGGTGTAAGGGGTGGAAGTGGTATGGAACTTGTCATAGGCGTGTGACGATCTACTGTTTGAATCTCAAGTCATCCACAAAGACAGCAGATAGCTACATCACCTCTTCATTTTTTTCTAACTGGTAAGGACCACCTTCTCCTCAGACTGATTTGAGCCCAAATGGAATTGCAGTAAAGCTGGTACTTTAAATATTCATTCCAGGAGCTTATTATTATCATCTATAATTATCAGTTCTCTATTGCAGTATTATAGTATATTATAGTATGTTATAGAGGATTGAGTCAGTAGGGGTTGAACTTCTTAGATGCACAGACTGGGTAGAAAGCTGTGAAGCTCTGTGTTGTTAACCACCAGCTGCTTGATCTGGAGTTAGAATAAAGCAATTTGCAAAGGGATCCCCAGTCACAAAGTGCGTCATGAAATTATGTGAATGGTAGTCCATGAAGCTAGTATTTTATACTACAGATCAAAGTAGATCAAAACAGTGCAATAATACGAGGGTGAAGCTGAGAAAGAGGGGGAAGATCAGGTAATAGAGAAACATACTAGGATTTCAATATAGTGTGAAGGAAATAATTCAGTGCTTCAATATAATTAACAAGCCCAAAATTCAAACCATGTCTGAAATTTCTGGTATCTCTTCTTGGTTTTGCTCTCATCAATCATCTCTTTTACACTGTACTTCTCTTGTCAGCTCTTTTATCCCTCACCACCTCTGCCTTCCTCCAAATCATTGCTCATAGCTGGAAGAGCAGAGAAAAACCTAAGAAGGAACTCAGCAGGGATCTGGATAAACTGGTTTCTTAAAGTGCGTCTTACATTTTGACCTTCCTTCTCATTCTTTAACTCTAAAATACCATTTTCTTTTGGAGCAACAGCAACAACAATCTTCTGCTACACCACAGGAGGATCCTAGCTGTTGGGAAACTCCAGAAGGCAGGCCTCTTGTCTAACAAAACCTCCTTCAACTGGCAGTATCATTCTTGTTCCAGCCCTAAATACCTACCTCACACTTCTGAAACTGTCCCTCTCAAAACTGGGTGAAACCTCTGTGGTCTCAGACATCACCTGCATAGTTATTCCTTATAAATCCATCAGACTTCAGAAAGTTTTCATGCCAGAAACCCACAGGGTGATTGCACAAGCAGCAGATTGCACAAGCTCACTGGTTTCCTGGTGAAGACCCTACTGCAATTAAGCTACAGGGGTATCACAGCAACATTCAGGATGCACAGCATGGTCACCTTTGCTATGGACCCATCCAGCATTCACTGTAGAGATCACAAGATTGCTGTTCCACTCCATCGTGCACATCTTGGGAGGGTAACAGCAAGGGCCATACTACAGTTGTGAGAAGTATGTTGGCAGACTTGCAACATGCCAAATGGGAGCAATGCACAGTACACGTCACTCAGGAGTGCAACCTAGACTTCATTGTAAATCTCAGGTGCTCCTGAAATATGCATATTTTTATTGCAAATGGCTCTTGGGACACCCTAGATGGTATGACAACACTTATGCTATGTGGAAGAATTTTCTTCATTCTTTTTTATAAAAAAATGATATTTTGGTTTTGATGGGTTTCAGATGTCTTGACTCCACAGAATCACAGAATCACAGGGGTTGGAAGGGACCTCTGGAGATCATTGAGTCCAACTCCCGTGCCAGAGCAGGGTCACCTAGAGCAGGTTGCACAGGATGGCATCCAGGTGGGTTTTGAATGTCTCCAGAGAAGGAAACTCCACCACCGCTGTAGGCAGCCTGTTCCAGTTCTCTGCCACTCTCCAAGTAAAGAAGTTCCTCCTCATGTTTAGATGGAACTTCATACATTCAAGTTTGTGCCCATTATCTCTTGTCCTATCACTGGGCACCACTGAAAAAAGACTGGTCTCATCCTCCCAGCAGCCTCCCTTTAAGTATTTGTAAGCATTGATGAGATCCCCTCTCAGTCTTCTCTTCTCCAGACTAAAAAGACCCAAATCCCTCAGCCTTTCCTCATTAGAAAGGTGTTCCAGTCCCCTAACCGTCTTCGTAGCCCTCTGCTGTATCCTCTCCAGCAGTTCCCTGTCCTTCTTGAACTGTGGAGCCCAGAACTGGACACAGTACTCCAGATGCAGCCTCACCAGGGCAGAGTAAAGGGAGAGCGTGACCTGCCTCAACCTGCTTGCCACATACCTCTTGATGCACCCCAGGATGCCATTGGCCTTCTTGGCTACAAGGGCACATTGCTGGCTCATGGTCATCCTGTTGTCCACCAGGACTCCCAGGTCCCTTTCCACAAAGCTGCTTTCCAGCAGGTCAGCCCTTAACCTGTACTGGTGGATGGGGTTATTCCTCCCCAGGTGCAGGGCCCTACACTTGCCTTTGTTGAACTTCATGAGGTTTCTCTCTGCCCAGCTCTCCAGCCTGTCCAGGTCATGCTGAATGGCAGCACAGCCTTGTGGTGTGTCAGCCACCCCTCCCAGTTTTGTGTCATCAGCAAACTTGCTGATGGTACACTCTGTTCCCTCATCCAGGTCATGGATGAATATGTTGAACAGGACTGGACCCAGTACTGACCCCTGGGGAACACCACTTGTCACAGACCTCCCACTAGACTCTGTGCCACTAATCACAACCCTTGGAGCTCTATCTGCCAGCCAGTTTTCAATCCACCCCACTGTCCATTCATCTAACGCACACTTCCTAAGCTTGCCTACGAGGGTGATGTGGGAGGTGGTGCTGAAAGCCTTGCTGAAGTCAAGGTAGACAAATCCACTGCCCTACCCTCCATCTATCCATCCAGTCATGCCATCGTAGAAAGCTATCAGATAAGTCAAACATGACTTCCCCTTGGTGAATCCATGTTGGCTACTTCTGATAACCTTCTTTTCCTCCAGATGCTTTGAGATGATGCCCAGAACGAGCTGTTCCATAGTCTTTCCAGGGATGGAGGTGAGGCTGACTGTCTTGTAGTTTCCTGAGTCTTCCTTCTTGCCCTTTTGGAAGACTGGAGTGTCATTGGCTTTCCTCCAGTCCTCAGGCACCTTTTCCTTCTTCTCCCTTTCAGTATGGAGAAATAAATTTACTAATAGTTTGGTCTTTGAGGGCTGCTATCATTTTAAACTTAGACCCATGTTTTTGTCTCATATGCCTTTTTTTTCTTGCCAGTGCTTTTCCCCAGGTCATTTGTATACCAAAATTAAAGGAATCTGAGTGCTTCTGATTTGTTTGTGTTAAGGAAGAAAAAAAAAATCATATTAAACTTTGAGGATTCTGTCGCAAAGCACTAAATTGGTTTCCCAGATCCATAACCCATCAAATGGCTGAGTCATAGTTGTGTCATGAATGGCTTTAACATTCTGTGAAGGACCTTGATATTAATTTGGAAGCAGAATCCAATACCTTGACGCTTTCTAACCTAAGGATATTTGTGCCTTCAAAGTTCATGAGCCGTGCTGCTGCTTAATGGAATAAACCTATTCTGTGTACTTTTAATGGATTTTATTAAAAAGAGTAAGCTGGGCTATATATATGTAGCAAATATATTGCTGGTTACATCACAATTTTACCAACCTGAGGCCATAACTGAAAATAAATCTTTGAGCAAACAAGATCTATTGTCAAATTAATACAACAGGTAATTAGGTCCAATTAAGAGGTTGTCTCTAGGAGGAATAATTTTGCTTTCACTTTATACAGGATGAACTGTAATGGGATGTCTAGTTAACAGAGAGGGAAGACTCTCCAACACTGCAGGGTCATCATTACAGTTCATTGATCTCTCTGATGAAGGGCATTCTTATCTATAGGATGGAAATGCTTATAGGATCTAAATGTCCATTCTCATCTTAGACGTAGTCAGATTAAATCACTCAGGCAAATAATACATGTTTTTTGATTCGTCTGAGAAAAGGCATAGCAATTTAAGGGCTCACAGCACCTTCCATTTTAACCTCTGTGTCTTCTGATCTCTTATTATGTGTTCTTTGTTTATTCTTATTTTCTCAATCATTTCCTGATGATTAAATCAGTCCTCCCTTTTATTTGTCACTGCTTTATCGAGACACTCTTAAACAAAATTACCCCCAATGAAATTAATCCAATGAAAATGAATGATAGCTGTGTTTAGTCCCGCTACTAAAGGTATGTCTGTCTTTCCCTATAGACAGACATACTAGTGCAAATTAAAGAAATTAGAAATAAAGATTGTTACCCTTACAACATAGAAGAAAAAGTAATAAAGAGTTTGAGCTTCTGCTTCATTTCTTAGCATGTGTAAGATATGTAGTTAATTTTCTCAAACCATATGCCAGAGGCTTAGCTAGAGTTTGCAGTCCATGTGGTGTCTTGTGTCACACTGCAGAATGGTCAGGCTGCTTTTGACATTGCTCTTTCCAAAAGAAGCAGCTGCATGTGGTCCTGCATTGTGTTGACGGTGTCAGGAGATGTGGATTGCTTTCCCCTAGCGTGGTCCTTGCTTTCACTGGAAGGGCTCCCTGTTTGTGCTGCCTTGGGAGCACTCTTTTAGGCCTAGGACCACAGTGGAGATTTCTGCCACTGAACCGCTTTAATTTTGCCAGGTGAGAGAGGACTGGCTGCAGATCACAGCTCTTTCAAAAGGGAAAAAGACGGGTTCCCTACATGGAAGGCTGTGTTGTTCATTCTGCCTGAGAAAAAGGACACAGGACCCACAAATAGCACCAACAAAATATCTTAGGAGAAACTCCTAGTCTAATGAACACATTCATATTAATTTCTCTTATGGCAATTACTTTAGAATCTGGACTTTTTACTGACAAGCATTAGTGAAAAAATACTCATAAATGCATCACATGCCCTAGGGGAGCTTTACTGAAAGCATAAGCTGCTATTACACTTTCCCAGGATTACCTTTCCTTCTAAATTATCCATGTCTAAATCAAATGTGGGTCCTTATTCCTCAGAGGCTGTAGAAAATTTCACTGTCTGAAAACTGTGCTTCTATTCTTTCAGGCTAGACTCAAGGTATGGAGTCAATAAGCCAAAGAGCAATATCCACCCAAATGCAGATGCTCAAACAGCCAGAGCCGTAATCAACTGACATTTGGAATTATACATGAGAAGCCGAGGCAAGGTTTTTACTTTATTAGGTGTTATAGAGCCAGATACACAGATGTGAGACAACACAGAAGCGGTGTCAAGAAAACCATTTTACCCCCAGGAACTGGCAGTCGAACACACCAAAAGCATTTTTTTTAAAACAACTAAAAGACAGTTTTAAACAAGCCAGTGGATTGTGGGTTCAACACATAGTGCAGGTGTAGACTTAAACATTCTCCAGACAAGTTAATTGATTAAGGAAAGTCATTACTTATATCTCTTGAGTTTACTAATGGGAGACCTGAGAGTTTAAAAGCATATCAGGTTTCTGAGAGACTGCGTCTGGATTGCATTTCAAAGGACATCAAATGCTGCTGTACCTCGACTGGATATTTGATAGGCACCATGCCACGGAGAGGCAGGACCACGTTACAGCAGCCAGGGGAGGTGGGGAACGTGCTGTCTGCACATCGCCACCTTGGGGGTCTGGCTGGTCTTTTCCTCCATGCTACTTATGCTTAAGGTAATCACGCAAAGCACCCAGACAAGAGCCATCTGTGTTTAGGGTCGAACTGCTCCTCTTCCTTTCCTTAACCGCAGCCTCTCCAGTCCCAAAGCCCCGTCATGGGTGGGCTGGATCTGTCCCAAAAGGGGGAGGTGCAGCTTACACCTGCCAAACTCAAAGTGCTGCTGTTGTCCCAGCATGACTTTGAAATCCTCCAGCAGATTTAGCTTGGGGTTTTTTGCTTTTGTTTTTGTTTTTGTTTTGTTTTGTTTTTGTTTTTGTTTTTGTTTGGGTCGGGTTGGATTTGGGATTTTTGTTTGCTTGTTTGTTTGTTTTTGGCAGGAGTTGTGCTGGTGGGAGAACCCATGGAAGAGATGGCTTTAAATTAAAACTAGATGTGGCAACATTTGAGGTGTAAGTGCATTAGGAAACCACCTAGGCTGGCCTTTCAGGAAATGGAAAAGATGATGTGCGAGGTATTTGCCATCTCTAATCTTTATTATAACCATCAACACTGGATTAAACGCAAAGTTGGATGCTTCTGTTCAAATTACTTGGCCTGGATGGTGATATTTAAATTATCATCATTAGGTGTCAGAGCCAATGCTCTTCTAAAACAAATGAAGTTGTTCACACTTCTCCAGAAAGTATTGCTCCTGACTGCCTGCTGACTCTGTCAAACACCACTGCCTCTCTTCCCTCTCTGAGGGTTGTCTTGGCAATCTTACAGTTTAAAAACCTTCAACTTCAGAGAAATGAAAGCATGCATTTTGCAGAAAGTGAAGACAACACAAGAAAAATCCGAAGTGCTGTTTGGATTGACTGTGTCCTAGTTCATCACAAGCCAACCAGGCATGAGTTAGTTACTACTGAAGTGAATTTTAAAGTACTGAGTGCAAATATTATACAGTAGAATGTGCACAGCTGTATTGTTATGCAATCACTTTGCTATCCATAAGTTATTTCTTAAAGAAAGAGGCATCTTTGGATAATACGAAACTTGGCAAAGCTTCCAGGAACGGAGAGCTGTATTTTCACCTCATTATATTTGGAGTTAAATGTATAAAGCTTCACACAACAAGGTGAGATAATGGCTCATACTAAGTTTAAGGGTAAACTAGATATTTGCTCTGATGTTATATGCCAAAAAATAATATTTATGTTCAGCAGGGTTTGTGCCCTAGGTATGTTTTCAGCAGGGATTCATCTCTTTTGTGTAGCTGTTAGTATGAAGGAAAGGGGAATCAAGAAAAATAATGCTCAAATAAAAATAAAATAATTCCATGCTGCTGGCTCCTCAGGTTTTCCTATGTGAAATGAAAAACAGGTACTCACTGAAGCAGGATCTTGCTTGAAATTAGAGTGATATATTGTAAGATGTCCACAAAGACTGGTAATGCTTTAAGGGACAGAACAAATGACGTATGGGATCCAAACTGCTGTTTGCTTTGTCTAGTATCCTGTTTACAGAAATGACTGACCTTAGTTGTTGTGGGGAAGGACGAAGAAACCCCTGGCTCAGCCTTTTCCAGTGGGCACTCACGGCCCTATAAATGTCCTCTCCAAATAAATGTCTTCCTATAAATGTCTTCTCCAGCAGTTAGATAAGGCCACCACACTCTGGCTTTTTATATACCTTTTGATGCACCTTTAAAGCTTTAACTAATGTAGCTATGCGTAGTCTTATTATCTCCAGGAGTGCATTACTCCTCATTAAAAGACACCATGATATTGGTCGACCTTGGTTGTGGCTGTGCAGAGCACAGTGGCATTGTGCAGAGCACCCTGGTAGCTCCAAATGGGCTGCGACGAGGAGAGCAAAGCACTGTGTCCGACCACTCTGACCTCCCCCAGGAGAAGGCACTCGCTGCTCCCTGTGGCCCTGCAGTGTCCCTTGTAGGTGAGGCTCCTGTGGCAATGAGTGCCGCAGCATCTTGCTGGGATTTCAGGTTTCCATCCCTGAAGGTTCTCTGGAATTTAGTGTTATGAGAGATGTAATGGGAGTTCTTCGTCTATGTCATTCAATTGTGCGTTTATTTTTAAACTTGCATATCACAGTGGTCTTTTTCTTATGGTCAAGAGAATTTTCTTTGCAAACTTACCCTGTATGTTATCTACCACCCCTTTACAATTTTCCTTGTGCTTTTCAGAAACGCTTCTAAAGTTTTTGTTTGTGTTGAGGTGACAAGCACTGTACCCATTACTCTGCACAAGGCTGCATTGCTGACTTAGCTTGTGACACAACTCCTTTTTCAGAGGAAAATCTTGGAAAGCTGCAACAATGCTATCCACTGGCTATAAATGGGACTGATGTGTCTTTGTGTGTATAATTAATTAACAAGGAAACTGTAAAGGAAATTAAAGAACACGAAGTACCAGCCTTTGGTTTTCTATTGGACCAATAAACTTAACATTATCTTGTGTATAATTCCTTGCTCAACACTTATCTGTAGATGTCACAGAATTACCAAACCCTTCCCCACCTTGCAAAATGTGATCCACAAAAGTATATATGATTTTTCTTTAGGCATCCACCACTGGAAGCTAAATAAGCTTTGATAGCACTGGGTATCGGTAGAACAAAGATGGATTCCAAAACACTATATTAAACCTGTGGAAGAGAGGGTAGTCAATTAGCTAAGGCATTAAAATGAGATTAAAAGAAGATAAAAAAAAATTCCATCTTGTGATTGGAGTAAACATGAAATTATATAGGATGGTTGGGTTTTTCTAAATGTCATTCAGTTGTGTGTGAATGTAGCAAACCAATTAGATAAAATTAAATTTCAAGCCTGATTGACTTTTAAATATTCAATTTGAGCACTGCATTTTGTGTTTATTGCATTGCTCAGGAAACATCTAGAAATGGCTGTTGAATCAGGGAATTAAATGGAACTTACACTGTCAATAGCCTAGCTGGGGTTTCTGCGAGAGCACGATGGCAGTTCTGTTTTATTCAGCACCATTAAATGCTGAATATCCACAGAACACAGAACTATAAGTCTGAAAAAGGACACACTGGCTGTTGTAGAGCTTTGGCATTTATAGCTGGATAGCACTGGCAGATAACGAGAAGTTTGATACCATGGAAATCATAACTATGAAATATATAACAATACTAACCCATGAAGATGGAATATATATCATGAAATATTGGAGGATAATTCAAATCTGCACGGCAATCTGCTTTTCATTTCAAGTGTCGAGCCTATGTAAGCCATAACTTATCCAGGTATTACTCACGTGGGAAATAACTACAAATTTAGTACAACCCATGGAACAACGAAAAAAAAAAAATCCACATGGGAAGAACAGGAAGAATGTAACGTCCTCTCTCTCCCCACCCCCTCTATCTGTGAGAAAGAAAAGGACTTCTCTTGGAAAACCACGCTCACTGCTTGTAGAGCGAGTGGAAAGCCTATCGCAGCTGCAATGGGATTTGCCTGCTGGAGAGATGCATCCCAAAAGCAAGATAGCTACCTCTTTCCCTGCCCAAGTACGAATGAGTAGCATGTGGTCCCACCTGTCCTTAGCACTCTCTGACCACCCTGAGATGAAGCAGAGAGTGATGTTACACAAAGTGCTTCATTATGGCCTGTATCAACTAGGTCTTCTTTCCTCTGGGGCAAAGGTGTCATTACTGCCTTTCATGCTGCATTTGATGCTCTGGGAAATGGGCTTTGGACCAGAGAGAGAAGGGAGGAGAGGAAACCTGTCTCGGGGCTGAAAGGTTGGGACAATATGTCATATGAATATTGTTTTTTCATGCTTTTTATGACAATCTTGCTCTCAGTCAAAGGTCAGAGTTTCCCATTATCCTGTTCCAGTGTTATCAAAGCCATGGTAAAAAAATATCTGAATGAAAAGCTACTGATACCTTCTTTTTTCCTCTACTGACAAAATAGACCCGCTCCAGGCAACAAAAAGGGAGAAAAAAAAAGTAGATCTCTTTCATTCTTTTATTTTCCATTTTTTCTGCTGTAGTAACCTAGCATCCTTTCTATTCTCCTGAGGCAATCAATTTTCTTACTAAAACCAAAAGATACAAATGGTGAATGAAGCCATTGCAATGGAACCTCCCCAAAATAATCTCTTTGTCTTCCTTTAGTCACCAAACCCAGAAATATTAACAACTGGAGGATGCTATGGAAAGGGATCTTGTGCACAGTCCTGTGCCTGCTCAGAGGAGCAGGAATCTGTCATTCAGCGTATCCACAGCAGGTGTTTTTTCAAGTAAAGAAAACTTACTGCCAGAGGTTTCAGGAAACTGATATTTTATTTTCTTTATTTTACTGCAAGAAAATGCTGACTTTCTAGCTGACTGTTTCTTCTCGACAGAATCTACAGACTCTTATTTTCTTTGATCCCACCTGTAAAATGTATGTAGTCTCATTAACAGATCCAAGTACAAAAGAAGTGCATAATTTTCAGTATAACTTTACAGAGAACCAGCCCTCTCAAAAGCACCATTCAAGGTAGTTCCTGCTAGGACACAGATGAAAAAGATCACTTTGACACACAAGCCAAAGCCAGCCAAGCCTTTGGATCATTCCCAGAGCTCAGAATTAAATGTGTCTGTGAAACAACCCATTCTAGATAATGATATACAAATGAGTATAGCATGCATCCAGCTTTGCTTTGGCAAGTGTCCTGGGCCATGATTTCCTGCGTTGAGGATCCCACCCTCAGACTGGAATAGCCAGCTACACAAGTACAGGGTGAGGAGCAGCTGGCTGGGTAGCTGTTCTGCAGAATGCATCTGGAGTTGTCTTGTCTCTAACCAGATTGTTCTGAGATGTTATTGGGAAAAAGGAAAAAGTCATGATAAGGCAAGTAGTGAAGTCTTGCCTGTGGAACACACGAAGCAATCCTTCTTACTCTGCTCAGCTCTCCTACAGCCTCAGCTGAGATCTCTGCTCCTTCAAGAAAGATGTGGGTCAATTGAGCAGAACTCAAATAGTTCAGTAGTCTAGAAAACATGACCTGTGAACAAAAACTGCACAAGTTGGAGTTATTTAGCCTAAAGAGAAAATTGGAGGAATATAATGAAAACAGCCTCCAGACAGGTGAAAGGCTGCAGCAGAGAGGGATAGGATAGGAGAGGGAGGAGGACAATAATTAAGAGCCTTAAATGACAGCAGCAGAAAATCAGCAAAGACATTAAAAATATTTTCTAGCAGCAGGGACAGGGTGCCACCGGGCTAGATTGCCTTCAGAGGGTTGCCAGCATTGGAGAATTTTGAAGACACATTAGACAAACATTGATCAAGAATAAAAACAGATACCATCAATCCTTCCTTAGGGCAGCGATGTACTAGACGGCGTAGGATGCTACAAAATTCTCTGGCAAGTGATACTAATGCAGCCTATGGTCCGCCTCAGCCTCTGCACATCACACACCATCCAAATTACTTGCGTTGAGAACTTCTTCCGCGTGGCCTGCATGGAAGAGGTATGTGCCAGGTGACTGTCCTAGGGGCAAGGCAATGCTGCCTCCACTTCTGGTACCTGTGACTGGCACTCGAAAGCTGTTTCTGGGACTACTTTCACAGACGTCCCATTAAGAGGCTTCTCCGCTGTTTCAGTAAGAGCCAGTGATGGAGCAGATGACTTCTCCCTGGAGCTGCCTTCATACCACAGTAAGGGTTTGAAGGTCTACTATGCTTCCTAGCTGGATGGCAAGGCAGTTGTTGTGTTGGTGACTAGCAACCTGAGTTAGTTAGTTAACTGAGCGTTTCAGGGGATGTAACGGGGAAGTCTAGCACTCTGTATGGGAAGTGACTGATTTATTTTGGGGGGAAACACAGGGTGTTTCATAAAGGATGCATCCGGAGGTGAGCCAGTTTATGTATGCCATATGCCATCCAGCATCAGGGCTGCTTCTTCCCCTACTGCCCATACACCAAGCTGTACCTAAAGTCAGAGAAATGTCATGTCACTGTCAGCTAATGCACAGGAGGCTGTAATGCGGCTGAGTATCAGAAGAAAGGTGGCACACGCTTGACTGACACTGACAGCCTGACGTTTGACAAGTGAGTTTTAGATAGGAGGATTTTTCTCTATGCTATGAAGCGCTTTACAAACACTCAGTAAGCTGCATGATAATTCTTATACCACCTCCTTCTTACAAATGCAGAAGCAAAAGCTCCCCAATTTAGCTTCACTCCTGGCAGAAGCAAGAGATGACCTGCTGTTGGCTGGACGCTGGGGGTCACCGGCTGGCATTTTTACCACCCTGCCTTCAGCGCAAAGGCCTGAGTGGGTTTATATGACTCGTCAGGGTGCTCAGGCGCCACCAGCAGTCCCTCCTGGCTGGCTGGCCTGCAGATGCTCCAAGGCGCAGCAAGCAGTGCTTCTGCTACATTACCAGCTGCAGAGCTTGCACGCGGTTATCACAGGAATGGGCAGGACAGAAACCCTCACAGAAAGGACCGACTTCCAGAGCCCTGTCTTCAGGCAGCCGGGATGTGCCTGCGTGCACTCCCACTGCCATCCATCACACTCACACATGTTCTCACAGGCCTGCAGAGCTGAAACAAAAATTACTTTGTTTATGTCTACCAAATTAACCCACATCTCCACCTTAGGTATAATTAAACACAGATGTATCATGAGTTAAGGCAAGCCCCAGACCTGCATGAGTAATTATTGTACAACAGCAGCAAAGGGCAGCGTGTCCAAAATTAGCAACTTTGCTGTAGTCCCAAATTGGCTGTTTGCCACTGAGGGATTCTTTTTGCTTTTTCTCCTTGTTGTTGGGGTTTTTCTTTGTTTATATGTTTGGGTTTTTATGTTTTTTTCCCCTGAGGCCCAGTTGAAATTATGACAAGATTTTTTTTTTTTTTTTTTTTTTTTTTTGTGAGAGCCACTGAATTCCCAGGCACCTGCGGACTTGGTTTTATTTTTACATCTTTTGGAGGTTCATGTCTCCTCTCGGTGAACACTGTGCCTCAGAAAACGTTCCCCTGACCGCTAAGCTGCACAGGCTGGAGCAGCTGAGCTTGGTGCAAGCACAGATCAAGCAGTGGCTCCAGTCGTCTCTGCCCCATGACTTGAGATGGTGGCACCAGCAAACTTCTGTGCACTGGCTGAAGAGAGCAAATCTCTGTGCTCCTTCCCTTGCAGAAAGTCTCCAGCAGTGATGCTTTAACAACGTAATACTCTTGCCAGGCTGCAAGTGTTTTACCAGAGGTCAGCAGCAGGAATGGTCTTTGAGAAATGATTCTGCTCTTCCGGAGTCGCTGGCAGCTGGAAGAGCAGCGCTGTGGGGGCCCTACCAAGCATCCCCTCCGTGCAACTCCAGGTCTCTGAGCGTAGGGCTTCTCCTGGCAGGCAGTAACACAGCAGCCCACAGGTGTTAGCAGATCACATGAAGTTTTAATTTCCCCTTCCTCCTTCTGCTTGAGTGACAGAATCCCCTCCCGTTTTTAAGGTGGATGTATGACGTGTGCTGCAGCCAGGGTGAAATCCAGCATGAAGAGAAGCTCGGCTCGGGGAAGCCAATGAGCCACGCACCCACAGCAGAAGTCTGGTCTCCACACCTGGCAGTGCGAAGCTGGTGAAAAGCTGCAGCGCTTCACCTGCGCAATGCTGTGAGATCAGAAAAAAAGGTCAGTAGTGGCCATTTGCATGTTATACTGGGCTCTTAGCATGACTTGAGCAGCAAACGTTACTCCCGCATAATCTTTACCTTCAAGGCCATAAAAACATTCACCAAACAAAATTTCTGCATTCTCAGGGGAAGCACCACCACCGTGGAAGAAGAGCCTAGGTTTTACGTGGTATCTGAGCACTAAGTGAGCTCCGTCAGTAGTCTGCAATCGGCTTCGGCAGGCCCTCCCTAAAGCTGTAACATTTCTTGCTTATTAGTAGGAGTAAGAGTACTGAGAAATGAGCACTGACTCAGGAAGGAGTTGGAGTTCCTCAGTGATTTCCACAAAAATTGGGAAACTTGTGACAAAAAGAGAAAAGCTACATCTTTGTTATTACCCATGGGCAAGTAAAAAGGAACAAGATGAAGAAGTCATAGAGCGCTTATGGCAGAGTAACTGGAGAACCGATTATAGTCGGTTATACATCAGTTGCTACTGAGGCAAAATTTGGAAGTATTTTCACAGGGGATGTGCTGATGTCATCATGTTAAGAGCAGACATGATGATTTATCAGTAGCTAGACATCTCACCCTGTTGGGTGCCTCTGTTGATACTTTAGTTATGTACTTTTCTGACATCACTTTTTAGGGCTATACATTTTATCTATCAGCGGATACTGATCCTGTGGCTGCAAAACTTTCTAATTGGCTACCAGAAAGTAAAATGTGTCCGTGGCTCATTGGAAGACTGCAAAACCAGTGTGGTTTTGTATTTTTTTAAAGGGGACTGTTCTCATTTTTCTTAAATCTAATTCTCATTGTACGTTATAACATATGGTCCTCATTTTGCAGGTGCTGAGATTTTTTTTCCTCTGCTGGGTGTTTTTTTGCTCTGCCTATGTTGCTTCTGGGCAGAATGAGAGGACTTGCTTTGTCTGTATATATGCTACTGACTTTGAAAATGCAAGTTACATGGCAGGTCTATAGTGCCACCAGTTACGGTTACTTACATGAAACTGCAGTGTGAGCGAGTCCTGAGAGGTAAAAAACACTGAGGTTGTAGGAAAATACAACTTAACATTATCACAAGTGCTTCTTCCTTTTCTTACTGGAAGTTGCTGAGGTGATCCCCAGACCTATTGCGCAGAACTGTCATGCATAAATTTAGTAATGATTTTGATCCATTGGCCAACATTTATATTCAGAACTGATTGTTTAAACTTAATTCTGGCACTATTTTGTGTCTTGAGTTGTATGCTATTGTAAATGGGTTCTGTTGAGTCAGACTTAGCCTGCAAATTGAATTTTTAGAAGACAAGTTTCTGCAGAATCTAGGAACAAAGTATTTCTCTGTCTAGTATTCCAAGAGAAGTGTGCATTTATTTTTAAATTCAGATAATAAGCAAGCAGAGTAAATCCTTGAAAATAAGTGAACGTTTTTTAATATTCAAAATAAATGGCAACTTCTTTCCCATTGTATAAAGATGACTCTCCTGAGAAACACCCTGGTCTGAGGAGGAGTGCACTTGCATTGATCAGATATTAGCTGACTTGGGTGTGGGAGGCAGTGGTCCCAAACAAGCTTCACTGGCACCATCAAGACAAATTTCTCTATTTCAGGAAACCAAGATCTCACATCCAGATTCTCATCTGAGCATGGCTGGTCACCTGTAACTCATCCTGTGCACATTGCTCCACCTCTCTTGGCCTCCATCTCCTTTCTCCCATCCTTCCGCCCATGACGAAGATTGCAAAGTACTGTGGGTTTGCTCAGAGCCGGCTACTGTGAAAGAAACTCAGGGTGACACTGAGAACAGTGCTCATGCTCCTGCCGTTATAAAATGCTAAATAAATAATGAAATATTTCATTTTAATCACAGTTCATCTCTCTTAGATCAAAAGAAATATTCTAAATGGGAAGGAACTTTTAAAATGAAGAATGTGCTGTGAGGAAGTCTGATTTAATTTTGTAGTATGAATATTAAGCAGAACAACTGTAAATCACCAACCTCCATAGAATTATTAAGAAGAAAGAAGACAAAGAAAAGAGGAGCCATTTAAGAGAGGCTGTAATTTTATAAGGCACGAAAGCAGTGTGAGAACAGAATATGTGGAACAGCTTGTGCCCAGCACCTGGCCTCAGTTTCTCTCATTTCAAACTTGCAACAGTCCACAGTGTTTTAATGGGAGGTAGGTGTTGTTGTAAGCATGCCGTGTAAATCTGCCTCTCTATTTCTATTCTGCATGCTAAGGGTGTCACATTAGTGTCACTGATATGTCATCTTAACAGTCCTTTCAGAAACACACTGAAAAGTGATTCTTGCCATGTAGAAACTTCCAGAAAAATCTATTTTACACCCTTGGAAGTAGGCATGTACTCCTGAAAGACTGCAAACACTTATTTGGAAAAGGAATTTAAAGCGAAACTGAAACCTTCGACTTTTTTTTTTTTTTTTTTTTTTTTTTAAGGATGCAAAATCTCAGCAGTTAAAACTCCTGGTTTTAGCTGTTTCCATAAAGCATTAAATGCTCAGTAACTTTTCTCAGACTCAGTGTGCCTAAAACATTAAATACATACAAGACAGCCTCTTTTTTTCCAAACTGCACAAAGCCTCGCGCTTTCCTTAGACATCTCAAAGCAGATGTTTGTTTATGGGCTCCATTCAGTGTTGCCTGTAGGACTGGCTTCCTCTCCCCTTCATTTTCCCTGTTTCCTCCCTTCTCCCTGCCCTTCCCGACTTCCAAGCCTCTCTGCTTACTAGCAAGCAATGTGCAAGGAGAACCAGTCCGATGCTGATTTCCATTCCAGTTTCACTCCCTCTCCTCTTTCTCCTTCCCCTCCCCTTTTTCTCTGCAAAACGTTTGCAATATTTACTTTCTTGGCAATTTAGGTGTCTGCAGATGCCTTGGAATGACAGTGACACATAGTGTGGCTCGGCAGGGAATAGATAGGGTTACATAGCTGATGGGAGAGTTAAAATTGCTTTGGAGACAAGCCAGCGACACACAGAAAGAAAACGTAGGTGGCCCTGCCCAGAAACCTACCCCAGAAGCAGGTGGGTTACAGGAGATGGGCCTCCATTCTGGTTTTAAGAGCCTGTTCAGCATTCCGGTGTTGCTACTGCCTGTGCGGCTGGGAAGCCACCAGGCTTATTTTGTGCTGCCCTGAATGAAGCTCAGCGTCTCCCCTCAGTCTCCGTGGGGCGAGGCCGCTGCCGGGACAGCGGGCTCAGCCAGGCGTGATGGCAGGACAAGAGGACCGACTGCACCAAAAGACTTTCGGATTGGGAAATACTCTGTCAGAGAAAAGGGAGAGGTTGGGAGAGGGCAGAGAGGAGAGAAGGAGGCGGAGAAGGGGAGCGGGACAAAGCGGGCGGGTGGGTATTCACGGCATCCTAAACCCCCTCAATAGGGCATTGTCCCCGGGCAGGGGTCCTGCTGCCGGCGGGGGGCAGGGCCTGTTTCCCGCAGAGGTGGCCAGCTGGTAGGTAGCCTAGGGGGCCCAAGGTGGCCCCAGAGGCAGAGCCCCCCCACAGCTAGGGAAACATGGAGCGTCTTCCCCAAAATCCACACGGCGCTGGCTGTGTTTGTTCAGGTCCCAGCTGTCAGGAGCCTGTGAATGACGAGAGATTTTTTAATGACGGCGTTTTCAACCATAATGATCACTTTGCATTGCTTTCCATTTTCAAAGCTGGGGGTTTTTTTCCAAGGAAAAAGGCTGAAACCTTTCTTTAATGAAACACGAAGCCCAAGACCCTTCTTTGCATGTGTGCCTCCCTCCACCCCCGATGGAGGAGCTCATTATCGTGGGCTTTTCAGGCCCACAAAGACTGGCTCTGCTAATACTCCACAGCACCTTTCACATGCTCATTCATGCCTCTTTTTATTAATTTATTTTTTTTTCCAGTCTAGTTTCAGCAAACGATCTAGGGGGAGCATTTCTGATTTGGGCTTTAGGAGGGAGGGAAGGAGGAAGCGAGATTGCTTCAGATCAAGGGAAGTGGTAAAGCTTTTGCTTAACTATAAGCACATGAATATGCTCACCAAAATCACTGGAAATGCAATATACCTGCCAGGGGCCTTGGTTCTCTTTCCAGCTCAGTCATTCCACAGTGCAAGAACCACGATTCCCCACCTGTAAAATAGGGCAGGCAGCACTTGCCTCCTTTGGACAGTCCTATGCACCTGAAAAAAAGCCCATAAAAGTGTTTTTACTTTGTGACATTAGAGACTGGGAACATTACTGGGTCCATAAACCCAGCAGTAAGTTCAAGCACTTTACTGCATCAATGTCCTTCAGCATGAGAGAAGGATAGGAAAGGGAAAAAAGTAAACTGAGTACAAATGAACCACTTAAAACATATTTGAAATGAAGAAAATAAAATTTGAACCAGGTGTCCTGCTGCATGCAAGACTTTGATCCCTTCATTTTTAGCATTTTTGTTGACATAGGTCTTCCTCAGACGACAATGGAAACTGAGGAAAGGGCTCCCATTGGTTTCAAGCACCATTACAGAAGACCAGCAGAGCCTGTTCCACTAAGATAACCAATAGTTGGTATGTAGTAGATAAATGCCTGCTATGAGATGCATGAAGTCAGAGGCCATTTCCAATCCAAGGGCAATCAAGGGCCAAATAGGTCCGTTCCCTTACTGTTATTTGAGGTAGATCCCCAAAGTTCAGACTTGAGACCTTAATGGTTAGTCCTGCAGCACCTCAAAACCTTGTTCCTCCTGTAGCATGCAGACCTTGGGGCTAAGCACTTCAGTGTCACAGTAAAAGGAGAAAGTGGGATGACTCAAAATAAGTTCTGTAACAGCTGAGCAGGAAGAAACATAAAAGAGACAGCAAAAAGGGCATGAAGAACACTGAGCAGGAGAAGAGCCTGGCTTGCAGTTGGGGAATCTTGTTAGAAGATTCAGCTCCTGTTGTGTAAAACGGGGGGGCTTGGGTGAACAGCAGGGCTGCTGTGCATCTGCTAGCTGGTTTCATCTGATGGTCCTCAGGCAGAAAAAACCCTGATTCCTTGGAGTAGCAGACAGCCTTTCTCATTTACAAGAACTGCTAATACTTTTCATAATGGCCAGATTATGTTGATCTGCTGGTCTCCATTCTGTAAACAAAGTCTAATTAAGCACTTGCTGAGGCAGAATGGTTTTGATAGGGATGCTCACATGCTTAAAATTTGCTATCTGTTATTAGTTTGCTGAAGCGCCATTGCATACAAAATGAACTGAGACAAAAGTTGCATCTGGCTGTCATCCCACTTCCCTGTCTGTGGCCTTAGTACAAATCCGGTGCAACTTAAGACTGCTTGAATTTATGCCTATGAATTTAAGATTGATAGAATTTAACAAAGCATTATATACACATATAGTATCAAGTGTATCTTGTGCTCCAGTCACACTTCCTCTTCTCCTGCATCAAATCCCAAATCACATGCAGACCTTCCCTTACCATGCTGGTATCTCATATAAAACAGTCATGTTACAGCAGAGAACTGAGGTTACCGGTTTTACACTACAAAAACTTTTGCACAGTTATAGCTTTATTGGTCTAAGTGACAGCGTTTTTCTTATTTCGTTTTTTCTTTTTGCTGTTTCTGCTAAGAAAAAACAGATACAGAAACTTGAAACATGAGCTGAACCTTTCTCTAGATGATCAAACAATAAGAAAAGTCATGCCAAGAGACAACATGAAGAAAATCAGCTTCTGGGCTCAGACAAAGAGAAGGATCTTCTAATCAATTAGACAGAAAGGTAGGACCCAAGAGTCACAGCCACATTTGTTTATTACTTCTCCAGAGAAAATATCTGGATACAGAAGAATCCTCTAAATTTAAAGAGCATGGGGTAGAAGTGTCTCTTGGAAAAAAAAATAATTTCCTGCCATCAATGCCCCAGATGAGAGGCTGCAACACGCTGAAATAAATTAATCCGGGGCTCACTGCTGCTCCTCACGAGCTGTGGGGATGTGACAGGGGAGGTAAGGGGGGGGTTAGTGGACGCATGGGAGGGTGGAGCAGCCAGGGCCAGACTGGGGACCTCAGCCCTCTTCCCACCTCAGCACAGGCAATGGGAAACTCAATACCTCGACTGGAGACTGCCTGAACTTGTTTTTCCCTTGTGTGAAAAGCACATAGAGCATGGTCTGTCCTGCAGAAATTAGAGACTGGGAAGACCAATTAAGTCATTCAGTTCGACTCCCTGAGGCCAATTCAAAGACTGTTCTCTCTACTAGATACTCTATTGTGGGTTTTTTTCAGTGTAATTTTAAAAGTCCCAAGTGACAATGCTTTCATTATTTCCCTGGGGAGACTACTCCACAATCTAATATATTTCACTGCCAAGAAGTTTTTCTTGAAATTCCTCTTAAAATTTCGCTCCTAATTTCCTTCCATTTACTCAGACTTATGTGTATTATGCTGTGTTAACTGTCGATTATTGGCTATACTAAAAAATTCATCTCTGTTTCCCAAATGTTGGTAGAATGTCACAATATCCCGTCTTTGTCATTTTTTAGCCAGACTGAGTTTTATAGTGAATTTGTTTATAGTGCAGGCCCTTTCTGAATTATGTTGATCCCCTCTGGGCACCTTTTCCATACACAGTGTATCTGCTGTAATGATGCAATATTCCAGATGATGGTTCTCATACAACCTTGATGCATAAAATATTTCCCCTGCCTCAGCAACACATTGACTGTTGAAGGTGGTTTTGCTTCTCTCCTGTCATCTCATACTTGAAGTGCAAGCCTAATTTCATGGCCCATGCTCACCAGTGAGTCTCTGTCATTAGCACCAGTCCCAAGTTCTTTTACTTCTGTGTTTGCAATTATATTTGCTAGTGTCCATCAGATCATATATTTCATAATTCAGTCTCATTTTATTATGTATGTTCATGTTTCTAAAATTTATGCTTTTTTTCATACTTAATTCTCCAGTATGAAATCATTCATATTTGTAAATCACAATAGTACCACATAATTTTCAAGGATAGGGTCTTTCTCTGTGTCCAGTGGTATAATGCAGGGTGTTAACAATTCACTACTTCATTATTCAGCATTATTCATTACCTATTGTCTCTTGCAACTTTTGATACACATTACACTTTTCTGCATAAGAATATCTCAGGTTTTAGAAAAAATTTCAGGAAACGCATTATGGAGCATTCAAACAAATGCATGTCTATCCAAATAAAGCAATTAAACTTCTATAGTTAAACTGATTATTTATTTTTTTTTACAAATGTGAAGCATTTACAAGGATCCCTCTTGACTTTTTTTAAAGAATAAGTGGTTTATGTACCTTTCTGCTCAAGATTTTTGTACCTTCTCCCATATCATGTTTTTTTCAGAAGTAGTTGACCTTTATGTAGTAGCATTATTAGGTCATTTTATTATTATGCTAAGGCATACTGTCACCTGGACTTGCAGACTTGCTGAGAATGACATTTTCCTAGACTCTTTCTTTCGTCCTCCATAGCAAATGTTATGTTGAAAAACTACTTTTTCCCTGCAAGTTATATGAAGTCCATTCCTGCATTCATGTACGGAGTTAATGCTGATCCTGTGAGCACCACAAGAAAAAGCACGTGAATAACACCAATAGATGCCTGAATGATCCTGTTTATTTGCACAAAACAAGGCGTCCATATGCCACTGTTTAAGTCCAAATGAATAAATGGTCAGGAAAAAAAATAAAGTCACTCTGATTTGTCAGCCTGTCTTATTCTAACAAAATCCTGCTTTGGCAAAATGTCTATCTGGACAGTGGGTTCATAATCTCTTTTGACAGTTGCTGGAGATAGACTGTGTAAATATGAATGACTTTACCTTTTATAAATGCCACCTGTATTATCAACATTGATTCAAAGGTGACATAATTTTCTTGCAAAACCCATTAGGTTTTTATACTCTTGGCAAGCAGCTCTGCTTTGATGATTAGACATAGTAACTATTCTTTTAAGCAAGGAACCTCAAATATTTGCCTCGGCTCTTATGTGCAGGCTGCATAACCAGACATAAAGTAGATGATTTAACTTAAAGTTGTGTTAATGATCTGACACTTCTTTCTTCATTTAGGTATTTAACCCAACACTTTAATTATGGCTATGTAATCATCAATATCTATAATGACACATTGTGGGTGATGCTGTCAAACAGGATAAGCATGCTCCTACTCTTTCAAAGCCTTTGTGATCACACAGTCCTTGTTATGCAGCATCTTTCATTCAGCACTAAATTACACTAAACTCTCTCACTTTGACATCTCTTCTTATCAGACGAACTGCTTGCTCCTCAAAAAAAAATTTGCAACTGTATGTTTCCTGAAAGTTGGGTATTTCTGTCTCCTATATGTTAACTGTTATGATGGTCACTACAATAAATCCCCAAATGATAACCTCAAAGAGACGAAGGGTAAATTTGCAAGGGAATTCAGGTGCCCCAAAGGTTCAATTTTCAAGTGCCTAGGTGAGGAAATGGAGGTACATGCCGTTTCTTAATGTCTATGTACACAGATTTCAGATGTTTCCAGCTTTAGGAAGCAGCTGCGAGAATGTGCTGAGGCCCCTTATTTTCAATTCAGTCACTTAAATTTCACTTTAGGTAGCTAGGTTCTTTTACAGCTTTTCGTCTGGTTGACTCATTAGACAAGATGGAGGAAGGAAGTATTACCCTTATTTTACAAATGAGGAATTCCAGTACAGAGAGATTAAATGCTTTGCCTAAGGAAATGTAAGAAACTTGAGGCGGAGTCAGGAAGGTCCATTTAAGCTGTGCTTCAGATCTAGATCTCCTTAGTCTCTGATTCCAGCAGCTTAACAAAAAGGCCTTTCTTCCTCACATCTCTCAGCTATGTCAACTCACAAATGCTGCTGAACTGGAGATGTTGAGACCATAACTCTGTTTACTTCCCTCTTTTTTGTGCGTGTGCGCATTTTCTGGTGAAATGCTTAATTCTTCTCCTTTAGGTAGGTTTTTGTACCATGACAATCCCCCTGGTTTGCAAGTGCCATTCAGTAAAGCCTTCAGCAACATAGCTAACGTCTGTCACAGGCTGTTTGTATCTTCACGGCCTCCCCAGGGAAGGAGTGTTGTTTTGGTATGATTCTTGCAAACAAATGTGCTGCCAGGTATTTGTGTTTGAGGAGGCAGGCGAAGGTGAAAGTGCACCTTGCACTGCCAGCCGTGGCGGTGAGGTTATGACAGTCTCTGCTCTGCCGGGGAGTTTGTTGCGGGCCGGGCTGACTCAAGCCTTCATGGCAGCGCAGGCAAAATTGCACGTTGCTTTCCTGGGCCAGCGGTGTCAGAGCTGGGATGCTCCAGCTACGGGAAGGGAAGGTGAGGAGGGCAAAGCTGGGAAGCAGAGCCAAGGGAAGCCACAGAGGGCTGGCACGTCTCCTCCTACCGCTACTAGGTGGGCAGAGAGCAACCACCACCAATTTTGACCTCACCCTCTGGCAGCAACTTGGGCTTCCTGCGGGTCTGGCACAGGCAGAGCAGGCAGCGTGGCCACCAGGCAATGACCAGGTTTGCCTTTCTCCCAGCCACCCTGGCTCCAGCCTTTCCCTGCAAGGTAAACCGAGGCCAACCACTTCCAGCACGTCAGGAGCCATGGCACTGCCATCACCTGTGTGAGACACAGGGCTGCAGGTCCATGAACTTCAGCAGCAGCTGCAGCCTTTTAGGGCTTACAGGCTCACTCATGGAAACTGAGAGATCCAGGTCCTGGAGCTGTTGGGCTCCAGGTGACTCCTCTGGCTTTTAGGTGGCAGAGTTTATGAAACGTATGTAGGTAGGGCTGGAAGTGTGGACTCTTTAGCATCCAGTGCAACCCACCCAAGTGTAGTTCCTTGCAAGCCCACTGACTGTTCACCCAAAGTTTGGCCAAACTTGCTCTATTTTCATAGAACATCTCAGGTTTAGTCATAGGGTGCTTTCTAATGAAATATAGCTTTATTTAAAAAATGTCTATTCATCTCTGTCTTGACCGGACCACTTCTATGATGCTACCTCTGGCAGCCCTGAAGGTGGCTTTTGCTAGCTTCTGGGTAAACTCAGAGCTACGAGAGTGGGTGCCAGCTGGCCAAGAATGAGGTCTACAAGGTAGATTTCCTCAGCACTGGACTGACAGATGGTCAGAGAGAGAAGAGCCCTCTGTTTGTGTCACACTGGCAGCTGCCCTTAGGAGTGGCACCAGCTGTTGAGCATTTTCTTTCCCAGGCTGAGGAAGGACACAGGCCACTTCTCAGGGTGCGGCTCCTTGAGGTTATCTGTTACTTCCTGATGAGATGAATTAAAATGCTGAATTTGGGGAATATAGGTGGGCTGTTTGTTGGTGGGTGGGAGGGAGCAGGTGAGGAAAACCAGGTCAGGAGCACTTGGAAACTTCCCTGAATCTGCATGATCTTGCTGGCAAAGTAGAAGTGGCTCCTTGGTGGTTTGTCTAGCATTCAGCTTGGTTACCTGCCATGGTCATCCAAGTCCAACTAAGTGTTTTGTCAGGGTGTACAGCAATCTGAGGCAGGATTCAGTCATTTCTTTAGAGGTTGACAGGAAGCCTCTCTTGGCCTACTCTTTCACATTCACATTACTACTTTCCTCCCTGCCCTCCTGGTTCTCTTCTCCAAATGCGACTTCTGTCAGACCTTTAAGGTAAGCATGTCAGATGTGTGCAATGATGAGATACAAGGGAGACAAAGCTGATCTCAAATTTTCCTTATTGTTTTCCTTCTACATAGGAACCGATGTCTTTCAAATGCCTGTAAGCAAGTTGAAAATGGTAATCTGCACAGGTCTGGCTTCTCCATGATTCAAATAGATCAACTAAACCTGGGCAGATTGTTTTTTGAATGGAAGCAGAGGTCTACAGTATAAATGCTGTGATACCATACAATTTTTGTTTCTGCTTGTTAGGAAAATGATACAGCAACATTTCTGCCACAGATAAATCTGCACAGGTGTTCTTCCTAATACAAATTACATCAAAGCTTTGTACAGAAAATATGCTGTCTCCATGACGAGATTTTGGAAAAAAAAAAAACCAAACTGTTCTCAGAGGCACAGCAACATTGTCCATCATTCCTTCCTCTG
This sequence comes from Burhinus oedicnemus, assembly GCA_008921705.1. NCBI lineage: Eukaryota > Metazoa > Chordata > Aves > Charadriiformes > Burhinidae > Burhinus > Burhinus oedicnemus. The sequence continues at coordinate 708,988 of VFFE01007196.1, forward strand.
TGACACTTTAAAGATATAGTAGGTAATACTAAGGCTGAACTTGATCCCACTCTAACCAGTAGTGAGCCTGATGCTGACTTAGGCTGTAGGACAGGAATATTTCTGCAGACCATCATTGCAGAATAGTGAGCTTCTTAGAAGGCTGTGACTCTGCAAGACACTGTGGTAAAGGTACTTTTATGTCAAAAAACTGTTATCATTCTTAGAGAAAGACAGTAGTTAATTTTTCAAGTAAGCTCCAATAAACACATAGTTAATTTTTCGCTTCTTTCAGCATCATAATTTGGAAAATATAAGTAAATTCTAAGGTCCCAGTAATTCAGAAACTGGCAGCTCTGTTAGCATGGCAGAAATCTATACTATAGGCACTTGCTTCTCCTTTTCTCCTTATTCCTGTCACCTCTGCCATTGGAATCAGATACTCTCCAAATTGAAAACAGGCATCTGATCCAGAAGAGTGCATTTCCCATTAAATGCAATGAATCCTGATGTAACCTGACCGGCTACAAATGAACTGCAAAAAATGAAAGAAAAAGGCCAATTTGCAATGTAGGTGCAGCCTCTTAATATGTCTAACCGAAGGTCCAGGTGGCTGGGGAAAAAAAGCCAGTCAACTGCTATTACTGCAAGCGCTCAACATACCTAAATACCTTCCAGTCTCTTCATCATTAAGTGTTAGGAATCTGGATCAGAATCAGTTCTTTACTGGAACTGTTGTTTTAATAAGGACTGATATCTGTTTAAAAGATAATTAATTATTTTTTTTCTTTTGAAGGACATTTGTGCCCTGTATTATGGGCTTGACTCAGTTACCACTGATAGTGGTAAAAGTCAGTCGCAGCTGCACTGAAGACAAGAGGTATGCTTGTGCCCAGGAGAGGTATGTGGGAGTTGAATCAGGCCCCATGCGTGTGAAAACAGGCCACAGAAAATCTGTTGCTTTAATTGCCTCCTAAAAGATTGACATGGTCTAATTTGCTTATGGTTAAACACCATCATTTATGATGAACAGGATGATTACCTTAAGCATTTAGCACCAATTACTAAGCCACCCCCTCCTTCCCCCCCAATATTATTTTACTTAATTCTGTTCATAGCAATGGCAACAATCTCCATCCTTCAGAATATCTCTTTGCTTGAAAAAAAAATAATTCTTAGCTAAACTAATTCCTGGGCAAACCTCTGTATTTCTTCCCACAGATACATCCTATACTGAGGTACAGCACTAAACCTCTGGCCATCACAGCAATTTACTGTTTTTTAATGGTTGGAATATTTCACCTCCCTGTTAAATATCCCTTTACCCTTTGTTGAGTTTGCTGCCTATTAAATTGCATGTCTAGCTTTGGAGCTTATGTCGCTGCACCCCTGCTGCTTTAGCTCCTTATCTCCATAGGATTTGCTGTAGGACACACAGCCAGCGGATGAATTTGCACATATTTGCAGTGTGGAGCTTTGACTTTTACTGCTTGCATGTAAATGAAAAAAGGAAAAAAAAAAAAAAAAAAGAAGAAGAAGTCATTTCCTTTTCATGATCAGCAATTCATCACCACTAAAGCACTGGGAGGAAAATAGTTATCAACTTCCCATTTTAGGTTATAACTTCAAAGCAAACCTTTGATTTGAATGCCAGACTCTGAATGCTGGGGAAAGAGGTGGGGAATGGGAGAGGGGAGAGGAGGGAAGGAAGTAGGAGGAACTGGACCGTCACCTTGTGGTGGTGACAGCACCCACCAGCAGAGAGAGAAAAACAGCTTTTTAAGGTACCAGAACAGCCACTGGTTTCTCACTTGCCTTGTTTATGCTCATTCAGGGATTAAGGGAGCCACTGCAGGAGCCCACATTCAAATCCATCCTTACAGTCAAAACTTACTCTGATTCTTGTGGAAATAATCTGCCTTTAGTATGAAATACTCACCTAATAAGTAAAAGAAAAAGCCTACATTTTCATAGGCTTCTGGAAGTGTGACTGTGTTGTACCCTCTTGCTTGCTTTTTTGTACTTGGAGCACTTAAATTCAGCATCTGTTCATGGAGGTGCATGTTTCTGACAAATTTCAATTAAAACTGTAGATAGTCTGTGTCATAAACAGCCCGTTTTATTGCTACATGTTTTTACAGTAAGGTAGAGAATTTAATTCCCTGCAGAGCTTGTTTAAAGGCTTTAAGTGCCTGCCTGAGCCCAGATCCATCTTTCAGGAACCTGTTTTTCTGCGTGTAATAGAGCAGCCCCTCACGAGCTCCTTCTCTTCCTCCTTCCCTGCCTCTCTCACTTTCTCCCTCTTTTAAAAATTGTATTATTCCACAGCCAGCATACTCAAGGCTATTTACAGAACTGATACCTTGGTACATTAGTACTGCATTGATTATGGTTGGAAATAGTCACAGGAAGCCACGCATAGCTCCCACCCCTTGTCCTTTCTGCCGTGTAAGCACATTCTTTTTGGCTGAATGAAAAGAGGATGTTCAGTATACAAGCTATTTTCAGGCCTTGAAAACGTTCTGTATAGGTGCCTTTGGGGACTTTCTTCAGCCTATTTTTGTGTCGGTGTCCTGAAACTATCATATATCAAAAGTCATGTTATTCCTTCGTTCTAGTCCATTGTACTACCATAAATACTGCTTAATCCGTTTCCTCTGATGGGGGGAAGTGGGCTGATGATTTTTGAAATGTGCACGCTATTTGCATGCATTAGGTTATTCAGTAAAAATTCCTATTAAAAGACCATCAATATACATGCACTGGAAACACCTTTGCAGAAGTCTCCTAGGCTTTTAAAGAGAGCACGGAGAGCCTGATTCCAATGAGCATGTTGTCATTCATTTCCGTCAGAGCACAGCTCAGTGCCAGATTACATTTTACCTCAGTGTTTATTTCTACAGTAAGCAGGTATGCCTAATAAGACACTGGCAAGATTTAGACTTTAAAACACAGCCTGTTCCAAGCCCTAGGCTGCCTGTTTTCACTTGTTTCCACACAATCCCATCTTTAGTGGAGCAGCACCTAATCCTCTCCTTTCTCAGCAGAACGTTCTTTTTGGCAGGAGGGCATGAGGGGTAATTAAGAGGCCTGGCCCCTGGCTGTATTGTGGCTAGCCCTTCATTTGCAGCCTGCTGCTGCTGCTCTCAGTGGAAGGAGGGATGCTCTGCTGGCTGGGTGCTCTGCGCCAGTGATGCTCTGGGGCTGGGGCTCAACCCCTTCCACCTGCCACAGAAAGGCAAGAGCTCCCCCTGCACTCTAAGTGCAGACTGTATCCCCCAGAGAGGGTCTCTTCTGCTCCTCCCAAAACCCATGCTGTAATTTTAATCAGGTATCTCTGTCCATTTAAAGGTGACGAGTCATAGCTGGCATGAACAGGGCCTGGAAGTATGTATCTGCTGTTCACAAACAGGAAAAAAGGAAAGAAGAATTGCTGTTTTGCTAGAGCCATTGAAATTAGTGGGGTCATTAAAAGCTTTTATTCAAATAAATAAATTCATAAAATTGCCTAGAACTCAATAGCGCAGGATGTCTAATCAATAGTAATTCATTTTCAGAATTGCCGTCTGTTACACAAGCCAGGAATTGCAAGAGGTAAATCACGACAAACACTGCACGCACAGACAGCATCCATTATATCACAGCAGGGGTCACGCTGGAATCACTTCATCTGTTTTTAAGGTTTGAAAGCCCAGGATGCAGCGGATTTTCAAACAGGCCCATCTGTGTGATATTTCTGGCCACAGATCTCTAGTTTCCCCACCGACGGTAGTAACTAAATCTCTGTGATGTACTCCATGCCACGGGATGGATTATTTGCATTAGGAGTAATCTTCTGGTGACTCTGCAGGTGTTTGTAGCTGGCAGAATGAATTGCAGGGCTGCGCTTAAGCAACTTTGCTTCTGAACATGATTTAGGCTTGAAAATTATTAAAATGGGTAGCTGAACTTTTGGAGCTGTAGCCTCTGCCCTGTGCTCTAACTATTGCCTAACTTCATCCACAAAAGGGGCAAAGCTGGAGTGGGGCCACTGTTTCTCCAGTTTTTCGCTGAGCTTTCTGAATAACAAAAACAAAAAAGAAAAATAAAAAGCCAAACCCACCACTTTGCAGGCTTGCTACTGCCTGCTACTCACCTAACTGGAATTTTCTGACAGTAAATTCCAATTCATTTAAAGTTCTGGTTTTAATTCTGCCCATAGATGATTGTGAGAAATTCACTTCTGTAGTTTGGAGGCATTCCACCTGGAAAAAATTAGCTCTGGAAAATGATATTTCCATCTGTTAAAAAACGGGAGGGAGTGGAGGGGGCGGGGCAGGGAATAAATGATGGTCTATGTAGATTAGGGCCAACAATTTCAAAAACAGGAACTAAAGTTAGCCTTGTGTATTCATACTCACACACAGATAAATATATAGTGCTTTGGGAAATTGTGCTAAGCCTCTGCTAGCTGTCTTGTTGCTTTTTTTTGACCTGACCTCATCATTTCAGGCCATAGTCAGCTGTCTAAATGTGGATGAGAGAGAAGCTCGTGCTCATCCTTCTTTGTGACAGTGTTGACCCGTGTCCCAGGGTGCAGGGTCCATGTTGCTCTCTTCCTGCGGAGGAGTGAAGTCCCAGTCCAGGCCAGAGCCCACGGATCTGTTCATGGATAAAGGTTAAATACTCCAGTCTGCCATGATGTTGAACTTCTGTCTGGCTACGTTTCCTTTAACAGCAGCTTCCACAGGAAAATTACAAACCCACAAATTTCTGCTTAGTATTTTAATTGTCTACAACACATTGCTGGGAGCTACAGTGAATTTTGTAATCGGCATATGTAGCTGGTACTGAAACACCAAAGTAACAGCAAGTCCAATTGAAGCAAGACCACTTAGCACAAAATTACGTTCTGCTAATCCTACTGAAACAACCACATCCAAAATGTCAAGGGACATGGCTGTGCTTTGAAACCCTTATGAACAGAGCACAATTTATTTTAATAAGTTATTTAGCTGCAGCTACCCCTCATTTCTTCGCTTGTTTCTTGTCTAAGAAAGGCATAAGATACAGTCAATGCTGAGTATTTGCTCCCTTTAAATGTGGGATTTCTGGGGGCTGATGGGAAGACTCTTGCCTTCCTTTCATCCCCACGCACAGTGGCAGATGAGACAAGTGCTTGCACCTCCTTGAAATACTTTTCTATCCCTTTAAGGCAGGCCTGCTTTTGTTATGGCCCCTTTTTCCTTTCTGAACCAATGTTTGATTATTCTTTGCACAATTTCTTTTGCTATGGTTTTCCTGTGTTTTATGTCATGTTGTATTTACTACCTCATGCTTTTCAGCTCTAAAGTATCAGGGGAATTAATGTAGCTAGACAAAAATACCTGGAACTGCCTAAGCCCATCTCTAGTTTTCCCTAGGTTAATAGCTTCATGGAGGACAGCAGGGCAGCGTAGATGAGAGGTGTTCTCGCTGATGTATGCACAGACCATGATATCACCTGCGGTGTAACTTTTGAGGAGACGGACTCATACACTGCAGTATCTCCTCCAGCAAAACTTCTACTAAACTAACTTCCCTGAGTAAGGATTGAACTTAATGCCTCTAAACCATACTGCAAATAATTTAGCTTTGCACTGATGTAGAGGAAGTGCAACCGCACTCCATAAACGCTCATCAGATCACACTCACAACGTGTAGGTATGCAGGCACATTCATTTTCTTGCCTATGCCTCCCTATTCAGGAAAGCTGCTCTCATTCAGGAAGGATGCTTAAAACTCCTCGCAAATTTAAACACGCTTTCTCATCTCTGGCCCTTACAGATGTGGAAACTAGCACACAAGAGGAAATCCTGACCCACAGAGGCTCTTTTCACACACCACTTCTAGCTTGAAGAACAATTAATACAGCCTAATTTATGAGCCTGGGTTTGTAATAATCTTGTGCTATTGAGCCAAGACAATTAGTCCTATCCAGGCACCCTCTGGACTTGCATGAAGCATATGTTCTGCAATTTGGTGGGTTTGCTGCTGTTTGCTTTTAGCTGTACCCATTTGGCATAATCTAACAGTTTGACGTTTTCTCCTGACACCAGATTTGACAAAGAACTTGCAAGTGCTCCCTGACCAACCGAGACCTGCAACTCTGGCGCAGCGGTTTCCTACTGCAGGACTTTCCCATGGGACCTGCTTCAGCAAGGCCTGGGATAAAGCCTGTATTGGTCTGCAAAACGGGATATCCACTCCTGCACTCTAAGAAGTTCGTTCTCTCAAGGGTTAGGGCTGCTCTAGTGCTTTGACAAACCAGGGTGTTATGGCTTAAAGTGTCCTTCCTCGCTTTGGAGATGTAAGGGGCTGGAAAAGAAACAGGTTTAACAAGATGGTGGTGACAGATGTCACAGCAACCAGGGGAGGATGTATGTGATCAAGGAGAAGGGAAGAAGGGATGAAGAAACGGAGAGAAAAGAAGGAGAAAGGGAACCAGAGAGACAGGCATAGATACTAGAAATACCGAAGCTCAGTTTGCTTGCAAGTGGGACATAAGGATAATAGGCAGAACAATATCCCCTCAGCTCAAGTTCCTGAAAAAAAGATCATTCTCTGTCAGTCCTCCTTTAATACCGTATACCACGGTGAGGACCTAACAGCAGGCAAGCTGTTATTTTACTCCATTGATTGTGTCTAACATCCTTCTGGTTCAATCTTATTATGATTTGCGTCAGTTTTGCCCTAGTTTTTCTCTGCAGTACGATCTCTAAAGACGCATCACAAAATAGTTCTAGCTTTAAGTTTTTGCATCATCAAAGTATCATTACCTGTTCTGCAGAGATTTAGGTAGAAATCTTCAGTCTGTCGCTTTCCCTGCAGTAGCATTTTTCTGAGCCTTGCAGCAGATGCCAAACAGGCTATCCCACAGACAAAATGTGTGAAATAGTTTCACTGGTCTAACCTCGCACTGTAAGCGAAGAACGAGGAGGGGATAGAGTCAAATAACACAGCAGTGATGAAAGCACTGTAGACAGACAGGGGACATAAACCAAACCAAAACTAAACCGTTGTCTTTATTTCTACTATAGCTTGACTAATGCCATGGACGTCAATACATCTACACCTTAACAAAATATCAGTAGCCATACAAACTTTGCGGTCCGAAGCTACTTCTTATTATAAAGGCTGCATGCTGGAGTGCCATAAATATAAAGCTAGCTGTGTTTTGAGCAGGAATGAGCACTAGCCTATGAATGCCAAGTGGTCTCAAGATATTTAGTGACTTATGTAGCTGATTGCTAGAGGAAGACATAGTATTTTCCGTTTAAAGAGATGGAATGAGTGAAACTGAGGTCTAGCAGTGCACAGAACAGCCAGTTCAGTAGTCTGAGGTGGAAGGGGACCTCACGTACTAAGTAAAGGTCAACCTGGAAAGCTGTCAGAGAAACACTATCTGTTACTTTGGAAGAAGCGGGGCATTTTTTATGATAATACAGGCTGGACATAAGCTACAACAGAGCCATTGCCACATTGCTACAACATCCAGCATTAATATAGACACATTTTACTGGTTCCTGAAATTATTGTCAAATTTTTCAATGCAGTTGTAATTGGGTCATGATGATGAAAACAGTTCTTCATATGAGGGGTCATTACGGCTGGCATAAAATCAAATATTTAGTTATCTGTCTTCCATTATATACTGAAACATATGATATTTATGATGTAATGAAATATTCAGACTCAATGCTGAGACACTTATATCTTAGCCTCAGAATTCAGTGTGCTCCTGAAAATGTACTTTGCATACACAAGATGTATATTTCATATAAAAAGATGTGCACTGAAATATTAATAACATTTCCCTGAACTCTCTACATTGTATTCTGCGGAATAGGACATATTTAAATGCACTCATTACATTGTGAGCTTTACCAGCTTCCACCAAAATGCGCTCTATCACTCAGCTTACTCACGCCATCCATGGACTGTCATTCTAATTTCAGCTTGTCCCAGGTATTCTGCACCTTCCCCAGTTGCCCAAACATGTGCTGATCTCCAAGAAAAAGCTCTGAGAAACAAGGTACGTCCCGTGCCTGTCTCTGAAGCCTACTTTTCCCACCATACATGAATAAATCTTGCCAAAAGTGTTTTTTCTTCTGACAATAATGCTTGCTGTTTGAGTTTCCTGATGAGCGATGAAGATTTTCCTTTTCTCTTCCATTCAGTTCACAAAAAACCCTCGTTGTATTCGTTAACAATGAAAGCATATAGAACCAAGGTAAAATGTTTAAATAGCTCTTAGCCACCATATTATGGCTAAATGACAATAACCCTCTTTCTAATTTATGCAAAAAATGCTTTGTTATGTCACTGAATGAAAAGAGAAGTGGGTCTTTTGTATGTAAAACCACCATAATATGAAGTCCTTGTTTAAGTGAGAAAAGAGAAAGCTCCTGCATATCTAAAAATCATTACAAAATTGTCATTTTTTGTGGTAGAAAGATATAAAAATGATGCAGGAACCCTAGAATTCTATCATATAGTATCTGAACATACACATTCCGTTTGAATTATTTCTTTGGCAATGAAGTAGGTCTCCATAAGTTGATGTCATGGTAGATTTTCAATGAGTGTTTATTTTTCAGGGAAGTTCCTTTTTTTTTCTTGCAATTGCTGTCATTACATTGCTAATGCAGAAGTTGTTATTAAATCACTTTGAAAAATGGGTTTACTCTCTTTCCAAAACAATTTGGGACACTGTTTCAACATCAGTAAAATGTACTCACTTCAGTCGTTTCTCATTATGTTGGTTGAGTCATGGACAATTACAGTTTTGTCCTGGTGTTTTCTGATTTTGCCCACAAGATGTTTGACCAAGACGTTCAGAAGTGGTTATTGACCCTAGCTACTCATCAGGAGGCAATTTAGTAGGATCTAATTTGAACACAACCTAACCACCAGTCCTCTTTGTAACTCATTTTAGTTGTCTAATTACCCCAGTTATTTTTAAAACTGCTGACCTTCCGGTGTTATTATTTCTTTAGTTTCATCTCCCTGGATATGTTTATAGAATGAAGCAAAAAGACCCGTCTTTGTCTTTAGCGTCTTAAAATCTATGAAACTCTTTCAGAGGCAAAGGAAATGTCTTGGTAAGCTGTTTATGCAACAGTAACAAATAATTACCTCAAACTTGTTCTTATTTATGGTAATTTTTAATTCTAAAGTATTACCAATAGTCTGAGATGAAAAACAGCAATATTCTGAAAAGTTGTCAAGTAACCTGCAATGTCTCTCAGCACAAGAAGAAAAGAGGAAGACAGATCTGGAATGAAATTTGACCGCTAAGTGTTACTACACCACCACATACAAGCTTCATTACACAGTAAAGGAAGCCAGCTATATTGCATCGTATTACTTGTATATTGAACTATTTTGACAAAGACATTTCATAATCGGGTACACAGTGGCTTGCAGAATACAATACAGCAAATATGTGGTGGCTACATAAATATTTCAGTATGTTCTGCTGCTTTTTATGTGATGTGCACATTTTCATTAGGTAACGCACTTTTTTTTTTCAATGTATAGTGTATCAGTTTTGCCTCATGATTCTTCCACTGTAGCAGTTTCTAGTTTTTATTATATCATACATATGTTTCAGTACAAAGTGTAAGAGCTTACTAAATATTGAGATTCTTATGGAAACCAGATGTATTTTCTGATCGCTTTGTATGGCTGTGTATAGGATCTTGAGCTGTGGGATTGCAATGGTTGTTGAGATGACAAGGTCAGGCATGATACTAATTGCATCCCCTGAAGTTATGCCTTGCCAAAATGGAATGAGCCTTGACCAGCTGAATGCTTTTTATCAATTCCCCAAGATTCCTAACATTTTCATGCATCTACCATCTTTGAAAAGATCAAGTGTGTTGATGACATCCATCAAAACTCAGACTTGGTCACCTGTTAAAGAAACCCCCACCCCCATCCAGGGCTATAAAACAGAAGCTGCTACGCTTTGATTTTATTCTTTTTAATAGGCCAATACACAATTAATAGATTCTACCCATTGGGAATTTTCAGACTCACCGTATATCTACTTGTATGTGCTATTTACAGGGTCTCCAACATGGCAGCATGTTTGCAACTCACCGTTTTAAACAGGACTATCCCCTTACAACTGCACCTCTACAGATGGCAACTGGTATCACAGAGAGAGCTAATGATGTGCCCGTGGCATCAACGGATTGGAGCGGGGCTTAATCTTTGGAGTTTTTACAGCTCACCACTGGGATATTTACCTTCCTAAGGCACACGTTTTTGAGTACATGCAAGAAGAGGACTGCATCTACTGCAAGGAAAATTGCTTTTCATTGATTCTTCCTCCAGCGAGTAACTAGCATGTATCATTCTTTAAAAGCAACTGATACTAATCCCTGTTCTCCTAAATTCTACTGTTACATTAATTAGGTATGACAACTAAAACACTAAAGTGCAGTTATGTATCTCCTTGACCAAATGTGTGAAAAAGAGAGTTAGGCAGCTGTCAGCCTGCAATAACAGAAGTGCTCTAAGGTGCTTAGAGCCAAATGATTCTATTCCAGAAGCCTCAAGCAAAGAAAGTCTGAAAACTCGTGCAGTGTACATTAAACCACCACTCTGCTACTTTCTTCTTTCCATGACTTTATTAAAAATGCACTCTTGTTTGAATTAAAGTAGATACATATGTCATTGGGGTCTCAGTTATCAAACGTGAGCAGTCAATAGAACTGCTGAATGCCATAATTTCACCCTCTGATTCAAGTACAAGAACATATTTTCCCATTTCATGTGGCTTTAGGCCAGTGTATATGCACTAACTTAAAGCTCCCATTTAGATGCTGTAGCAGTAAGATAAGAGCTCTGACCCTGCAGAGTTTTGGAAGAGAGGACTAAGTAAGGTTGCACTACCTTCCCTTCTGGCTCTCTTTGGAATATTTTCCCTGTTTTCCTCCATTAGAGAGATTCGTCTCATTCTCTCACTTCTCAGCCTGCACACTAATGTTCTTCCCTGTGGTGTGGAAATGGTAGTACCCCTGCAGCCATGGCAGCTTGTCAGCCTTACCTCACTTGCCATATCTTGTATGTAAAAAGTTCTTTGCCATTATTTTAGGACAGGTTCTCCACTCCCTTTGTAGTTAGTGCTAAGGGTCAAAATCCGGACAGTTACGCTCAAGCCTATGATGACTTTTCTACTCCTAGTTCAGTGGCTCAGAGATAATAACCAAGATAAAGATCCAGATCTGAGTTTTCTATAGGAATCACTGAATGAGCAAGGATTCTTTTTTTTTTTTTTTTTCTGTACCTCTCAATAGGCTGGAACAAAGTAAGCACTCTTGTCTGGACCATTCCCAACTTATGTGTATCTCCTTACAAAACAGACATTATTATTGCTGTGATGCTTATGTTGCACATTTTTCTGTATTATGTTCAGTTGTAAACGGCCTAAAAAATTGAAAGGACATATACTTTTTTTTTCTTTTAAGATGAGTTACATTTTAAGAACTTCTGAGTAATATTAATGTCCCTAGTAAAGGACAAAGTAGTGAGCTACAGAACTAAGTCACCCTCTGGGGATTTGACTATTTGCCTTTTTTCTTTGGTAAAAATCTGTGCACTTTTCAAACTGAAGGTTACATTAACATTACACAGAGAAAGTCAATTAATTTAACAAATTATCAATTTGTGGAGTTTCTTGAACATGCAGTAACGTGCACACAAAGCAGCTCTTTGTGATCCCACAGATGTCCTGTCCTCAGTGCACAGCTTCATTAATCATGTGCTATGCATGTTATTGTCTAAATTGCAGTGCCATTTGAGACAGGGAAAACATTGGGAAAGAAATGTTGCTTACCCTTTGCGCACCAGTAAAGATTACAAATAAGCAGAGGATTTAAAAAGACTATTAGGTCAGTGCCATGAAGATTTTGTTTTATTCTTAAAACTGCTGTGATTCACCCAACCAAAATTTCTTTTATGTTGGTTTATATATTTCTAGACCAAAACTGAGCATACCCAGCACTATATATCCAGTTTACGCAAGAAAAGCTGAAATCTGATGTAGTTACATCCCAAGAGTGGCAAGGCAAAGGTTTCCTCCTATGGTTGGATTGTGCCTCTATGGGAAATCTAGAAAATGCTGCTATAGTTAGTGTGATTATGTTACAGTAATGCTGCACAGCACCCTCTCTACCCCTAGCACAATACTGACACAGGTACTGGACTAAATTTGCCCCACTCCTAAATGGTGAATGAAACTCAGCCAGGCCAGATTTACTACTTTACAAAGATTTTTACCATATCTGTATTCTAGTGGCCACTGCCAGCTGCTAGCTGGGGTCTCCATTTTCTTACATTAGATAAACATATAAACAGCTGCCTATATATAAAAATCATACGTGAGCTATACTTTGAAAGAGCCTTAGTGATTCGATATGAAGTGTGAGGATCCCGTTGGCCTAATCCAAGGATATCTGTTGCTTGAGGCTAGGACCTTCTCTGCAGCACTAAGCTAGGTGTCAGCACTTAAATAGCAGAGAGACTGTGGCTTAAAATGCTTCCCTTCCAACTACATCCCTAGCACTCAGTCACCTGACTTGAATACTTCAAAATGGACTGTTGTCTAATATATCCTCTCAGAAATTCTTCATATAGCCTTTCTCAAATGTAATTCACGTATTCCATGTTTCACAGATTCCACGATTTCTTTGCCTAGTTAACTATAACCACTTAATTTAATGATGGACACAATTTGACAGATATAGGAAGAGTCACATTTTTATCTCTAAGAAGGTGATGAGAAGTTTACACTTTGAAGGACAGGTACACTTCAGAGACCTCAAGAGCAGAGTGTAGCATGTATTTTGTCAACTTACTGATATGCACGTAAATACTCCAAAAAGCATCTGCCATTAGAAATGTTTGGATTCCTTACACAACAGAGAAAAAAATGCTAATGAAATGGGGATATTAGCAAACAAAAATCCTTAGCAAAAATAAAAAAAGGCTGCTAAGAAGAGGTTAAAGAGAGAAAAGACAGATGTAGACAGAAAGACCTCCCATTCAATGCAACCATAAAATCAGTCTTATACATATCCTCACAGGGAAGGAATGCTACAATTAGGATCACTGATCTGGGAAGACCTGCTTGTTACTTCAATCAAGATGAAAAGTAAGGTCAGAAAGCAAAAAAGGCTGTTTGAAATCACCTGTTTTGTTGGGCTGGAGAATGGGGGAGAGTTGTTCAGCCACTTCAGGCTAAGACATGGAAGTGACTCTGCACCGTCAGTTCAACCCTCACTTCAGTCTGATGCCTTATCAGAAGTTGACACAAATTCACCAATATTTCATGCTGCTGATATTCTTGCTTCTGTACCATACAGAGCGTGAGCAACCAAAGAGTGCAGCTGTAGATCATATCCCTGTAATCTTGATATTGATTCATGCAATGCCTGAAAATGGAGAGGGGGAGAGTTAAAATGGACTTCCACCCCCTTCAAACAGCTCAGACCACTGCAAATTTGAGTTGCAGTACCTGTTGCGGAGGAAGTGATCACGTACCCTTTAGTCTCCCAAGGCATTCAAAAGAATGCCAACAGAGCCCCTGTGAGAAGACAGGTAGATATGCAAAGGTATATTTGCGGGAGGCTTCCAGGAAAGCTGTGTGTCTAAAATATAAAAACATCAAGGAATTTTAACACTGCTGCTCCACCTGTACAAGAGGGGTTTGTATATATCACAAGTGCCATGGACTTGTCTCTGGATGCTACCTGTTCGTAGGGGAGAAGGAGCATGAGTTAAAAAGACGTTGCCTGTAGGATCTGTGTAGACTATAGAGATCCAGAAAGCTACACATTTCTTCGTTTTCAAGGACTGCTAATGGAATTAGAGCTGAAACCTTTGTTTTCACAAATACGGTATTTGCCGAAGAAATTCAGTTTATAGGCTTATTTTACTGCTTACTACATTAGAACATATATTGTATCATGAATTGAAATTCAGTAAATGTGAACTGTTTTGTTAAAACATATTCAGATTATAGTGAATTTTCATTTTGAAATTTTAACATTTTGAATATGAGGGGTTTTTTTAAGGCTAAAAGATATACATTAGATAACCCAGAAAGAAAATGTATCATGTCAGGTCAAATTAAATTCAGGGGGTTGAATTTTTGACCACTGAACAAATAATGTGTCTTTCACACAATTGTGAAAGACCTTTAATTTGCTTTTAAAAACTTTTTGTATGGTCTTGTATGGAATTTTAAAAAAAATTCCAGAAAGGAGACAAAGCTGAAACTTAACAACAAAAGAAAGTTTGTTTGTCATTTTTTTTCTTAATACATTGCTTCCATTTTCTCTGTTCTGTTTCCACACAATGATACCACCGTACCACTTACTCAAGAAATGATACGTGAGAAATAGTGAATATGAAATATGTATTTTTTGTAGAGTACATTCTCTCTACAGATTACGTGACAAAATGTCTGAATAAAAAATACAGATATGAAAGGGACACAATGCTTTTTCCTCGTATTTTAAAAAACTGTAAAGTAAGAATGACTTTTCACACACAAAATTTCACAAAAATATTTTCATTTCTTAGCCAATGAATTGAATGAAATGCTCTAAAAAATATATTAAAATTCCTTTACCTTTTTAAAATTCATTTGGCAACTTCTATTTGTTTATGTCTCTAAATTACTTTTCAGCTGTCATTTTAGCCACGTGGAACACAGGAAATGAATTTCCACATATTTCAAATCTCAAATATGTGCATACAAAACACAAGACAGCCTGGAACACTAAACACCTTTTCAACACAGCACCATACCCACCTTGTACTCACACATCTTTTCCTATGGATTCAGGAGTATAAGATAAAATATTACAGAGCTACAACTCAGGAGGGAAAACAAACCAAACCAAAACCTCAAAAAACCCTGCATCAAAACCTTTAGTGCTTTAAGGAAATGGGCACCCATTAAGTATAATGTTTCTGAGCTAAATCCTACAGGGAAGAAAACGTTAGGCATTGCTTTGCAATTTGCCAGATGTTTCCAGATTATTCTTCTCTTTCCATCACAGTCAAGTTAATCATTTTCAATAGGCCACCCTGCAAAGAAAAGTGAAAGTAACTTCCTTAGACAGCTGCTTTGCATAAAGTGTTTGCTTTCAAGGAATATTGTTCAGGCAGGAGATACTGGAAAATAATAACAGAAAAAAAGGGGGAGGGAGAATGTGCTCACCCTCCACTGCTTAGCATTTCCCCATCCCCCCAAAAAACAAAAGATAAAAAACTTTGTTGAAATGTTAGGGGAGGCTAAACCAAAATCCATTGATGACATCAAAAAGCCAAGTTGAGATAGTGTGAAATATTGTCACCCCATTTTCCTTTACAGTAGTTAATAACTCTCTGACTAAGGATACTGTCTAAACCAGGCTTTAGCATGTGAATAATGACTAAGTGATAGAACGGTTCAGAAACAGGACATGCAATGAAAGGAGAAAAAAGCACACTGAGAGTGGCTTAGCTCAGAGTACACGAACAGACCCAGGTCTGCTTGCTAATTGACTTCTTTTATATTTTCAAATAATTATATTTGTTGTCCTCCAACTGCTTGAAAAAATATTCCATGGCCACAGATTACACATGGAGAGGTTTGAGAGAACTCAGCTGGCAAACACATTTCTTTCTGGGAAAACCCCCACATACATCAATATAAAAAATGCAGACATAATTCTAGTGTTGAAAACCTCCTCAGTTTTTATTGCATAATTATTGTTTTTAAAGAATCAGATTTTAAAAGACCCCTTGCCAAAAATATGATTTTATGGTAAAATAATGGGTTTTAAATTAGACATAGGAAGTCCTCAGTATAACTGAGAATTTTAATGTTCACGATCATCTACTTCTCTAGTGTCTCAGACATCTGCTGTATCTTTGGAAAGCTGTCATTTGTATAAGACTTTCATGACTTTATCTACTGAATCCAGCTTCTAAAATCATAGATGTCATATAGTACTCCAACTTATAAATACCAAAGAATGTTTGCTACACATAGAGTAATTGCCATACACAAGCAAACACACATGTGCACATGTATATCTACACATATGAGACATATATACATAAATGTACTTGCACATATATATGTACTTGTGGGGGTGACATTAGTGGACGTGCAACACTGGTTTCAATTACGTCTCTGAATTTAATTATAGTCTCTTCTGTTGGCAGGTTTTGAATATGATCCCATGACCCTGACTCAAAAGAAAAAGTAATTTTGTTAATACAGAGAATGTTGTACAAAATATACTGATATACATCACAAAACTATGAAGTATTGAGTCAGTAAGACATGAAACACTGAATTTCTAGAGGCTCCAGTGGCTACTGCTGGATGGTAATTTTGTATAATTTTATATTAATTATTAACGATGCGTTAAATGTTATATTAAATGCATCATATTGAGGCACAGATATGTGCATTTTTCTTGAAATCAAGATATATACATAGTCCCAAACACCTTTTGAGTTTTAGGAAGGTTGGGAATGTGAGCTTCACAGCTAAAACACAGCCTTTTTGATATGCATCAGTGAATAGCGGCCTTGTTTTCTTAGAGCCCATTTGGCTGGGCTTTTTTGTTTTTCTACACAGCTCTTGTGCTTCTCTTTTAAAGCTTCATCTCTCCCCATACCTGTTGTGTTATTACAGGCATTGCAAAACTGAGTCGAGAGCATCAGCGCAGGCCTCCTGTCCTTTCTGTCCCTCCCTGTAATGCCACACTCACCCCTACGTAAGCAAATGAGGACAAACCCCTTTTTACCCAGGGGTGAGCCCAGCTGCCTAAATATTGTCGTGAAGGTCCACCTGAGAGCATCTTGCCCATCTCCATCTGCCTCTGCAAGAGGCAGGCTCTTGTGTTGTGCCGGCCAGCCCTCTGCCAACACCTGAGACACCCCACCATGTCCCAGACCACATTAGATGCCTGTATTCAGGCAACCGAATTGAGCAAACTGCATCAGCCAGGCCTGGGGGGGCACGGGAGCAGCCTCGGGGGGGCGGCCAGCTTTTGCTGCAGCTTGCATGGCTGCTGCCTTACTGAGCCTGGAAGCAGCAACCTGCCTCTGAGGGACACAGTGCAGCACCCAGGAAGAGCATCAGGGACAAATCTTCAAAAAAGTCATCAAGTTTCAGCCCTTGCCACTTGTTTTGGGTTTGCTTCGTTTAGATTGCCCAGGTTTCTAGTTTTTAAGCCCAATGATGTGACTTCAGTGTCTGTGTGTGTGTACAGGAGCCTTTTGGTCTTCCTTGGGGCACTGACTCTCAGAGAAGGTCTGGGCACATCCCCGTGGGTCAGCCAGAGCTGAATGGGTTTTCAATTTTTTTTATACTTGGGAACCTTGGAACATTGTCCAGTGGAAGTGTAGGCTGGTAGGAACGAGTAGAAACCTCCTCATTACTTTCTGCAGATCTCCCAGAAGGGGAGCATTTGAAAATGACGGTGCTTTTTATCCTTTTTATCACAAAGCCATGACGATTTACTTACTCCTTGGCAGAGACTCCAAGCTGTCTGCTGCCGTAAATCAGCAGTAGTCACCTTCGCCTCCTCCCAGAAGGTTCAGGTTGAGGTGCATGCAGGTTGGGATGATTCATGGAAACTTTGACAGCCCCCTTAAGGATTCTTTTATGACTTGACAAATGCACAGATGTGCCAAAATTTTTCTAGGTGAATGATACTTGGATGTTCACTGCTGAGAGATCATACTTTGATATACACGTCCAGTCTGTTAAAAATGTGCATTTTTCAGGATTTATTAACAAATGTAGCTCTTGCTCAAGACCACTGTTGTATGTTTTTGCCTTTTTAATCTTAAAAGTAACATATGGACTAAAGCCTAGCATTCGTCAAACTGACGTGGGAACAGACCAGACATTTATAAATCTAGTCCATAAGCACATTTTCTCATGTTTGGTTTAATCTGATTGCAATTATATTGTGTTGGAAGAAGAACAGTAGGAGCAATACCCCAGCACCTAGGCGGGGCTAAGATCTCAGTGGCTCTGAAAATGCAAGATAGAAACCCTTGCATTTGGCGAAGCTATCTGGATGGATTTTATACCAAACGAGCAACCTGATGAGCCTGCGTTCCCCCCTCTCCCCCACGTGTTTCATGCACATGCATGCAGACGTCATGTCTCCAACATACCACTTATGCCAGCAGCTGCAGAAAAGGGACAGGTGAGAATCAGGACACATCTCTGGGCTGTGAGGAGGGCGGTGGCACAGACATCCTGTCAGGCAAGCTACGTAGAGTGAGGCTCAGCAATGATGTGTGGACTCATCCAGGATGTTTGGATGCTTGCTCTGACAACGGTACAACCCCTAACTCACAGTGGCTGATTTTAACCTGAAGGTTGTCAGAGACCAGCTTTGCAGCAGGATGGGTCACTGCCCCACACCTTACCTCTCCCCTGGGCACCCTGGCATCCCTGGAAAGACGTGGAGGCTCACGGGCCAGGTGGGAGCCCTGCTGTGCTCCTGCCAGCATCTTGGTTTGGTGCAGCCTAACACACACCCACAGGTCAGTGGAGACACAGGCTCCGTTTCTTTTCAGAAACATTGAATCAAGTGAGAGAAGAAAAAAGAATCAAAAAGGAGAGGTGAGGATATTGATTTGCTAAAGATCGGTGTTACGCAGAGGCTGAGGGAGGATAATAGAACCGCAGGACACGTCCTTATGCAAGGAGCAGCTATTCACAGCCCTCCTTGAGATGTATAGATTTAATGGCAGCTGTATCCCCTTCTAAAACTGCCTTGTGCTACAGTATGTACTGTAAAAATAGCACTCTCCACACAGCAGGTTTCTATTATAGGATTAACCAATTGTGCCCATGTTATAAAAACCTGCTACAACTAGCAAAGGCAAATCTCCCCAAAGCTGCAAGGCAATGAAAAAAAAAGTCACCAACAAAATAGTAATGACCTAAAAATAAAATTCAAACCTGATACATCAGAAGATATTGCTTTAAAAACAAATGGCACAAAAGTGTGTCAATTATTCAACTAAACCCGACTAACTAAACTTCCATTGCTTGTTCCCATATGTCCTGTGCTTCTACATCTGTTAATGCCTATAAGATTGTAAAATGGCAGGGGGAAAGGTTGCATGTAAAGTGTGTTTATTTATTAATTCCGTCTTTAATGATTCTTCAGCTAAACCAGAAGAGGCACGGATGATTCTGACTGAAGTGGAAAGGTTATGTTAACAGCATTATACAATCCCCTACCAATCCCTGCAGTGACCAGTTTTATGCAGCCCATTTAAAGTAGATAACTCTGAAATAAATTAATTTCATTCACTTCCAGAGTTGACCAGGTCATTTATTTAATTAAACTTTAGTAAGCATAAAAAAATCTGAGCATTGCTTTCAGTTCAAATGGTCTCACGGTATGTCCTATTTTAGCATATGGTACCAGGCAGATCGCCAGCTCTATATGGAAGGAGAAATTCAACAATATGTTGCAATAAAGCACTCTCCTAGCTCCCCAGTCAAAACTTACTTTCACCTAAAGTATTCTTTCTTGCCCTTCTTTATTTCTAGGATCTTGACATAAAGTCATCAGCATTCATGCCGTAAGATTAGATTTAATGTGTTTCTAAAGCCTCCCATTAACCTTTCAGAAAGTCTGACATTTCCTGATTCACCAGACAACTAAGTCTTTTTCTATTGCGGTAGACAGTCTCTTCTCAAATCACTTGCATGTGTCAATAATGACTCCTTTCTTCCCCCGTGAGCCGGAGGAGAGCGGGGCCCCTGCTTCCTTGACTGAGGGGGGTTGCTTTCGCAAAGGCTTGTGCACAACTGAAAGGCAGAGGTGGAGAAATGATGTCAAGCAGCCTCACAGTCAAAAGCTTCTGCAGATAGCCTCAAACCCAGACATTGGTGGATTGAGTAGTAGATAATTCTTTATTAAGGCACTGACAGAAATTCAGTCTTTCAGGATGCATGTAAGCCTAAGAAAAAGCCACTATTATTGTTGAGTTTCCATTCCTGCTGAGCCAGCACCTGTTTGCACTTTTCCTTCATTCTGGACAAGCAAAGATTCTCACTTAGCGTGTAATAAAGTGTTGCTTTATTTCCCCTGTAAGCCAAACACATTGACATCATTGGGTGTGTGCCTGGTTTATGGCCTAAGGATTTGGCCTTTTATATGTACACAATTATCTAGATCGCTTTTCCCTGTGTCCCGTCCCGTCGTCCCGTCCCCTGCCCGCCCCCCCCCTCCCCACCCCAACTCAGGTCAAAACAGCAAGTCCCTCAGGTCTATTTTTTAATTTCGTATTTGTGAGTCATGTGCTCACAGATTTATTTGATTTCCATGAGATATCAGGGTGCAAGCCATTCGGTACTCTTTAGACATTAATTTCTATTGTAAAATTAGAAATTGCCCAGTTTTGAATATTTGGCCAACTTTCTTGTTCTGTCCTGCAACTACAAAAATAAAATATTTGCTATGACCTAGATACCATGGAAGGTCTTGACTGAGTTCACGTATGTCCATATAGAGTGATTCATCACTTGACAATGACGTCCCCATTTTATTATACTTTTAAGGAAGGAGAAAGGAAAGTTTGGTCTTTTGTCCTTGATTTTATGTTTCTTTCCCACAATCCAAGATGGCTCTCAGAAACATAAATGCTTATGATTATTCCCACAGACATGAAGGACAAGATATACCATCAGGAATTCAATGCCGCAAAAGCTGATACAAAGTAATATCTTTTATACTTGCTTGGAGGCCACACACAGCTTTTTTATGCAACTCATATGTTGGTTATTGCAAAGAAGAATTGCCTCCTTCTTTCCCAAATGTCAACTCTAACTAAAAGAGTTAACAAGAAGTACTGTGTGCTCTGTCTTATATATATCTATATATCCATATACATATATATAAAAATATACATTGATCTATATCTGTATCTATCAATATTGATATCCATATTGATACCTGTGTATTTAGATATTTATAGATACAAAGATATATATACATATAAATATGTATATATATTGATAACTATATATTAATAGCTCACAATAGGTATCCATATCAATCAGTATCTGTAAACGTTTATATCTGACGATACGGACAGATATAGATATTGATAGGCATTGATCCTTTTTGATCTCTACATTGATATCAATAAGCACCAATACCTATTGACTTGATACCTAGTACTACCTACAGATATGAATATCTATTGATAGGTATCGATGCCTATTGACAGGAGTTGGCATCAATACCTATTGATAATATTAAGCATCAATCGGCCTATTGATAAATATTTAGATTGATTGATGCCTTACAATTGATAGACACTGATATCTGTCAAAATCTATTTCAAAACTCATTTTAGACATTGAAGCCTTTTGATATTGATATCGATCAGTGTCAATATGTATGCATATCTGTTGATATTGATAAGCATCAGTGGGGATTGTTATCTATCAATATTGACAGTCATTGATACCAATTAGTATTGACAGGCATCAATATCTATCAATATTGATACAAACTGGCAGCTATTTATATTGATACCTAACAATAGGCATTGATACCTATTGATAACAAAAACTATTGTTATCAGTAATCAAAGATAACTATTGATATCAATAGGAATTTACAGTTATATATAACAGTACTTTTCAATTTTGATAGGCATCAAGAGGCATTGATACTTATTTGTGTCTATAGCTTTCAACACTGATAGCCATCAAAAACTATCAATATTAATAGACATCAGTACTTATCAATACCTATATCAATGGGCAGTGATATCTATCAATATTGATACCTATGGATATTAATACCTATCACTAGTCACGGATAATAATTAATATTGATACCTCTCAATAAACATTGGTACCTTTTTCTGTCAATAGGCATTGATACCTACCAATATAGATACCTTTTTATATTATAGGCCTCAATACCAATTGGTTTGGATACCTATTGATAGGTATTGATATCAAGAGATATTGATACAAATTGATACCACTTGATATCCATACCTGTTGATAAACATCAATACCTATTAATTTTGATACCTATTGATATTGATAGGCATCTATGCCTATTGTTTTGGATCTCAATAGGCATTAATAAGTATTGAGATTAATACCTTTTGATAGCAACACTAATCAAGAAGATTCAAACCAGAAAGCAACTGAAGCTTATCAATATCTGTCAACAACGGTATCTATTGATATTGGTAGGCATTGATGCCTATCAATAGTGATAGAAATCTTTACCTAACATTTTCAATACCTCTTGAATATCCAATTTCAATATCTCAGTATATCACATACATGGACACCTATCAATAGTTACAATACCTATTGATATTGATGGATATTGATAGGTTGATATCAATACTACCACTACTTTGATAGTGATCAATGTTTACTGACATGGAAAGTATACGTATTAATATATACCAATATTGGTATTTTGAATATCAGTAAGCATCAATGTCTATCTCTTTGGGTACCTTCTGATACCTTCTGCTATGCATAATAATCAATAGGCATCACTAGGCACCTTTGCCTATCTATATACTGGTTTTAATACAATTTTTAATGTAGACAGGCATCAACAACTATCAACAACTTTTGATGCTGATAGCCATCAATACTTATCCTTATCAATTTTGATATCTATCTTGAGTAGTGATACCTATCAATATGGATATTAATACTTAGCAACAGGCATTAATGTCTCAATTTTGATACCAATTTTATTATGAATAGACATCAAGAGGCATTGGTAGGCATCAATAACTACTGATATTGATAGGCATCAATACCTATCCATATCAATAGGATAGGAATCTACAGATAGACATTGATTTAGATACCTATTAGAGATATCAATACATTTAGATATTGATAGGCATTGAAATGTATCAAGAACTATAGGCCTTAATAGGAATTGATACCTTTTAATGTCAATAGGCATCAATAGGTATCAATACTTACCGGCATTGATATATATCTAAACCTACAGGCATTGATAAGCATCAGTAGACGTTGATACCCATTGATACTTACTGATATTGTAAACTATGGATAGGTATCAATACCCATCTATTTTAATATCTATCAATAGGCAGCAATATCAATAGGTATGGATACGTATCAGTACCTATCAATATCAATACTTGTTGACAGACATCTACACCTATCATTATTGATAACTGTTTTCATTAATACCTACATATATTGATAAGCATCAGTGTCTAATACCTATCAGTTTCGATATTGATTTTTATATCAATAAGCATCAATGCCTACCTATATTGATAGCTTGTGATATCAGTAGCCATCCATAGACAATCAACGCCTATCAGTTTTGACATCTATCAATTGGTAATGATACGGATAGATATCAACAGGTATTGGCACCTATCCATATCAGTAGGCGTTGTCAGGCATTCATACTTACTGGCTTCAATGCTGATTTCAATATCTATAGGCATCAGTACCTATCAATATTGATACCTATTGATTTTGATACCTATCAATAACAAAAGGCATACATACCTGTTAACACCAGTGGAGTTGCTCTTCACAGCACTGTAAAAGCCCCCTGACTGCAGAGTTACAGCAGGCATACTGCTGGTGGCTTCTATGGCCTCAGGCTTATGCTAGTAGTTGGCATCATGTATGTTGTGCAACAGCACTCCTCAGAAAACTACAGAGAACCTAACTCCTGATGTTGAGAAATTGACTGGAGGATTTCTATCTAGGGACCTAAAACAGAAGTGGAGATGAGACCATACCTAATTTTTGAAACACTGCTATCTAACATGGGAAGCCTCATGAATCATGTCAAGTAAGAATGTATCAAGAGATCCTTGAGAAGCAGACCTAGTAGCATTGCAAAATGTGAGTACATTTCTATTCATTTGACCATCTTGAGCCGTTAATCTGAACCACAAGGGCATTGTAACGCTAACGGTTTACACAATATTCAAAAACACATGGGTTATGGCATGTTCTGTGCTCCCCACCCTTACACCCCTTCACTATTTCAGATAAAGAACACTGAAATGACACAGAAACAAGTCATTTACATCAAGATGCTGAGGTGTTATCTCCTATTCAAACAGAATCACATAAATGACCTGTGTAAAATTTGCTAGTTGATGTTCTGAATACACAGGAAGAAGTCTACAATAATAAACAGCGGAATAAACTACTAATCTCTCAGGGCTGAATAAGCAGGTTGGGGAATCTCCTTAAATTTCTAAAATTCAAAATGTGCCTTTATTTATCCCAGTAAGGCCCAATTCCTACAGTCAATCGATCTGTCTGACATAGAGAAACTTCACACCTTAAGTATTCCTTCTGAGTACTTCTGTCTGAAATGAAGGCCTAATTTGCATTAGGATCAAACTATGCTTCTTGGCAATGCTATGATGATAAGTCGTGATACAACAAGGAGATCAGGGAACAGTGTCAGTTGTCAACAAGGACAGGTTCTGTGGAGTATGTTGATAATGCAACAGTGTGTTGGAATAAAATGATCTGATGGTCTGGCTTATATGGTGCAGAATAAATTATTGATATGGACTGCTTTTCTAAGACATCTTAATGTAAAGACTTACGTGGCAAATGCCTCCATGGAGATAACTCATGCATGAGTAGCGTATATTTTCATTATTGATTCACTAAAAGGATAATATTGCTACTGCAAATGCAGGAAAATTGTCTCTATGGGTCAAATTCCATTTTAATCTTACTCCAAAGAAGGTAACAAAAATACACTGGGGATTATTTTTAGCCCACTCATCCTGTCCATCAGATGTACTCCAGTCTAGCTGGTGGTTTAACTTTTCCAAAACCATAGGCTAATATGTTGCGAGCTGCACTAAATATCACAAGAAGAGCATAATAAACAGAAAAGAGCCTACTCCAAACAACTTAAGCCTTAACAAGCTGGTGAATCATGAAAGATGCTAAGCCTTCCTGGGTCGATGAGCATTTTGATAAAGACAAATGATAAGTACAGAAGACAAACACCAGGAGATGCATTGCATGTCAGTGCTAAGCCTGTATCAAGAGCAGAAAGTGAAATGCTTGTTGCGAATTTGAATGCTGTCCCAACCTGATTGCAAGGGCCCAGCCCCACAGTACCCCAGCCAGGAAGCGGGACAGACCCAGAGACCATAGCCAGGTTTAGCCAAGAATCCAGACCACCAGTCACCTCCCTGGGGATGGGGACAGGCTGGGACATTGGCCCATGGATGTGCCTGGATCAATGGGACCCATGGCTGGGCTGGGCACAGCTGCAAGCAGTTGAAGACCGGCACTGCTGCGGCATCACTTGGGCAGGGACTGGTGGCCCCAGAGGGCTGAAATGGGATCCTGAGCCATGGCTACGGTGGGGGGAACCCCAGGGGGCTGGCTAGGGATGGTCAGCACTGGTAGTGCCCTTGGGGACGCAACAGCAAAACAGCACTGCAAAAACTTGTCTGGACGTGCATATACCTGATACATATCATGTCAATGTTCCCCTACCAGACCATAGCAGAGTGTAATATACTGCTTTGGAGAATACTTCCACACTTTTCTACCCATTCCTACAGAATCTGAATGATGTTAAAATAGTGTCAAGAGAAGACCTCCCCAGCAGGTTGGATGCAATGTAAAAAAAGCTGAGGGTGGGATTTCTGAACACTTCTCGAAGAAAAGATTACACTCCAGCAGGAGCAGAGTAGGGTCAGTCCTAAGAATATAGAAAAACCCCACACTGGCGTGTCGCATGTCATTGCTGGAAAGGAATCTGAGCCACACAGTTCGTTTCATTTCAGAATATGAAATTTCACAGTCCTTGAGAGCTTTGTTATCTGAAATTCTAATGCTGGACCCACTATATGTTTTAACAGAGTATGATAATCCAAGCTGGAGTAAGATATATACAGTGCATTCAGCTTGCAAAGTGACACAGACATGAAGGAAATAAATGTCATCATATTTAAACTATATTTAGGCTCTTAATTGCCAAGTATAAATCTAAATGTATGATTTTGAAATCTAACCTATATAACCACATTTGAAAACTCTGTGTTCAGTATGAAGTCGTTATTAACAGTTCATGACTAAATAAAGCAAATTATTATTTTTAAAAAGTGCTTAGCTATCTAATGTAATCTATCTAGATTTCTATTCTGTTCTCATCCCAATAATAATATATTAGGATACATTGAAAGGTCCAAGTAAACTTTTAAGGAACTTATTTTTCCATGTACCTAGGCCAATAGTTTTCTACCTTTGGAGGGGTCACTTCTAAGGGTTTAGAAAAAGTAGCCAAGAAAACGAGACCTATTTCCAGAAATGTTATATTTGCTATACAGAAGATGTACACCTCACAGCTAAGCAGTCCAAAACCCTTAATACAGGTGCTAGGAGAGTTCTTGCTATTAAAGTATTGCACTGCTCTCCAAGCTTTTGCATACAGAAACAACTATATTTTTCTCCCATGAAAATTTCAGGAGAAATAAGTTGCTTAGTTTACGGGGACATTCTTGTTGCTGTTTAAGTGACCAGTTATGCTGTCCATGCTAACAAACTAGCTAACACTAGCATCATTCATCATCTCTGTCTTTGATTACCTCTAGTAGACCCAGTTGTTTCTGTGTTTAGATGTTTGGCGCAACCATAGCCTGTGCTGCTATCATTGAATCTGGGGTTTGCACTAGCCCCCCATGATTTGGGTGCTGCAAGAGATAATGCAGGCAGAGGGTACATGGATTGCCCCACCCAGATCCCCTGTGTGGACAACCAAGGGACAGGACTCCAAACAGTCACAGCGCACTAACTAGATGGTCTAGATAAAGCTGTCCTCTTCAAAGGCGAAAGGCAATGAGACATCATTTCTCCCTCTTTCTCATGGCAACAGCAAGTGTGTTCTCCCAAAGCCAGGGCCACAGGAGAAGTGATCTACCTAGGACTGGGATGCCTTAATAGCAATACCTCTTAAGCAACTGTGCCAATATCACTAAGAATGCAGAGATGGACTAGACTAGCTAATCCATACTTTCTCTACATGGAAATGAACATAGGCTAGTCAATAAATAGACTTTTTCTAGGTAAGTGACTTAAGACCATAGTGTGAAGGATGGCAGATGAACTCTTGCAGGAGTATAAGCTACTACTACTACAAAAAAAAATGTTTCTTCAGTGCAGGATTTTCATGGGATTTTGGGTAATTTATGTATTAGGGAAGCGAAAGAAAAGTGAGAACTAATGGTTTTTATTAGTTTGTGTAGCTGGCAAGTGCTTTATCCTTTGCAAAGAAAATGCAAGTGACTGAAGGTGAGAAGATGCTATAGGGCAGAAAGATGTTATTGGAGGAAGAAAACAGCACGCTACCCTGCCAAGAGGGATCTCAGCAGACCCTCTAGTCATTCTGCTATGCTGAGGCAGGCTCAGGGGGGCACCTGTCCTTTCAATTCTATTTCTGCATGCAAATCTTCTTCAGTTATATTTTTTATATATAAGCACATACGCACATTTCACACATGCTCTTTTTTTAAAAAAAAGGAAAATACTTCCATGCCAGCAACCAATACACTATGGAATAGCAAATTAAACTATAAAGCCTCTTAGGTCTAGATTAATTCTGTCTAATTTTAGGTGCATAAATGAGACACACAGCCTAGGCACAATGTCACCCTGGGAACCCTCTGTTGTCAAGACAGACACAGGATACCTCCAGAGGGCACTTAAGTATTAAGTGGCTTAAGATCACCCTCAGAGAGTGCCTATCTGTGACAATTGACAGTAAAAGGCAAGTAGACCAACCATACTTTGAACTTAGGAACCTTAATTAGGTGCCTGGAGTTAGGTGAGTTGCATCCAGGTTTTTTTTAAGCAGGAAGATGAATAGGGGACTTATGAATGCAAAGTATAGTGAAAACAAATCAGTAATACACTCAGTTTTGCTTTCCAGATTCTAAAGGTCAGTTCAAAGCCACAGAGAGGAATAAATAAAATTAATATTTTACAAGGCTGAAAAAAACCCATTGATAACATTCCTTCAAGCTAAAACATTTAAAATAAGGGTCAGAGAAAGTCAGTTCTTGTTTCCTTGCTTCCCTGCTTTGTGTGACATCCTCAAAAAGACACTTGGATGTTCAAAAATAATAATTTTTTATATAGGCTGGATGATTAAAGACACTACTAGTGGAATTGTAATTTTCTCTCTCTATAACAATGCAAATTTTTGTTTTATGAGAATCACCTCTGGCATGATGGAAAGATTACTGAAAGTGATGGTAATTGTTCAAGTTAGAGACCCTAATATTCTATTTATTTCCATAGCTTTTTATTTAATTATTTTCCTTTTTAAGCTCTGTTATTAAAGAAAATATGTACTACCTTTCAAATGCAGCCAGAATAGTGGCAAGGGACAGGGGTTCTCTGTAGCATTCATTTTTAATAAGTCATTTCACTCTTAAGCTTTGACCTTACATTTATAAGATAAAAGTACATTTGAGACAGGGAGCGTCCCTGAGTTATTAATAGTTTACTTAATTATTCTTCTTTCCTTGGTGCTAATACTTTAGAAGGCATTCAGTGGAATTATATGAACACCCTGTGCAGTACTCAGAGTGTGCATACCTGCATTACATTTGTCCATTTCCCTTGATTTGCCAACCTATTTTAAATGCAATTACCAAACTCTACTGATGTCCTTCATTTTGTGGTACAGAGCTGCAAAGATGACATACCATCCTCTGAGGCTAGCAGCAACAGAAATTATTCAGGGTCCCATTTCCAAAGCAGAAATTAAACCTAGCAGAACTTCTCTCTCAGTCTCGCCTATTTGGGATGCTCTTTGGAGGCACCCAGCACTTGCAACGGTGGCTGCACAGCACCGGAGCAGCAGCACTTCTGACCCAACCTGCTGCCAAAGCAGGAGCCCTGTGCCTGCGAGCATGGTCCAGACCTCAGTCACCGGCTCTTTCTCCTGAGGACATCTGGTCTGGCGCTGAGGAAGCCAGGGAGGAGGTGGTGGTGCCAGCTGCAGAGCCCCAAAGCTGCCAGCAGTTCTAGGATGCAGGAGGAGGGCACCTCGTCGGAGGCCACAGGTAATGGCATATTCACGTGCCGCATGGGATCTTAAAAGCCAGTTCTACTGAATGGGGCCAAACCACTTCCTCCACAGCTTTCTGTGTAGGTTAGATTGGTACAAGGAGAGGGGTGGCAGTGAAATAAAAAAGCTGTTCTGGCTACTGTTGTAGCAAGCAAATAAATTTGCCCTACAATATTTGCATTTACCATGAGAAACTGATGAGTGGAGGGGAAAAAACAAAACCAGCTTTTAATTATTAGTGCTTTGAAAAGGCTCATTAGGAACTCATGCTGGAATAATTTGGAATAATGCCAGCAGTAATAGCTCTGCCTTTAAAAGATCCCCTAATATTTGTTCCAACAGCTCAGTTTATTTTCCTAGTAAAGTCCTTTAGCTACAGCCCAATACAGTGCCATTACACTCAGGCTCCCAGATCGATGGAAGTATTTTAGAGGCGTAGAGCTCAAAATGCAGCAGACATCATCTGTGGGGCTCAGGAAAAGCAGCTTTAACACTGAAATTTGTTTCTAAGAGCGCACAAAGGCTTTCCTTGTATCTCAACGGGTATTATCATTGTGGAAGGTCACTTTCAGAGCAGCAAGAAAGTTTCACTAGGATAAACCTGTACATAACAACACATTACTACTTTCTCTAAATTGACTAATTCAATCCAATGGAAAGAGAAACCAAATTGGTTCAAATTAAAATTGGTCTGAAAATTCTTCTAGTTTCTTTGCAAACCTCAGTTTTTCTTGACTGCTGTTCAGGACAGATATCACACTGAGATACCTAATGAAGCTCAGATGCAGATTATTGAAATAACGTAGAGCAATCAGGTGGGAATTGGAAATTCAGATTCATTCTGTATTTGCTAAGAAGTCATTATTTAAGAAAAAAAAAATCAATCATTTCCACTGAGTTACTTGGAGACATTACACACCACATGACAGAGATTATTCACGTTTCACTAGCATCTAGGAGTGCCAGCCTCTCTAGTAAGAAATAGCCTCCCTACGGATGCATCTAAACAAAGGGGAACTTGAGACACATTGAGATAAGGTGACTTAATAGAGGACAAAAAAACCAGAAAGCGGGGAAACAAAAGCTGATCAACCCAAACCTTCCAAAATTCCAGTCTAGTGCCCCAAATCACAAGATCAGCTCTCCTCCATGCTATGGCTATACCCTCAGGCGGAATCATACCCATCATACAATCTTTCCTCTTGACAGAGAGCAGCAATTCCAAATTTTCTTGTGTTCATTTTCTCTCCATTGTACTCTAATGGGTGTGTGTGTGTATGTGTTAGCCTCTCTCCTCTGAGGTTGTTTCCCCTTTCAGTTGTTCACCTCCCTGTTGGTTTTTAAAATCATATATTTAAACATTTATGTTGTGGTGCTTGTCTGGAGACCTTGGTCCTGAGCACTAGGAAAGCCAGACTGGGAAGACTGCCCCAGGGAAGCTAACACGGTCTCTTCTTCCAAGCAGCTCAGTAACATACAGTTTCTCTGCTTTCAGAGAAGGGGACCTTGTATATTCCCAAGCTGCTCCACCCCTGGCAGGATCAAGCTCATATACAATATGTTGTCCCTACTGCAAGAGGTCAAGGATGGCAATCTATTATTTTGTTGAAACATGAGCCCAAGAGATGCAAGAAGCTGACGGTGGAGACTGGTAATTTATATCCCACTCTCAACTCACTGCAGAAAAAACAGGCCAACAGTGCAGAGCAGTTTGAGACTTGAAAATGAAACCTGGGCACTGGGATTTATTTTTCTATGGTGGTTTTAAGAGACCAAAGAGTCTGCAATAGGTGTAGGCCAAATACTGAGGCTGTGTCTGCTCAAGTTTTGACTGCAGTGAGAACGGGCTTGGATAAAAACCACAGGAGAACTTCAGGATCTGGCCCCATGTGGGGTGTTTAGGGGAGGCTGGTTGTCAGCAATTGGGTCAAGCCAACAACTTCTGTCTGCTTAAAATAAAGTCACTATTCTCAAACCCACAGCAGCGCCTGCTCCTGATGACTGCTGCAGTCACTGATTGAAACCAGAATTAGGCAAAGCCTTTCTTGGTCCCTGCTTCTAATTTAACTTCCCAGCCTTGTTATTTCTGGCTGTAAACATTTTTATTTTTTGCTCTGAGATACAGTTCAAAGTTTTCAGCTGATTGTGCCCAAGTCAGTTTTCTAGCCAGGAGCCTGTACTGCCTCTTGAACTTGCAAGTAATTGGTCCAGCCAGGGATTTCTTCATTATTGAGGAACACCGAAGGAAATGCTCTGTAGGCATTTTGGGGGTAATCATGGGCTAACCTGTCCCAGGATATTTAATCTGTTAGATTGTATTTAATATTTACATCATGATAGTATCCAGAGGCCCCAGCAAGACCCCCAGTGAGACAGAAATTGTAGAAATGCAGATGTTTACATGGTCTCTTTCCCAAAAGCTAACAATCTAAAAGCAGCCTATAAAATGCATATTTAGACAAAAACAATAAACCTGGTAAAGCCGTCACTGTAGTGAATAATCTTATTTGCTTATATTAAACTTATTTTATTCATTTGTCTAACCGCAGTATCCAGTTTGTGTCCAATCAGCTAGCACAGAAATGGATATTTCTGTGCAAAACTCACAGGAAATCTTGCAAGATCACTTTTTTGCTATACTTTTGGATAGCTGCAGTTATTCCCTGTTAAAATGATTAGTACTTTAAATGAATGAGATCACCTACTGAATAAAAGCACAGCCAAGCCACACTCATAACATGATCTCATGCAGGCTTGGCTTCAAGAATGCCCCCCTGAGAGTTTTCTACAATTGTTCATCCAATTGTTGTATGTAACCTCTGTTCAGAAAGGAAATGTGGCTGACAAAATCAACTGAAAAAGAGCCCGCTGGTGCCAAAAAAAATATTAAAAAGTGTTTGTGCCTGGGTATTTTAATATATATTCTTTTCTCATCACCAAAAAAGAATCCACTCATTTTAAACAAATATACATAATGTTAATTTTCACATACAAGGGCCATTCATTTATTTCAGAGGGGGCTCATGAGACTGGGCCTTAAATAAGCTACGCATGAGTATCTCCCTGCCCTAGAGCCAAATATAGCAGAACATTCTCTCTCCTTATGGCACCCATATAGTGCAGCACTGTCTGCACAGCTCCGCTACCAATAGTGTTTTTGTCTCATCTAGAAGGCAAGAAATCATTATTTTACAGAAAGGAACAGAGGCACTGGAAGAAGAAAACATCCACCAGTTAAAGAGTATTTTGGTGCTAAAGGAGGCAGATGATTCCTTGTCAGGTTTTTAGAATTTGTCATACATTTATGAAAAGTCCCACATCTGCGTAGATGTCCAAAAATCCAGCAGGCTGTAAGGGACTTGTGGAGACTCACAGAGGAAGTGTGCAGCAGAGAGGGGACTTGAACCAGGTCACCAGATCCCCAGACTAGTCTCATAATCACGAGCTCATCCTTCTTCCCATTTCACTGCCGAGGAGGTCACCAGGAACTCAGACATTACACAACATTGACTTTCTGTCTCTTTGAAGAACTTTGATCCTTGCAGTTGGACATTTTCTATCCCAGACAGCTCATTGCATTAGGCTGTCCCCTTGCCAGCACTGTGCAGAGGCTAAAGAGAAACTTCTATGCACAAAACCGAGTGAAACATGAAGATGTGGTTAGAATGGGAAAGCATAAGCAGTCAGAAAAAAGAAAATAAAATATGGGGAAAAGGGGAAGAGAAGAGAACGTGACTGATATGAACCAAAAAGAAAGAAACAGCTAATAGTTTTGTGGCATGGGTTTTGAAAGCCTTTCTGTGAGGACTAAATACATGGTATTATTTAGATTTAGCAGTTAGCACTCAGAAATGACATTACAGTTGGTGCACACCTTTGACTGGGACAGCAGGCTGCAGCTAACATGCAAAATACCTCATTTACCAATGGATTTTTAGCAAGTCCATTTAATGATCTTTTATTGTGAGTCACACATCACATTGACAAACTAGTACGAACAGTCAGTGGTAGTGTGAGCTACCAGCTTGTTGCACAAAATACCATCCAATGATACTGCACCTCTAAAGCATACAAATGAGTTTTTCATTCTGTTCAATGGTTTTCTAGACAAAGATAGCCTCCTCAGACTCTCTCAAATGCAGATTTTCAGGATATCACACTCTCTTCCAAACTGCCTCTTGGTTTTCTGACAGTGTCACTGGCTTTTTGAAGATCTGTTTTGTCTTTCTTTTGGTTACTGGCAGATAATGTCAGCGAAGTGTCCCCACACGTTTTTATTGTTTCTGTTATGTAGAAGTTACCTGATACTCACCCAGAGCATCTGACCCCCCAAAACTGAAGAACCACATAAAAGTACTTGTACAAAACAGTGATACAGGAGGACCACTACTCTGGAGGTCTCCATGGCCATGCTTGTTTGCTGGGCACAATCCTGGCACACGTGACAGAAGGGTAACTGTGCACCCTTGACATGCTTACCCAAGAAAGGAGATCTCCTAACAGAGACAACGAATGGGTCCAGGTAACTTTTATCTCTACCAGATGGTATGAGAGGAACTTCTCATATGCGATTTCAGCAGATTTGTATGTGTGAGAGAGAAAGACTCTGAATTTATATTTAACTTCATTTGAGCAGGACTGACTTTTCAATTCTCTTTTC
Source organism: Burhinus oedicnemus (assembly GCA_008921705.1). Taxonomy (NCBI): domain Eukaryota; kingdom Metazoa; phylum Chordata; class Aves; order Charadriiformes; family Burhinidae; genus Burhinus; species Burhinus oedicnemus. The sequence goes on from VFFE01007196.1 coordinate 742,807, forward strand.
CTCACTGGAAAGCCTAGGCCTGATTCTCAGCTGATGTAATCTGGCACGGTTCCACTCAAAGCAATGAAGTGCATGGGCACAGGGGAAAGAAGACAGTTTGGCCAGGGACCCTTGAGAAATCTTTGCTTTTAAGTGCTACCACAGACTGACATCCATACAAAGCAAACAGGATGTCCAATTTTAAATCACTAACAAGCCACATCCTGTAAACTACATTCTACTCAGCTGACCCAGGAGATAAAACTTGTTGGGACTGATCCTCAACCATGATAATGATAATGCTGGTTCGCTTAAAGTTACAGCTGAAAACCCCTCCTGAATGCAACTTTATTATGTCCCACCTGCCCCCCACCCCACCACTGTCAGGCAAGGGATGACAAGGGGAGGGCAGAAGTGGGGCTCTGTTGTCCCAGCATAGCTTAGAGCAGCTCAGATGTTCCTGACGGTGGTGTCCGGGACTGCGCCAGCCCCGTGGCAATCAGCTTAAACTTAGACTGACTTTTACCCTTCGCTGAACCTGATCTTCAGACAGGTGAAAATTGTTGTCCTAGAAAAAAAAATAAAAATCACTCAATTGCAAATGGATTTAAGAAGATTGCAAAGACCTGCCAGCTCAAAGCTGTTTAAAGAGGCAGTTTGTTGGTCTATTCACTAGTGTTCTGCTCTTCATTCGTGGCACATCTGCTATCAAGAGGCTTATAAAGCCCATCCAGGTTGTCTGAACCAATCCTGACTAACAAATGCACAAAAAACTATTTGGGAACATTTGTTGTATTCATGTTTACAGATCTATATTGGTGATGCCACAGTACTCTCAGGACTGTTTTTTGTTCTTAATTTTTTCTTCACCTCAATATTTGCGGCTATGGAAATGTGAAAAGCTGTTAATCAGAGTCCACAAAGGCCAAATAATTTTGTGAGTGTATACGTGTGTGGCTGTGCATTGTGGACTAACACCCATATACTTTAATGCTATAAAGGTTTTATATTAATATATACTTTTCATATTCTTTATATTAGGATGGTGGAAAGCTGGTATTAATCCAAATGTGACTAAAACTGAGCAAGATGCACTCTTTGGACTATTCCCCTAGACATAATTTTATCACAGCACTGCAAGCACATGCTTTCTTGTTCACTTGCTTGCAGGACTGGCAGTACAGGTTCAAGGTTAATGCTGTACTCTAACTTAGGCTGAAAGCCATCCACCCAGCAATGAAGATACGGGCAGTAATACTTGGTTGCTGACTGCCCTCCACTATCCCCATCAATGAAGGGACCGTCCTGCTGGGAACAATGGCAGAGCAACCCAGCACAGACTCCTGACATCTCCTCCCTGAGATGCACAGGCAAAGCAGAACAGGGAGGATGCAGGAACAGGTTGATCTTTGCTGAGGAAATGCTCATACTTGGCTACAGCCAAGCCAAGTCCTCGGACCAGATGCCAGTCCCCAAGACTGACTCCACAGCATTACCTGTAAGGATACTGCAACTGTAGAGTGACTTGGGATGTATCTGGGCCAGGTAAAGCAGGCCTAGAGCAAAGTCCTGCTGCTGGATTAGTCTCATGCCAGGATGGGTTTCAGCAGGTTGGCTGATGGTTTGTCATGCTGCATTACTTTGTGTACCGCTCTGTGAATTCATTCGTAGCAGACTGTGGGAGAACACGCCTGTTCTTCCTAAGCCCTTGTGTGCAAGTGCTCTCAGCTTGCCAGCACAGTAAATTAAACTGCTGGTGGAAAGACACAGATCCTACTCTATAAGACAAACTCTTCCAGCTGTTAATGCAAGTCAGATTTTGGGACAGGGAGCAAAAGGGAAAAAAGAGGCAGATGCAGGGTATGAGACTTGGTGGAAGGAATTTTGGCAGTGGGTTTTGCCCTGACAAGCAGCAGGGTGCCTTGCTAAGGAGATCACGCAGGCTGCATGCAGGCCTGGAGTTGTGGAGACAGCTGATGAGCGTTTAGGCTTTGCCAGACAATAGCATTGTACTACAGACACTGAGGAAAACCCACCAGAGTTGAGTGGAAAAGTAACTTTCTGGAGAATTCCCTTATGGAGTAGTTCCTTACCCTTCCCAGAGCGTGCTTGCACGTGTGCAGACACATGGACAGAGATTCCTCTGGCTGAGAACGATGCCACCAGGTACCCTTTGCTGTAACATATTCCAGAGCATCTACCACAAAGTATCTCATGGACACCTTAGCTCACTAGCTGCTCTAACATTCCACAAAATCACACCCTGCAGAGATTTTCCCAGTAAGTGCAAACAGTTCTGCCTATAAACTTCTTGTCCAGTTATTCCCCAGGAACCGACATTTAATTCTTAGAGATGTTAACTACCCCGGTAGTGACAATACTCATGGAACTACACTAGACAACAGGGATGCCCTGTGTAGGAGGAATTGAGCACAGTCCAGAGATGGGTCCCCAAATACTATCAAATAGCATTAATGTGAGGGGTTTATACATTGCTCTCCACAGATTTTAAGTAGACACCATCAAAGGCATCCTAGCCTGCTTTAGGAAAAGCATCACCAACAGGTCAAGGAGTAGATCCTTCCCCTCTCCTCAGCCCTGGTGAGACATATCTGGAATGTTAGGTCTAGTTCTGGGCTGGAAGAGAGACATGGACATACTGGAGTGGGTCCAGCAAAAAACCACAAAGATAATTAAGAGATTGGAGGCATCTGACATACAAGGAGAGACTAAGAGAGCTGGCACTGTTCAGCTTGGAGAAGAAAAGGCTTGTACCAAAGTGTATAAATACCTGAAGGGGAGGGGGGAGCAGTAAAGAAGACAGAGCCAGGCTCTTCTCAGCAGTGCCCATTGACAGGACAAGAGGCAATGGGCACAAACTGAAATACAAGTAAGTCCATTTAAATGTAATAATTTTTTTTTTTCTCTGTGAGGATGGTCAAACACTGGAAGAGGTAACCCAGAGAGGTTGTGGAGTCTCTATCCTTGGAGATATTCAAAGCCCAACTGGACATAGCCCTGGACAAACTGCTCTATTTGACTCTGCTGTGTGCAGCAGGGTTGGACTAGATGACCTCCAGAGGTCTCCCTTCTTCGGCCATTCTGTGATATGTTGTCAACAGCACTAAGCCAGCTTGTCTTTGCACAAGACCATTGGAATAAAATTAAAAGTCCATAAGGGTACAAGTGTTTTTCTTCAACGCCTCTTGAAGTTGCAGTCAAAGAAAGTTGGTGTCTTATACTTGGATGTTAGTGAGATACATAACACCTTGGCTATCTTTACTAACTGTCCTTCAACACTAAACCCAGCATACTTTATATCCACTGATGTTACCAAACCTGTACTAAGGAAAAAAACACAATTGCAGAGTATTTCCAGTCGCAGGCCAGAGGCAGGATATCCAAGACTGAATCTGTCTGAAAAGTAATTTCCTTCTGATGTAAAAGACATTCTCTTTTTAATTCTCCCTCCTGCAAATACCATTGCTTTCTTATTCACAAAACGGGTCCAAATATAAGCCGGCAGAAGGAGTGTCTAATGTGTCCCAAGGTAAGTATCAACTTCTACCCTTTATGGAAAGCTTTATGCAAGTCTGTAGAAAATAAGTGGCCCTTAAGTGAATGTTTTCTAGAAACAAAATAAATGCTAGGTCTCAGAAATACCTCAATATTTTCTACAGAGGGGAGAAAGAAAAGAAAAAAACTATGTCTATAATATCTCAGCTGAAAGTGTGTATAAGGCTCTGCTACAGCAAAGTTTGATCTCTCTCTCCTTGTTCCTTTCCTATGCTTTCCCATCTACCCTTAGCACGGTGCTGCAGGTTGTTTATTTCTCCAAAGAAATTGCTGCCAAATGCTTGTTGTGACTGGGCAAAGAAGATTAGTGGAGAAGAACAGAGAAATGAGCATTCTCAGTAAAATGCCTCTTTCCCCCAAGTGGTGTCTTAGCTGGTATTTAGTTATGGGTACCTGAACCCTTACACAACAGAATGCAGGAACATTCCTTACGTTAAGGAACTGGGGAAACCCATCCCTGTATTCCCTCCCTGCTCCCATAAATAGAAGATCTGGCCCAAAGCATCCACCTGTGGGTCTGCCAGCCAGACTGTCTGAACAGAGAGATGAGTACCTGGCACTGTGATGCTTTTAAGTTGGCCTAAGCTCAGCCCAGCATTGCCTGGAAAGATGCTTCTCCTTCAGCTATTTTGCTCTGCAAGTTGCTGGCATGGTGCTCATGCAATGCCCAAGGATAGCACCACTGTCCAGAAAGGAAGCAAAGCTGAAGAGCCTTGCACTAACCAGCAAGTACCTGCTCCTTTTGAGCTCAGAGTGCCCTGCTTGCTTCAAAAACCATTTGTCACAAGGGGCTCAGAGAAGCCTCCAATCCTCCAGTAGGACTGACTGCAAGTAATGATAGCGTCTGCAATTCTCTTTGTGCAGGCAGCAAAGAAGGAAGATACAAATGCAAATGAAGATGTCTTCTGTGACAAAGGAGACTAACAGCACCCAATGGCTGGTTTTTACAAGTGATTATTAGCATTTTTTTGTGCACTTCCAAGTGCAGAATAGTTGCTATGCACACAAATGAATGACAATAAGGTTTACTGCTTATGATTATATCATTCATTTTTAATACGAAGTATGAAATATAGGATATAGGGAAATATTATGGAAAACATTGCAAGATTACAAGAAAAGCAGATGAGGATTTCTCATATAGGAATAACGGCAACCATAATGAGTTCAAAAAGCCCCAGGTAGTGTGCAAACAACAATAAAATGCTCTGAAAGTAATAAATCCACAACGTTATTAGTACAAGAACAATGATGTAGATGGTTTCAAGTCCCATTTGGCTTGGAGCATTTCCTTCTAGGTCAGTGGTTTGAATAAGAGGTAGACAAATACTGCAGAAGATTTTGTGTAAATGTTTGTTTAATGTTTTTAATGAATTCACTTAGCTTATGTTTATTTTCCACTAATATTGTAGCACAGTGGTTCCCAGCCTGCTTCATATTATAGAAAGCCTGATGCCATAAAGGGGAAGGATGGATCAATCCCAGGCCATACACCCCTGTTGCAGTGAATGTGCTTTGTTGCAAGAAAGTTCATGAATATCATTCATTTTAAACAAATATTGGCAACTGGTCAAAGAAATCCAGTTCTGTATTTGTTCACATGAGAATTTGTACCATATGCTTTGAATCTAGGAATGGCACTTATTCCGTCCAGGAACAGGCTTGTATACCAAATGATCACTAAGCCAGGGAATTAGAAATTCAATTTCAGATATTCAGAAAAAGGATATGATTCACAGATATCTGTTCTGATTGTAAATGATTTCAAATAAATGTAAGAACATTGGTATTTTCACAAACTATTAGCAATTACAAAAAGATGCAAAATACGTTTCACAGCTGAGGCACTATTGCTACCTACACATTATATTACATTTTAAGTTATTACTTTTAATATGCTTTGTTCAAGGATAGTTCCTAATAGGCAATGCCTGATGGCAATTCACAGGAGTCTATGGAAAGAGTTCAGCTTAACTTCTACAGGAATAGTCTAGCAAAAACAACACTGCAAACACAATCTGCACTTCCTGGCAATATAGCGAGGAAACCAAGGAGAGGCAACAAATCTTACTTACATGTTTACTCCCTACTTTCACATGGCTGATAACACACTGCTAAAATATCATCAGTGTTAAGTATGACTTGGGAAGGAAGGGAACATTGGTTGTGGTGTTCTAGCAGAGTGGCAATACACCTCCTTTAAATATATATGTTGCTCATAAAGGTTATTGCCAGGCTGTGATATAATAAATTCTTCCCTTTTCCTGAGGTGGGACCATCCAATTCTGTTTCAGGTTTAGCAATGTCCAAATTCGTTACCCAGCTTCATCCTACCACCTGTCCCGTGGATTCTTGCCCAACTAATTTCCTTTTGGAATTTCAGCTTTTCACCACTCAGTGTGGTTAAGTTGTTGCTGGGAGGGGGATGTTTCCATGGCTGGAAAGAAAATGGTAGTGAAGCTCCTGCTAAAATAAATCTTGCTGAAGCCAGGAGTACTGGAAAATGAACGACTAATGTCTAACCTACTATGTTGGCCAAGATCCTGGGTAAAAGAGCTACAGAAATATCCAGAAAGCAATTACCTAGATGATACAAATCCAATCAGGATTTTGGATGTAGAAACAGTAATAAAACTCACCCTTCCCATAATCACATGCAATCTGTTTACCACAGTGGATAAAGAAAGCCTTTTGTTTCTGGTGTTGTTATAAGAACTGCTTGTGGTAGAAGCATATATTTTAAAAGGCCATCAGTTCCTGCTAGAACACTGATTTCTCAAAAGTCTACAAATACAGGAATCCATCTCCCAGTTTATTAAATAATAACTACAGGAATTTCCCAAGTTTAAAAAATATTTTCACAGACTAATAACAGACCTGATGATTGCCAAGGCAAGGTAGCTAAGTCTATTTGGAGACTAGTGATTGAGAAACGGATGTCAATATAAGGAACTAAGTACAATATCCATATCATAACACGCTTACCACTCCTTACAGAAAAATCCTGTGTCCTGTAATTTATCTCCACCAGAAAAATTCCTAGACCTTACTTCATTCTAATGTAAAACCATGAACAAATCAGGTATGGGTACAACTTGGTATGTTTTTGCTGATACACAGCTCTCTGGAATTGATATATGCTCTGACATGTATTGGGGCTTATAGCTAGGAACACTCATACATGTGTGTACATGCATAAAATCAACATTTAAGACAATCAGGCTGGGATGTCAGATTCAAGCTAATTTGAGAAATGCCAGATTTAAACCTTCCTGTCAGGTAAGCAGGTGAAGCACCAGATGACTATAACATTTCAGAAATTCCACTCTCTGGGAGGCAAGTACATGTACGTATACATATATACATATACACATGTATACATACACACATGTATACATATATACATATGTATTATTTCTATTTGGGAAAAAAAAGTTACATTTTGAATGAAAAATGCTGCATTTGCTTCCTAACCTCAAGGGCTGTGAAGGGGAGCATGTTACAGCATCACAAACCGTTCCAGTCAGCCCTTCCCTCTTCTGGCCCCCACCAATTCCTACTCAGCTGGTAAAGTCCCTCCCTCCCACACACTGTCTCTCCTGCTCTGTCTCCATCTTTGTAATGGTTTTCCCACTCTCTGCCTTCTCATCCCTGTTCCACACCTCTGGGACCTGGCCAGGACAATTGTCTGCTCTTCAGGCATCCCAGTCCCATGGTCCTTGCTCACCAGGTTGCTTTCCCTTCCTTTTTAACACCCCATTTTCAGTACTATTTTTCCAGCCCTTTCAGGCACTATCCTTTTAAGTCCTAGCTCTACTTTTCTTCCTCTCAAAATTTATGGTATCTTCTACCTTCTCATCTCCCCACTTTGTCTCTTTGCATGCTTTTCAGAGCTTATAGTCCAAGACCCACTCAGATCTGCATCTCTCATCAGATACTTGTCCCTTAGCCTCTGGCTTCAGTGCCTATCTCTTTTCCCAGGAGACCTACATCCCGCAGTTCCAAATCCTAGATGTTCTTCCTTGCTAGACCTTTCTCTTACCCCACCTCCCAGCTTCTGCCCACTCCAGCATCTCTAGCATATTGCAGCACTATGGTCACAAGATATATGCCAGTCACCTACAACTACCATTGGACTATAATTGATGTGGGTGGAAACTTCAAAGATTTAATTTGCAATAAGTACTCAGAAAAGCCTATTTCAATTTTACTCACTAAATTTCCAAAGAGATTGTGAGATTCAGGATGGCTTTACATGGAGGTGTGAAAAGGCAGTTTAGCTCAAAACCCTGCTCCATACCATAATAATTGTCAAAAGTAACACATGACAAAATTCTCATGGGCGAAGCAGGCAACACAATGGATTTTACCCTATTCTTGTTCTGGGAAATGCCTGAACATATTGTTTTTAGAACAATAATAATAACAAGTGATAATAATAGCCTTTTGGATCCACTGAACATAGAACATTTCAGCCCACAAAGTGAAAATTTGAAAAAGTTACAAAAAATAACTGTTTTGCCATGGGGAGTGTTTGGCTTACCAGCTTGGACAATGATCATTGTGTGTTTGTGAGTATGGGCTTTTTAAATTCCTTCTTCACACTTTGTTTTATTTGTTTTAACTCGTGTTTCTTATATATCACAATACTATTGGCATGATGGTAGCATGTTTAACAGCTCTGCAGATTTCAACATTCTTGACAAGCCCACCATTCTTCAGCCTGTGGGACATTGTCCTGACCCACTCAGAATCACAAGGAACTATGCCACTGCCTCCTCACGGGGCCACAGTTTCTGCACTGGGGCTCAAATACAGCAGGAACCAGGTAGTTTTTCTGGCATTGAAGAAGATGCTTTCCACTACTAATACTGGAGAGTCTTTCTTCTGTATTAATTAGGTTTGTTCCGGTGTTCTTCATGAGTCACTCTTGGTATCTAGAGTTTTCTTCAGAATACGCACTCCTATACATAGTACACACATAGCGTGTAAAGCCACAGATTATGTTTCCTTTGCTCTGCCAAGGGCAGCTAGTTACCCATTTCTCCACAAAGATGATAAAACTGTAATTATAATGACTGATACAGAGAACTGTTCAGCTTTGAGGAGAATCGTGCAGATTTTTGATGGGAAGAGTCAACAAGAATTTTGTCTAGACATGTGGTTTGATTAAGGAACTGATTATGAGATCAATTATCAGTTATGACTGACGCTCAATTCTACAATTTCAGATATAATCACCAGCAGTCAGACCTGGCAGATGTAGTGCATTCCTTTGCTACAATATAGCTGTGTATAAAATAATGATATTTTGGATTACCCAAGCAGCTGGACTACAACTCATAGCTGGAACTGAAGAAAGTAATATACATTTAATTTAGACCAAATCTGGCATTTCAAAGTATATGAAGACCTCAAATTTAGCAGAGGTAACAAACATCTTGTTCCAGTATCACTTCTGTTTCTCCTAAAGAAATAATTTCTGGGATGTAGAAGAGTAGGTCATAACAACTTTATCAAATGTGCCCAAGAGACTTTGCAGCCAAAGTCTTATTGAAAAAGCAATGAGGCTGATATTTATTCATCACAAGTGAGGCCTTCCTACAGGAAATTCTGTAAGTTTCCCCATCTCTATTTCTTCACAAACCATGGCCAAAGAATGTCCTGAAGCTAAGAACCTTGTAGATAGAATTGATTAGTCCAATGCTTGGCAGCTGTAGCTACGTGGATCAGTTTACGTTTGTCTTTTCTTTTCTTCTTTGTTTTTTTGGTTTGGTTTGGTTTGGTTTTTTACATATGGAAACTCTAGGTGTTAGAAATCTCTTGGACTAGCCTCAGCTGAAATATTAATTATGTTGAGGAATTGATTAGGTCATTTTTAAGTTATTTTTTATGGAGCATCTGGGATGCTACAGGATATAATGAACTTAATAAAGCATGGTTGAACACTGCTGATTTTAGAAGGGCATAGTCAAGAAGTCAACTTGTTTAAATGATAAAGCCAGCACCTCCTGGGAGATGTCTGCCTACATCAGTTATATGTAACAGGCACAGTAACAGGGCCATTGTGGAAAAAACAAAAGGCCTCAAATCAATTTGCAGCTGCTTGGATTCAGCATTCCTGGTGCAAGGCCAGTGGAGCCAGCTTCTCCTCCAACCACTTCAGTGCAGTGCCTTTGATAAGTGAGGAATGAAGCTATGCCATGGGCACAGCTGCTTTCTCTTACCAAAGACCAAAGCAACGGCTGGTTCAGAGTGGAGGAACCGCTGGGGAGCAGATCTGTCCCATCATTATTTAAGTCCCAGGAAGAATGGCAAAAGCTGTGAGAGTAAAATACTCTAAAGAAAGAGAGCAACACACTTCATAACGTTGGCTAAGCATTGGCAAGGAGCCATGCTGTCATACCACATGGAGAACTCCCGCAGATGAGATGGGATGACAGTTCTGTGTCTACAGCCCATTCATCCTGGCAGTGCATGTGCATCTGTTAACAGATGCACAGGAATTTTTATAGCAGCAGTTGTAAGGAGGATTAAATAGGTGTCTAACTCTGAGGTACCTAGAAAGGACATCACAAGGTATAATGGTATAAAGTTAGGAGGGCAGCAATGTGAAAGGTGTGAGAAAGGAACAGGGAAAATACCACACAGCTCTGCAGGTCCTCTTTGCCTCTGAGTTTAAAAGAAATTATTCTGAGCTGGAGTCAGTGCTTGGCAATGAAAATGAGATAAAAAATAAAAATTACTTACTCTGTGCAACGTTCATGGATACCCAGCTAAAGACTCAGCATTTCCACTTTCTCTTAAGGCTTCAGACATTTTCACAGTGGTGCAGATATGCCATGTGTTTTCACCTGTGCTTTCCTATTGTATTTCAACTTCATTAGAAACTGAATTAAGATCAAATGGAATTTAAAGCAATGGAAATGTGTCTAGACAGGATTTAGCTAAAGGTATTAACTCAATGGGACTTTCAGATAGTGAAATAGCATTTTGTGAGCTCCCACAAAGAAGGAATGGCATTTTTATTGGGGTTCACCACTTTTCTATTTCAATAAACACTGAACAGACAGAACACCTTTGTAAGTGAATGCTGTTGGTCAGAAAACACGAAGGGTTTTTCCTCCCTCCTTATGAAGGAAATTTTGATATGGAGTTAAAAATTTTATTCTTATTTACATATTTATATTTTTTGCCGCAACCATCCCCCCCCTTTTTATTTTCAGACAATTGCAACAACTTTTGAAAATGACTCAGAATCGTTTGATCACCTGCTTGGGTATCATATAATTTTTCAAAACAACAGAACTAGGTTTGTAATGAACCTGTGAGAATCTTGTTCTGGGCCACAGGAATCTTCACCCCTTCTTCACAAATCTAAAAGGTCTAAGATACTTCTTTGGAGGGCTTGTCAAACTCTCTTTATATCTGGATATCTATGAAACAGAACCAGTGTGATCGAAATATTTGCATAAGCACAAATGTTTTGACAAAGTAATCAGGAAAAATGGGATTTGTGTAAGTGGAAAAATCTAAGAAACGTATTTAAAGAAAAGACACGTAGAAAATGAGATAAATTGAAGAATAGGCTCTGAAGGGAAGACAAGTGACTTATTTGAAGACACAGAACTTCTCTTTATTTTTCCTTACTTCTCTACAGCAAAGCTCATGGGATAGGTTTTCTGTTGGATTTACCTGAAGCTGGACCTTGGTATGACTTAATGGGATGAGTACACTCTCTACATTAAGGATGGAAACATAGTGTAGAGCACAGGCTAGACTATAACATAGCAGACTACATTTCCAACATACCTCCACACACATGTTGTGGATGGGGAAAGACAAAGAAGCCACTGCTGAAATGTCCCTGCAAACAAAAGTGCTTTGGAGCTTTCTGCTGCCATTGCAGGAGGGGCGGCTGTGTGTGCCTCCTCTTCAAATGGGGATCACCAGGCTGGCTCCTCTGTTCTCTATCAGCTCTGGGAGCTCAGAAGGTAGCACCTGGCTGCAGGCTGTAGCACACTTTGTCAGTGCAACTCTGTGATTGTTTCCATTCTTAAAATAGTGCTTCAAACTGAGTCTGCACACCTCTGATGAACAACAGATTAATTTAGTATCTGCCCTTGACTTTCCTTCCCTCTGCTACCCCAAGTTGCCCAAGTTGTGCTAAATCCTGTTAAATTATTTCTCTCTTTGTTATGCTTAATTATATAGTTGTCAATCTTAAAACACACAAAAGAGGGAAATTTGAAAACATTCTAGGATTTGTATTATACTGTTGAATGAACTGTTATTTTTCCTATTGCACAGGAGAGACAGCTTTAAATGAACTTTTCACAGACAAAAAAGTGGGTGAGTCTTTAACAAGAAAGAAAGGAATTAGCAGGTGTATAATTATTTTACTGCTTCTACTTTTGTTACTTTCCTTCCTTACTGTCAGCCTTCATCTTCTCCCCAACCTGGTTAATAATAATAATAATAATAATAATAATAATAATAATAATAATAATAATAATAAAATTAACCCCCCTTGTTTTTATGCTAACTTTATGGGAAGACCTGGGACATGGTGGCTTCACTTTACCAGCCAATGCAGACTGTACACCTGGGCTCAGAACAGTAGAAGTGTTGCTTCAAGGTGTCCATTAGAGACTCAGAGGTCTCTGCCAAAACTATGGCATCAACATACATATACAAAGAGATCCTTTCTTTGAACAGAGTTACCTGCTGTTAACCACACGTCTCTGGACAGTCACACTGGAATTGAGGACTCCACTACATGACTGAGTTATAACTCAGTTACAGCAGCTTAACAAGGTTTGGTCTGTCAACAGACCTGACAAAATTGTCCAGTCCATACAGTTCAGCTGTCCCCATTGCAAGGTAAAACGCATTAGCTTAAGTCATCATGAAGTACTTATAGGGCCCATTACGACAGCTCAGCTGACAAATGGTAACTGTTTATTCCACAGTAACTTGAGACTTTTCCTCCAATTAATCAAGGGGAAAGAAACTGTCAGGTATGCGACAACAAAACAGAGAAGAATAGCCTTCTGTTACTGCTGATGAAGAAGGAGACAACTGAAGAAAAAAGAAAAATCTTATTTAGCCTGTTCTGCTGAAATCAGAGCTGTGGAGTATCTGCTGTCTTGGAGGCTTGGATACTACCGTGAAGAATACAATCTGACAGAGAAAGAGCACATGAATAGGAATGTACACAGCAGGACCACAAAGAAACTAAACTAAAACCAGTCATGCCATCGGATCAACATTGCTGCTCAGTGTGCAAAGCCGCAACAACTAGTGGCATGTGGCTTTGAAAAGAGAGGAAGTACAACATGATGGAGGGGCAGTACAGAGCCCTACGGCATCAGTCATTTGTGGAGAAACTGGTAAAATGAGAAGAAACACTATTTCTAACATTTATATTAGCATTTCCAATATCTAAGATCTGATCCATTCAGAGACAAATCTGTTATAAGAACGCATTTCCTAAGTCCAGTCAGAAAAACATCAGTGTGAATAGCTTTCATTCCTGTAGACACAAGTTTTCATTGTCTGAGTGCTGTTAATATGAGGCACCTTAACATCTAATCAGGTGTTCAGGTGTACTGTGCTTTAGACACCCCGAAAATACAGTACTTCATGTTGCATTAACAAAATGTGCAGGAGGGAAGGTGCAAGTGAAAACCTTAACCTGTAGGATCAGTTACTTTCTTGTGATTTTAGGCTGGAGGACTAAAACAGTTTGGACAGTTTCCCCTGCAGTCCTTTCCCCTAGGCTCATCTGCACGTATGAAAGGAACTGAACATAAAAGACAAATGCTCAGACCTCGTGACCTTTACAATGATGATGTGAGGTCTCAGAGTCCACAAAAAAACAGGCCTTCGTTTTGGAAAACATTTCATGTGATGATTTGGTGTTTCCCCTCTGGAAATCCCTTCTCTGTGCCTGGGACAGACTTTAAGCTGCATCTTAGCTTTCAAAAGGTTAAATTGCTTTCTGACAGCTGCTAATGTCTTCCTCAAGGAACTACTTGAATGCCCATTCTTAAGCTGTTGATTTGTTGCTATTAAGAAATTATTAAGTGTGTGTTTGTTGTGGGATAGGTAGTCTGTTTAAAACCATTCCCACTCTCAGGAGTGGTTGTAAATAAAGCATAATTCTTGTGAGGGAGCTGACATCCAGAAATCTTGTGCTGAGTCTTTCCAGATTATACAAATAACATTTCTGAGACATGAAGGACAAAGATGACTTACAAGAAATATATACAGTCCTGTGAGTGACTCAGAGAAGGCAGAACCAGGGCCCAGAAGCAGACAGCACTGGCAGTGGGTTGTACTTTGTATCTTGGTCATGAAGAGACAACTTCCCAGGCTTTATACCCCACTTCTGCAGCTATTCTGGCCTCCTTCGAGCAGACAAGAACTGACATGTCACCCCTCCTGGTCCAAGTGCCTAACCCAAATATTGGTTCTGGAAGTTATTCCAGCCATGAATTGATAACAGCAACAGCATCATTATGGTTTCCCACTGCTTTCTGTTTACAAGGCTGTCTTCAGTCATTACTTTCTGGAACTAAGGATTCCCAGTTTACATCTTTCAAGCTTGGCCTGAAGCCTATCCTCCAGATGTCCCCAGGCACCCCGAAACCACTGGTACTTAAGCAATACTAAAGCTCCCTTTTCTCCCCTTCCAGGGTGTTGTATTCCCCACATCAGCGGTTTCATTCATCCACACGACATCCCTTCTCAAATAACATCCAGGGAAATTTGGAACATGATGTTGAGCCACTCTGCATGTGCCTTTGCTTTGGCAGAATTACATGCCTCACTGTCTCTTGCAGCTCACTTAGATGGCAGCTGCAATGGGACAACCAAACCAGTTATTCAAGTCTGTCGCCAGCTATTTTTGTACCACTGAAGAGAGATTCACAGGATCATTCACAAAAGGTAGTTTAGTCAAGGTTTGCCTGACCCAGCCGGGGACTTTTTTTGAAGCACTGGGCTGTGCATTTATGTTTTGTTTTAGCTAACAGCTTTCAAGCCAGAAATGACTCTAGGATCCTGGCTTTGCCTGGTTATCTCAATTAATATAGATATACATATATGTGTTTATATATATAGTATAGTACAGTGTGTACATATAGTATACGTACAGAGTATATGTATATATCATGTTCCCTTACAATTTACTGTAACAGACACCTGGTTCTTCTGTATCTCTGAGACAGATCAAGCTTCCAGGCTTTTTGTGTAAAGGAAGGGGAATATCTGTGTATCTAGCCACATTTCTGCTGCCCACTTCACCAAGTTATTGCTGATAGCCTCTCAGCACATAGTGCTCTACTACCTAGAAAAAACAGAGCAAACACAGACTTTGGAAAAGGGGGATGAGTAGTCCCCTCATCTATATGGGAAATAAAAGCTCTGCCTACTAAATCGTAATGAGTGTATGGATCCAATGTCAAAAGAGAGAAACAAATCAGATTTACACCGTTTTGTATTCTCCTAGTGGAAATACTGAGCTGATTGAGCATGAACTAAAAATAAAACTGAACAAATCCCACCAGTATTCTTACACACAGACTCCAACTTCTGTAAAGAAACTGCTGGCTTTTCAGTCCCTCATATTTCATAATCTTTCTCCCAGTGGGTGAGAAACCCCATGCTTACACTGACACCTCCCATACTATAGCAAAGCTGCCAGCTGTCTCAATGTAGCCAAATGAAATGATGTACTGAAGCTTACAGACCCCTTTGCGGAGGGCTGCTCTTTGGTCGCGAATGGCCATATCCCCTGATTTCTATTGACATGGCAGGCAGAAAGCTTTGCAAATTTGCCAGCAGCCCTATCCAGTCACTTTCAAATAGAGAATACCCAGACCTACCAAAACCTTACTCCTACCTGAAACCTATCTGATGATCATTTCACCTTTATAATGCAGATGGGGCTACCGTTTCGGAAACTCGTCTTGATTAAGAAAAGTTTATCATTTAGCAGCACTCTCCCATGGAACTAAGGAAGCTTACTCTCATATTAGTTACAGAGGTAGAACTGAGGCACAACTATTTGACAAAACTAGCCAAGGACCAACCTAAATACGGCAAAGCTGGAGGTAGAACAAAGCTATTCTATGTCTCTCTTGTACTTCATATACTAAGGCATGCAGCTTAGGAGAGGTAAGCTTATTCCTTTCTCCCCAGACTTTCTGCCACTGTGTATCGATTCCATAGAAGAATATGGCATAAGTAGATGCTGACTGCATTTTACTTGTCCTCACTAATTCCAGTCACAGCTCTGCCAAAAATGGTTTTATCTTAGTGAAAACCAGGTGCAGTAGCAAAGAAATGTTTGGGAAGTTTCATGATGTCTTGCTGCCCAGATTAGAAAGTCATCTTCAGTTTATAGATTTACCACTCTCGTGCCCTTCTGAAAATGGATCTGTTTGCTTATAAACAACACATTAGGCAGAATATGAATAGACTTACAAGATTAGGCATGCAGAAAATAGCTTCAAAATTAGATTTATCAATAAATACTTGGAGAACAAGAATAGGGTTTTGGCGATAAGTTGTCCTGGTGGACATTAGTCACATTTCTATACACAGATGAAGGATAATGAAAGTCACTGTCAAATACATCAATTCAAAATTAAGGACTTTGTTAAAGTTACAGCCTGTAACGATATAGGAAATGAGCCTTCAAGCAATCTCTCCTGCAGCCCAGTGGCACTGCTGGTGAGGGACCTGCTCTCAGTACCACGGACCCTCTTGAGGGCAGGCCAAACTCTTGAGGAAAACCCCCCCATGCCACCATTTCTGGCTATATTTCAGACTGTGCAGAGGTCCTCTTTCCAAACCCCAAATGGGGTAAAAGATAAACCTTTCACATGCAGAGGTTATGACAGGAGCTGAGGAAGGTTGTGCAAAGCCAGCTTCCTCAAAGCTGTCCACCTGGGCACCCTGGAGGAGGCCCAGGCTTGCATATACCTCTGTGCACCACGAAATAACACAGATAATGCAGTACAGATAATGTAAAGCATTTGTGTTCAAGTCTTTCTTTTCCACATTGTCCAGACTGTTTTGCCACTGCCTTTGGGGATGCAGAGTTTCACCTTTATGGCCATAAACAAGATATTGTGTGTGTTACAGTGCTCAATAAGTAGGCCTGTGCACTGCTACTTTTGCACAGGCTCTCTAACAACCACTATGGATTTAAATCCAAGAGCATGCATCCTGTGATAAATCCATAGGCACACAGTGCATACATTAAAAAAGAAATAAACAAAAACCACACAGGTTTGAGAAGCACTCCCTAGGGACTTCTTCCTCTCTGTACATTCTGATAAGCAACTAGTTTTTTCCCACAACTGACTAGCAATAAACTTTGCAACATTTGGCAGGCTTTAGAATCAAATTTTCAAAAATATGTACTAAAATTCTCAAAAATATTTGCCCTTGCTGCAGCATTATTCATACACCGAGCGTGAGTTTGACTAACAGATGGGTTGGCTCTACTCACACTAACACGCGTTGCCTATGCTTTTACCTCCTTCAGGTTATAAAACCATGATCTTCACACCCTAGCTTTCTATGCAAGTCTTAGGAGCTCTATTTTTCGAAATAGGCCTATAACTTTAAATATTTGCTTTTGAATTAAAGCTAAATAAATCAAGTCATAAAGCAAGTAGAATGCAACAATGTGCCTCCCGTGTCAACAGAGTATATAGGAGCTAAAAGCCTATGCTCAAAGAGGAGGATGAATTTTTAGTGCTCTTCCCCAATGACAGAGAAATGGCTGTGTATTCTGTCAGGAAGGTCTACCCGAGTCTCACCTCATTGAAAATGATCTGGACCATGAAAATCAAATTGCCTGCCCAGGAGAAGTGGTAAAGTTAGGATAATAAGTGAAGCCCTCAGAGCTCCTGAGGAAAGCTTCAAGTATTTGGAAAATAAAATCAAAACAAAAGATAAAGACTCACTGTAGATCACTGAGTAGGAATTATCTGAGGCCTTTTACCCTACAGGGCTTTTGCTTGGCATCAACCATAGGTACCTGGCAAGAACTGTGCAAGCCCTTCAGAAAACACACGAAGAACCGTGATGTCCATGGGATGAACTTATTTCTGTTTGAACCCAGGGTTGTCACATGTAGTGCTTGTTCTCCTGTGCCATGCTTTGGCACATACACAACTACAGCAATTGCTGCCCTCAAGGAACCGAAATGCAAATGGATCCCATATAGGCCAGGTCCCTGATATCCAAATTTGGAGATAAACATCTATCATTCATTGAGGTAATTACTTTTAATGTAAGACGAAATCCTGAAGCATTCACATAGTTCTTTCTTAGACAAATCTCTATCCTGAGATCATTAGAAATTTTAACCAAGAGCTGATTTGGTTTTCCAAATACAGGCAACATAAAAGGAACCACCTCTTCAAGGCCTGATGAAATATATTTGCCTCCATTGAGTTCCATTTTTGTTTCCATTGAATTCACAGATCTTAATGATACTTTCCATACATTATTTTTTACAGGACTGACAGATCTTGCAATTAGTAAGAAGGAGTTTAATTTAAAGCAATATAAACAGTGCTGCAGAGCTGAGCTAAAAGAAGTGGCAATTAAAATGCATCTGCTATGATGGAATGAACTTTAATAAAGATCTTAATGATGATATTAGAAGTCATGCATGAAGTTTTATTCCTCATGCATGGAGTAACAGCAAAAATAATAAAAAACCCTTGACAAAAATATGAAACATGGCATTTGTAAGCCTGACAGAACTATGGCATTGCAGGCATTTTATTACAATGACAAGAAGAAAGAAAGAATGAAAGATATCCCTCCTTGATTGCCTCTGTGTCATTTGAATCAATTTAGCCTAAATTTGCTTTTTCTTCTTTAAAGGTCAATCTTTTGTAAAGTGATTTTTATAATTGTTGTCATTCTAGATCATTTATGTCAAATTTTGGTGAGATTAATTTTGAGAGAATCACTCTAATAGATGATTAGCTAATAGATTCATGTAACAATTCAGGCACAACACTCAGTCAGATGACTGTCTACAGGAGAACATACAAATTAAGCAGAACTTCCTGGCTTTAGGTGTGAAGATATCTGTATTGATCTTTACTCCAAGGTCTTTAATTCGAGTGAGTGCTGTCACCCTATCAAATCATTCTGTCCACAAATTATTCTCCACAGATTTTTTTTTTTTACTTCGGTTGTATATACCAGAAACAAGGCCTTCTTTGAATTGTTCTGGGAAACAGGCAAGGACAAATGTTTTCACAAGGTTGAAATGGTCAGTCGGTCCTCTGAGCTGATTTCCTGTTTAAGTATTTAACCCACAACACAGCAAATAGGAACTCCAGGAAGGCGCATTGAAAAGCCAAACAAAATTAAATCAGTGTACTCTGCCTGCCAGCTCTATTCCTGACCTGTGTGTATTTGGCTGAGTCTACTAAGTACAGTAACTGAGTGTTCAGTATGAAACGTAAAATTGTGGTCTGACAAAATTCTCGCTGGATCTGAGAATGAAAGGTGCCACAATCCTATTCTCAGCTCTACTGTTGGCTCACTGCAACTCCCAGAAAGACCTTCAATCGTTCTGGGGCTCAGTCCCTGAAAGCCATTTTTTACCACGTGACTGTCTATCTGTGCCCAGTTATCTCTGCTAAGCCCTCAAAATCTCAGTTCCTGCAAGGTTTCATATCTCTTCTAGATTAACTCCTCTCATAGTTGGTCACCATCTGGTAATCTGCCCCCTGCTTTAATTGCACTGCAGTCAAGCTTCTGAGGTGAATACAGTGGGAAGTCTCTTCAAAATTAGCATTTCTTTTCCATATGCCAAATCTGGAAATTAAATCTACATTTTGCAACTGCACAGAGAGATTTGCCAGTTTTCACCTGATTTCAGAGAGAAACCCATTGGAACAAAAAGACTGAAAATAACGTGTCATGGTTCTTTGGGTATTAGTGTGTTAATTACTGGCAACACGTGCAGTCCTTGTGGTGACTTAGTATTCCTTAGTGTCATCCATATCTACCTTAGAAGGTCAATCAAGTGCTAGCTGAAGCAGTTTCATGGTTTTTTAAAAAAAGGTTGTTTAAGAATACCAATGACCCGATTTTGAGTTTCACCATCAAAATGCATTGGGCACTGGATTAGTTGTTAAGTGAGTTAAAAGCTCAGTTCAGCAAACGACTTGAGCTGTAAATCAGTAAATAATCTCACCAAAGTGAACAACACCATTTTGTGCTCATGGCTGCGCACTAAGCCAGGCACTTAATTCCACCCCTATCAGAGTACACAGTGACGTGCCTGGCTTTCTGTCCTGGGTCCAGGCTTCCCAACAGCAATATGCCATTGTCAATCAGGCCACTCTGACATATGACTAAGCTAACCTTATGAGATGTGTTTTTTATTTTTCTAGTTTAAATTCTGTTATTCTTCCCGCTCTGCCTTTTGGTTTTTGAACATTGTGGGAGCATTTTGCTCATGTTTTTTGACTTTTCCCAGTAACCACAAGGGTTCAAAGCTTACTATTTTTGGTGATGATGGCGTTTAAGTGAAAGCTGGGGTTCCCATGCAGTTGCCCAGTTTCAAAGGCTGCAGCTTTTAAGAAAAACAATAAATACCAAAAAGCTTGTGATGACATCATGAGAGCTGACAATACAGGGTGCGATAGCTCTGAACAAGAGAGTTATCCCCCATGAAACTGGTATGAGATCAAATCCCAATAATTCATTAGGGACTGTGAATTTTGTTACTCAGTATTTCTAATGTAGCTACCACAAAACTAACCTCTAGTTAAGGGTGGGCTGTTTCTGACCCTTTGCTCAGCCATATTTTGTAATTTATTTTTCACTTTCCTTCCCTCCGATACCTACTTTGCCTGTTTCCCACATTTACATTAAGACTGAAGAGTTATCAAAACTTCACCTTCCTGCTTGTCTGTAACCACATAAATTCATCAAACCCATAAATTCAAGGCAGCAGTGTGTACATCCTACCTGAATGTAAAGAGCAGCTTTCTGGAACATGCGGATTGCATTCATTTTCTCTCTCTTTTTGCTGGACTGAACGATGTTAAAATGCTGCCACCTTCTGTTAGACATTTGTGCTGTTAATAGGCCGCAGAAGCACATTCCCCCATTTCCTCCAGACTTGTAAGTTGATTTATACTGATCCTCAACTACATTGCTGCAATATATAACATGACAAGTTAAACGCAGTGCCTGCCAAAAAATCTTGATAGGCTCAGCTTTTGTGCAGCGGCACTTGAAAAGACCATTACTACTGCCATCCGACTAAAGTATGCTCAATATTTTTGACAGTGAATTATCTGAACAGCAGTTTATCTCAATGTTCACTTGGTGTTATAACAATTTAAGGATTAAAGAGATGAGAGATTAAAAAAAAACAAGAAAAGGAAAACCTGCTTTTGTTCAAATTACAGAAAGTTGGAATGACTTTTTCTGTGAATTTTAAATCCATTCTGTATTTACTCCCAAATGCATTCCAGAGCACACCAACAGGCTGATAATTAACATAGGTGCAGATCGCTTTCAGTTTTTGTCATTCGTTGTTGAGATCTTAGGTCTTCAGAAAACCAGCTGTGGGTTGTATTCTTTTCAAAGATGGTTTGTGTACTGTCTTCGAGGCAGGGGCTTCAAAACTGAGACAGTGAGGAAAAGCTCTACTGAGTTTCCCATCTGCCTCTCTGGAAGGCCTGCGTCCTGCTCACTGAGTCATTTTAGAAGATATGAAATCAATTGCTGTGTGACTGCTGTGGTGATAAGACACATAGAGCCCCCTCTCAATAAAGCGTCGTTCTCACTAACTCATTATTTGCAGCGCTCTGCTCAGGGGAGCAGAAAGCATTTTCCACCACTTTTTCTGTAGACCAGAAATCACCTCTGGGTGCAATGCCAAGACTGTCCTAAGAGCATTCTCAAATCTGAGTATGCCTTGACGACAAGAAGATCCTTCTTCTTACTTATATGATCAAGTACTTGCAGCTAAGTAAACTTTTCTGGCTGAAATGTATTCATTAAGAGATAAGGATTTGAGTCAACTAAGACATTTTGCAAACTCCTGTAAATTTCAGTAAAACATTTTGGCTGCATAAAAAGGAATTAAAATAATTATTGAAATAATTAGAATATTTTTGATGTTTTTTAAACCTAGGGTTTTGATTTGCAGATCCACAATTATTTGCTGCAATCTTAGTTATAAAACACTGTTAAAACCTCAGAAAGGAAATGTTTCCTTTTCGGTTAAACTGAACTCTGCATTTAGCCCCACACTCTTTCTGTTTTCTGAAAGTCCAGCTGAACCAAAAAACCCTGTTGTTTCCTACTGAGCACTGAAAAGCACCTTAGCCAGGGACTACCAGCAATTAGTGGTGTTGAGGTAAAAAAAGGCAAAAAATCCCAAGCAATTAATGTGATACTAGCAATACCATACTGTGCTTTCTCTGGTTGGTATGCCACGGCCAAGAATAACGTTAGGAGGTGCCACAAACAGCATGCTGCCTGACAGCCGTGTGCCGGGGACAATGGTCTAAACCAGAAACTGGTCTGTGGACTTGTAGTGTTCCCTAAGCCACTTCTAAGAGGTTTGTAAAACCCAAATAGGAAAGCAAACCCCATGTCAGTTGGCTTAAGTTGCTTAGACAGGATCTGCACCTCTATATTTAGGGGGCTGTAAATCAAAAGAAGTTGGAGATTGCTGGCCTGAGCTGTCTGTTATGTTTAGATAGATGCCAATCACTTTGAAATTTAAGCCAAGAAAGTTAAGCCTCATTTCATGTTGGAAAGTGTTTCTTGTGGAAGGAAAGTATTTCATGTGAGTGAAACAAAGCCCACTACACCAAACTCTGCCAGAGTTTCTTTACACATTCATTTCGTTCCCCAGCAAGTGAACATTTTCTTTCCTCTACCATAAACTTTACTCAGTGATGTTATAATTCATTTCACTGTTGTACTGGATAAAGCTGATCCTTTCTTCAAGTCACTTTGGTTTTGTTTTCTTATGTAGAGAGGTATTAACAACTTTGTTAGCAAAACAAGACAACAAGATTTCATGCATTTTTTGTACTTCTGTGTGCACATTGGAAGTACACCACAGTGACCGAAACACCACACTTTATGGCAGTGCAACACAGAATTATTTTCCTACAAGTGAGGCACCTAAATTAGACTCCATATTCTGGCCTGGAGGAAAGCTTTCAGCAGGACCCGAGCAAGAGACCTGACAGCAGCTACAGAGAACTCGAGAGGAAGCGAAATCCTCTGATGCATCTTAGGACATTGTGTCAACAGAGATGAAGGGGCCTGTTTCAGTCCAGGAAAAAAAGAAAAAAGAAAAGAAAGTGAGGCATATTTACTTAACCTTCAAAAAGGTTGATCCTGTCCGAGTATGTCCTATTATGAGGACTGGAAAAGGTAGGGGGTTCTGTTATTCTGATCCAGTTCACTAGACTGTGTACGTATGTGTTCAAAACAAAAAACTCAGTGATTACTGTTTTACGGATGTAAAAACAATCTTGCCAGCAATGAGTAGGCATGATAAAGTAGGTCAAACTTTCTCCCACTGTCTGCAGGCAGTGGCAATTCCTTGGGGTTCAGAGGAGAAGGAAAGACCCTTTCTGTGTCAATACTCACAATGTTGTTTCTGAATTACACTTCAGTTACATATACAGTGCATTTTAGAAGAAAGAGTGGATACTCCACTGCAGACCAGATGACATTTTAAAAATGTCATCTGACATGAGTCTTTCTTTTAAGAGCAAGTTCATACTTCTGCTAACAGCTGGCAGAAATTCCCACCCATGTCACTGAGTATTATATCAGCTCCATCTTCCAGACTCTTAGCCATCTTGTTACTTCTGGCAGTGATGTATGCTCCTGTGGCCTACAGAGCTGCTCCAAAACCAGTGCAAAAAATTGTGTAACAAAGTACCCCCTTTTTTAGAGCAACGTTTTAATTAGCTGCAGAATCAGAATCACAGTCTTTCTCTTTCTTAATCTAATCATGATGTAAATTATTCTTCACCTTACCAGGGACCAGGTTAAGCAAGTCGAAGAGAAAGGTATTACCAGGGCTTTGTGTTCATTTTGAGCACAGATGCCAGCCTGTGGCTGCCTCGGGGATGCTCTTTCCCCCAGCACCCCTCAGTAAGCCTCTGTAGAGGAGCTCATATCCTGCAGGCAGCTTTTCCCCTCCCAGCATGGAGATGCAAACATCTTCTCCTGTTCCCCAGGTAGTTCAGATCAATATTTTGTCACTTCATTCTTCTGCTGCTGCTTTAGCCTGCAGTGAATTGAGTTTTCCGTGTTTGCTGTGCTCTTTTTCCTCTCTTTCCTATTTTCTTTTTTTTTTTTTTAAAGTAGGATTTGTGCTTCAGTCCTTCACCTTTCTTGCACAAGCTTTTTCTTGCTGACACAGCAGCCATTAGCTACAGTTTAGCTCTCCTAACTCTGTATATCACTTCATTACAAGAGACTTCTTAGAAATCGACCTTAGCACTCTGAATAAAAACACAACCTGGCCTTTGATTTCTGGAAAGTGTTGGGCTATGGGATGTCAGAGGATCACAGCAATGAGCTGCTGCGTGATCTGCAGCTGGCCTTTGCTGGGTGCCTTGAGCAATATTAGCTCTGTTTTCTGATTTCCCGCTTGGACCCACTTTGAGTACTGCATTTCTCAGATGCTGGAACATGTTGCTGGAGTGTAAACATTCTAATATCAAAATCAGCTGCTCCTCCATCTGTAACTAGCATTTAAACATCCCATTCTCGATATGCAGGAAGAAGAAACATTAACAGATTAGAGGGGCATCATTAGCAGTGCACTGCTAATAAGAACCTTTTGCCTATTTCAGCTAGAGGCAAGAGAGCGCTACTCCAGTGAAAGCTCCCTTCCCACAGTGACAGCTTCTGCAGGTGTCAGCCCACGAAGTCGTCATTTCAGGTCTGGACTTGTTTTAATTAGGACATACTGTGCTGAGAACTGATACTCAGCAAAAATGTAAAACAAAGCCACTGTGGCTTCTCGAAAGTAACTACGTAGTCACCGCCACTCGGCATTGACCTCAGCTGTTAGTGGACACGTGTGAACCTTTCCTGGAGCTACCATCACAGGTTTGTGTGTAGAGGGACAGTGGTTTCATGGGCAGAGTCAAACTGTGAACCAGGTGGTTCCCAGCCCTAACAGGTTGCTTTCAGAAATCAAGGCAGTCATTAACCCCTTGATCCTCAGTGCCTTCTCTGCACGTGGGGTGTGTTGGTCTCTTACTACCCTTACTTTAAGAGGAAAGTTATAATTATTCAAATTCGTGAAGCATCAGGTGTTATGCTAAGGAAAACCATAAAAGTAGGTAGAGAGATAATATCTAGATGTCAACTTTCTATCAGAAAACAGATTATGAGGAACTGAAAATGCCACTCGGGACAAAATGCTGTCCATTTTGACAGAAAAGAACTTTCAAAAAAATTTAAGTTATAAAGAACATTTTAAACTTCATTTTTGTTTTATATGTGTATGGGAAGAAGAGAGGGAGATTTTTCTTTCTGTGTTTGAAAAAAAGATCATATTAAAACATTGTGAGAAGCTCTTACAGTATTTCCCAAATCAAACATTTTAACCCTTTCATTTGGGCAAATTTTACATAACAGTAGAATATCTTGCAAGATGTGTTCTGTGTTGTAAAGCTCACTACTGGTTTTTTTATTTGTTTATTGGTGTTTTTCTATTTAATAAAACTGAGGAGGTTCTACTGAATTTTAATTGAAACAAATAGAACTTTTACTTGAAAACTCGGGAAAAAAAAATACTTAAAGAACCGTTCATCCATGCCTATGCAAACCTTCACTCCATCCATACTAACAAGCAAGAGGACGCAAATATAGAAACACATGCACATGGCTCTAAGCTGACTGAAACCAAGAGGACGAGTGGTTTCTGTGAGAAGACTGCTCATGAGGGATTTCTGTACCACAAAGGCCTATGACTACTAGGTTGAGCAGCAAGCATCTGAGCTGCTTATTTGAACAGCACTAAGGTAAATACAAAAGCAATAAGATAAAATACTGTTAGTTTTCCCCTGCTTCCCCCCCTCTCTTATTGAACTGCACTTTTCATTTTCTATGAAGGTCAACCGGGCAGGCTTTTTTGAAACTCCTATATGTTGAAATGTAAATAAAATAAAATAAGCAGGAGGGAGATGAAAAGAAATGACTGGTCCTAATGAGTGTAAGTTTATACTCTGTACTACAGAGCTGACAGGAACGTCCCACAGGCAGGGTCAAATACTGAGGGGGTGTTTGCAGCTCCACAGACATCAGCCAAGGACTCAGCCCTGGATGTTTAGCTTGGTCTCTAGCATGGCAGCAAGCGCCGGTGCCCTGCCTTTCGGTGCCTTTTTGGCAGCTGCTGAGCAGAGACCTGCTTCCGCGCAGAGGTGACTCCAATGCTTTCCCTCCTCCGTCCCTCCCGTGATGCAATACTCGAAAGGCTCACGTGGAGAAGATGCCTGTGGCTGCCCCTTTCCTCCATCAGGCAGCAAGGGGGAAGGGGGAGAAAGGAGAGGCAAAAACCATTCAGTCCCATGAGTTTCTCTTTCTCCCAGCAGCTGATGGGGAGCTGCCGCCATCCTTCCCATTAGAAGTTTACAGAAAAGGTGAGCTCATCTCATTTGATTAGGACTGTCACCATCAGACAGTGTTTGCAATTAGTCCACGCCGACCTTATTCAGGCTTTGGATGCCTTTCAGCAGCGAAAAAGGGAACACTTGAGCTCCTTTGAATTGGAGCGTGGCATCTGCTGCACGCTGGGGGGAGAGGTTGGGGGTCAGCGCTTGATTTTGATAAAGCGTGCCAGATTAATTGTCTTCGGTAATCCTGTTTGTCATGGTAGATGTGCAGAGAAGTCTTTGTGGCACAGCCTGACATATGGGCTAGCCGGCTGCTTGCCTATTCAGTCCCTCCCAGCACATGCTCTTCACAGTTGGCCTAGTTCCCAGCGCCTTGTTTTCCCGGGGAGCCAGCCTCCTGCGCCTATTCAGCTGGCCCCCCGCGCCACAAACAGGCTCCCTAATCTTCAGGCCTGTCTGGGCTATTCAAAGCGATTGCATTATTCAAAGAGATCAAGAAAGAGACCAGGGCGGGCGGGGGAAGTGCGAGAGGGGGAAAGAGAGCGGTGCAATTTGGAAAAGAAATAAGCAGCCATGTACTTCAGGCAGAGCTCTTCAGGAGGCTGATTATAGTCCCTCTCCAAATCTGAATCTATCGCGAAATTATACCCTGCCTCTTTTGTAAAATAAATGCTAATAAGAGGTAATTTGGACCCTGCTGATTATTAACTTCAATGGAGACGCTCTTTTCCCCTGTGTTTTTGTTATGAATTCTTGGATTTTTTCCTCCTGCTAGAATTCACACTCAACAGTAAAAGAAGAAACAAGTGAGTTAAGGAGCCTCTTTAAGTGCCACAGGAGCTGGACAAACGTGGCACGACAGAGGATCGACAAGCATCTAGCTGGGCAGCGCGGTCTGGAGTTACTGGGGGACCAAGAGTGGCATCAGTGTCCCGAGCACAGGCTGGAGGGTGACCCAGCACACCCACGCTCCCACAGCTGAAACGCAGACCCTGTCCTGCAGCTGCACAGCCACCTCACGACAGCCTGCTTCCCCAGGAAGGGGGAGAGCAGGAAGGAGATGGGTCTAAGCTGATGGGAAAAGGAAACAGAAAGAAGTAGCGAGGATGATCCTTTCCTGGGTTTCTTAAGAGCCGTTTGATTATGCGTTTAACTACATGTCCATAAACATTACTTTACAAGAGCTCTTAGGATACAAAGTCTTCATGCGTGAAATGTGAACAGCTTTGAAGAAATGTTGATAATTCAGTATGTCAGCCAAGACCTCAACTTCTACAGGCCATAACCTGAGCTATTTCAAACCCTGTGTTGACTTGGCTAGAGCCATATTTGCAGGCACAGAAGAACCCTCAAGGTGTATGTCCATAGCGAAAATAACAAAAATAATAAAAAAATATTAATAATTTTCAAAAGGTGCACACAATTCCCCTCTCTACATTTTGCCCTTTTACTGTTCAGAGAAGCAGTAGAAACAAATGGATGCTGCTGAAAGAGAAATATATGTCCTGTAAAAATGTGCAGGGAACATACTGTGCCCCATTCATAAATTTCCCTGAACAAGACTACATGTACACCAGTTACTCGCTGTACCAAAAATGTGGTGGCATGAAGCCTGATTCATGTGTGCTGTATGGTTATCCGACACATCTTTACAGTCATCTGATTGTGTGTCACATTTCAGCCCATTTTTGAAGGGCTTTCCAAACCACCTCTTACTGCAGACAGAAACTGGAGAATTAAAATCTGGCATAGTGTCACAGAATCACAGAATCACAGGGGTTGGACGGGACCTCTAGAGATCATCAAGTCCAACCGCCCTACCAGAGCACTCTCACCTAGAGCAGGTTGCACAGGATGGCGTCCAGGCGGGTTTTGAATGTCTCCAGAGTCGGAGACTCCACCACCTCTCTGGGCAGCCTGTTCCAGTGCTCTGCCACCCTCCAAGTAAAGTTCCTCCTCATGTTTAGATAGAACTTCCTGTGTTCAAGTTTGTGCCCATTACCTCTTGTCCTATCACTGGGCACCACTGCAAAAAGACTGGTGCCATCCTCCCAGCACCCTCCCTTTAAGTATTTATAGGCATTGATGAGATCCCCCTCAGCGTCCTGTAAAGAAACCACGCCATACAGCAGCCTAACAGTATGTCAAAAACCAGGCATAGCTCACAAGGTGATGTCACACTTACAGGCTTAGCACTGAAGAATGACAAGGAGAATCTCAGACAGGTTCAAAGATCTTCCTTTGATTTTTTTTTTTTTAAGCCATCTTACTCCAACTTTATGTCTTTGTGCCGCTAGCTAAAAGGCAGAGATCAAAGGTTTGTAGTTAGTGGGGCTACATCTGGCTGGCGATTGGTCACCAGTGGTGTTTGTCAGGGTTCAATTCTATGGCCAGTTCTGTTCAGTATATTTATTAACAATCTGGGTGCAGGAGTTGAATACACAATTAGCAAGTTTGCTGATGATACCAAACTGGGAAGTGCTGTTGACTATCTTGAGAGACAGGAGGCCTTGCAGAGGGACCTAGATAGATTGGAGCATTGAGCTATGAATAATGGGATGAAATTTAACAAGACAAAATCCTGGATTCTGCACCTAGGATGAAGTAGTGCCTGGCACAGGTATAAACTGGGAGATGAGTGGCAGGAGGGCAGCCCTGCAGAAATGATCTGGGGGTGCTGGTTGTCAGCAGCGTGCCCTGGCAGCCAAGAAAGCAAACCGCATCCTAGAGTGCATCAAACATAGCATAACCAGCTGGTCAAAAGAGGCCATTATTGCACTGTATTTAGCGTTGGTGTGGCCTCACCTTGAGTACTGTGTGCAGATCTGGGACAATTTAAGAAGGATGTGAAAGTTATTGAATAAGTCAAGAGGAGGGCAACAAAGCTGGTGAAAGGGCTGGAGGGCATGTCCTATGAGGAACGGCTAAGGACTTTGGGCTTGTCTACTTTGGAGAGAAGGAGGCTGAGGGGTGACCTCCTTGCTCTTTAAAGCTTCCTGAGGAGGGGAAGTGGAGAGGGAGGTGCTGATCTCTTCTCCCTGGTACCCAGTGATAGGACTTGTGGGAATGGTTGAAAGCTGCATCAGGGGAGGTTTAGACTGGACATGAGGAAGCATTTCCTTACCAAGAGGGTGGTCAAACACTGGAACAGGCTTGCTAGAGAGGTGGCCAATGCCCCATGCTGGTCAGCGTTGAAGAAGCATTTGGACAATGCCCTTAACAACATGTTTTAACTTTTGGTCAGCCCTGAACTGGTCTGGCAGTTGGACTAGATGATCATTGCAGGTCCCTTCCAACTGAAATAGTCTATTCATAGTGTCTTCAGGATCATCTTTGACCCTTATCCATAAGTTTCTTGGTAACAATCTGCCACATCAGTCCCTGGCTTCTCCTGAGCCCCAGCACTTCCTCTCAACAAGACATCTGCTGTCATCTGCAAAGGCTCAGCACCACCCAGTTTAAATTCAGGTTAACATTAAGGAGGTCAGAGTTTGTTTCCCCCATCTTCATCACGATTAACACAAAGAAGTTACCGATGCCTATGTCAGTTGTCGAAGTACTGCTTTACTATTGTTTTCATATCTGCCCCAGGGATCAAATTTCATAATGTGTTTTAAATATAGCATCCTTGCACTTTTTAAGAGGTAAAATTGCCTGGTTTGGAAATTAATGAGAAGGAAGGCTGCTCCCAAGTCAAACATTGATAAAATGCCTTCTTTCTAACAAAGGCATTGTGTATATATGTTTGACTATTGCCTCTGCTATTTCTGCTGCTGCTGCTCTCACCAAGTTTCATTTCCCCTACTCCCCCACATAATGAAATAGATATTGTACTGTAAGTACAATGAAAGAAACATAGGAAAACCAAGCTTTCTTAGGTGTCCTCTTCCAGGTGGGTGTGTAGGGGAGTTGTAAAACAGAATTACTATCCTCTGTTCAGGCAGGGGGTTTCCTATTGTTTCTGCTAGATGATTGATTTCTCAGACTAATCAAAAAGTTAATTCCTGAGGCTACTGTTCTTCTAGCAGGGACCACAATAGACAAACGTTTTAACACAACAAACTGGAATTTCCATGGGGCTGGCAAGCCAGGAGCAGGTATCCGTTACGATTACATGAAGCCTTTGAGGCCATTAGGCTGTTGTTGGCTGTGGGCTGAAGGAGAACTGTGGCACTCTCAAGCAGTAATCTCATCTTTAAACAGAGCTTTGTCCTTGTAGGGGAAGAATGGCTGAATTTATTTTTGCAACAACGTTGGTATGTCTCTTAAAGACATACAAATCTTCATCTTTGAAATGAAGATGGTCAAATGAAAAATGGTTTTTTTATAAATATGTATTTGATCAATGAAGATTTTTTTTTATACGATTTTTTTTCCAAAAGCAAAGCCGAAGAGTTTCTGTTTGTTGAAGCCAGGTCTAATGGCAGGAGGATAAACTTTATACATTTTAATATTAATCTCAAGTATTTTCTAATTGCCTGAGAAGCTGAAAGTTTCACCTATCCTTGGAAAAATGTCCTGGTTTAAGATACATATAAAGACAAGGTGGGAGCATGGAAAAGTTTTTTCTGAACCCCCAAATAGCTGAGAAATGAGTAGAGCCTCAAAATTTAGTTTTAATACTTCACACTAACAAGTTCATTCCGGACATAAAAAGTTTTGCAAGACTGTCATGTCACTTCTCCATAAAGTTTGAAAAGAATCAGAAAAACTTATTTATCAGTAGATAATGCAAACTGAGTCACTGTCATTCAGTGAATGTATTCAAGGAGTTTTAGCTATTCAAATTATCCCAGCTGAATTTTAAATACAAGCAAGTAATTTAAGGAATACCTTAAGATTTTCTTAAGAAAGAAGGAGGAAGCCTCTTTCCTCCACTCTCTGTAAGCTGACCACAGGCAGGTGCCAGCAATGAATAGGAGTTTCCAATATCAGCTATGCCTCGTTCACTTACATGTCTCCTTTCCCCTTGGTTTAACTCACTGTTGACTTAAGATTTCTCGCTTTAGAGGTAGTTTGAAGATTTCAATATTTGTTAAGAACTTAATGTATAGGGAGAGACGCTTCAAAGATTAAAATAAAGTAAAAATTGGGACATTTCAGATGAATTTAGTAAATTCCTTTAACATATTTTGAATAATGCTTGCCACATATTTTGATGGAAACCAAGGGCAAAATCCTGAGTTAGTGTGTGGCCTAGTACAGCCCATATAGAAAAGTGCAGAGAAGAAAGAGGATGAATGTATCAGTGTCTTCTAACTTGCAAGTTAAAGCCAAACCTGCAACACTGACAATCATGAAGATGCGATTTCACTGGCATTAAGCAGATCTTGGAAGAAGATTGTTGGTTTGGAGGAGATCACCTCTCGAAACAAAGTTGTTCTTAGTGGATACGTAAGTCATAAGCACTGTATTCATGTCCCTAACATCTTAATAATACTGTGCTCCTTCTGGTGTATTACCTCATGCAAAGTTAATTTCTTATTTCTGCAGGGAATCAACTAAATTCCTGACCTCTCCTGGGTTCTCAGGCATACGAGTTACCAAAACCATCAAAAAAATTATAGTTCAAGAGAACGAAGTAACAGATGCATGTATTTATGCTGTATGACACCGTCACACCTGTAGTAAATTAAAAACTGTAGGATATATGCAGTGACAGGTGACTGACAAAACCAGAGTGTTATGTTACTAAAGGTACAGCTATTGGTTTCCAATTTTCTCAGTACATGTCTACAGTTCTGTGCCTCCAGAGTCTTTGATAAACCCAAACGTAAGAACAGGAATTGAAATTAATATATTACATTGCATCTTTAACTTGTTGAAGTTAATACTTAAGTATTGCACTGAAGAAAAACCGAAATAATATTCCAGCCTTATGACAACTGCAACAGTTGCCTCTCATCAGTGAAGGCAAGAACTAGTCATTTGCATCCTAAAGTCCCCAGTGAAGACACCTCCTCTATTAAAAATAGATTATATCTTTTATATCTTCATGAAAGAATCATAAAAATATAGATTAATTATACATATTGTACATATTTTCACAAGAAGGAATAAACGTGGCCCAATTAGTGTGAATCTATATCCCACTGAGTAGCCAAGAGATGTGCTACTATCCTGATTTAGAAGCACTCACCACCACATTCCTATTTTGAAGACTGAGTATATTTGTTTCTTATTGGCCCACACTCTTAAGGTCTTGCATTGAGTTGAACAATGAAATGGAGAAAGCTAAAGGAGGACAATCAGGAGAACAAGAGAAGCTTTTGCTAAGCAGGGAATGTCCTTTTGCTTGTACCACTCCCAAGATTATTGAGTTACAGAGGAGCAGATGAATCTCATCACACTGTTTTACATTCTTGTTAATGCCTCCATTTTAAGGTCAAAAGGTCCCAGTTTTCTCAGTGAATTTATCAGGAGTGAGACCAAGCCCAGGACTGTACGGACACATACCTTTGACAAGTAACAGAGTTGCTCTGGCTGAGCCTCCCACCTTCTGCACTACTCCCTCTGACTGGCAGCAGCCCCTGATAGATAACTTCAGAGAAAGCCTCATCATTACAGCACTTGAAGTAAAGACATCAGCAAGCTTTACACAATACACAGGATAAAGTAAAGACCAAAAAAATGATGACACACACAGAGTGAAGTTCAGCCTAATGTTCTGTCATGCCTTTCTTTTAATAACACTGGGACAGAAGCCGGTGCTTTGGATTGGAATTCACCTCATTTAACTTCAATGAACTAAAAGTCAAGCACCTAACTACATCTCAGTTTTAGAGCATACAGCATACCCAAAAGGAGCAACCATCTTCTCCAGAGGGCAATTTGTCCTATTCCAAGATGCCTGATCTCAGGATTAACCTCTGGAATAACACTTTCTTCATTAGACACAGGGGGAGGCAAAATGAATGATGTATTTCAGATGACTAAATTTCAGATCAATAAAGACCTCCCTTAGCAGTATCAGTGGAATTTTTTTCAGGCAAAAATCTTTAGGATTTTATCCAACTGTTGTTATTACATACTTCTCTAATGCTGTGGGAGCATAATGGTCTTCACACTTTATAGAATAGAATGTTATTCTGCCCAATAAGGACTTAATGTTTTCATGGATGATACAGCTTTCATCATTGATACTTTATAATAAAGTATTAAAGTAAATTTCCATGCACTTTTGTTATTTGCCAGAAAATACAATTACTCTCCACAGAAATGGCTTAACATTTTTAGTATGCTCTGGTTTATTAAGACAATTTGCACCGTTCAAACAAGTATTTCAGATAAACTGACCAGCCATTGTAGATGCTGTCCAAGGGAAAGAAGTGAGAACAGAGGGACCCCACAAGTCAGAAAGTAACTCTAAGTCCTCTGTGTCAGAGGACTGCTGAATCTGCATCACCATAAAGTCCGAAGTGCAACTGATGTGCCTGAATCAGGAGACATATGCAATTGGATATTTTTTTCCTGATACCCATCCTAGCATTGGAGTAGGCAATACAGTCCTCACTGACTCAGAAGAGACAGTCCTTCATTTATTGCCAAATTATGCTAATGTAAGAAACACATGAAGTGCATGTAGATTCTGCCCGAGCGAAGAGAGGATCATACGTAGAACAAATCCTACCAGTGACAAAGGAATCTGAAAAGAAGAATATATCAGACTTTTCTGGGCAGGGTCTCTTTTAGCCTCTAATCCTTTTCTTTGTGGTTTCTCTGTTTCCCCTTCCCCCAGTCCCTCCAAAGCTTCCAACCACTGTTATCATTTCCCATGTTTGCAAATGGATAAGCAGAGAGTCCTGCTTCTCAGAAATGCCCTACAATCAGCTGGCTCTCTCCATCTCCCCACGCCCCCCCCAGCCCACTCCTCTCCCCCTCCACTGTGCACAATGTCCTGGTGACAGGTGGTTGCTGGTTTCTGTAATTCTGGATACAGCTCCAGTCAGACCCAGTGGCGTGTAAAAAAAAACCTAGAGCTTACGAAGAGAAAAAACTCTGGCTCTGAAAGTGCTGAGACAGGCTGGTACAGGGACTCAGTACAAAAAGCATTCAGCACAAAAAGCCAAACCCAAATGAAAAGAGCTGCTGCCAGGATCATCACGAGGTTCTCTGCTGCACAGATGTCTACTGAACTAAGCTGAAACTGATGAGTCTTTTATCGGGGCCCCCTCCCCTGTAGACACCCACAGCAAGACTCAGCTGCCTGGCTCAATTATTATTATTCCAAGGGACACAGTATATGTGATAGACATCTGACACTCAGAGAATAAAGCTCAGATGAGACTGACTGGCAGAATTTTTTTTTTTTTGCTAGTCACAGCAAAAAGCTGATCAGTAAGTTTACAGGAGTGGCAAGGATCTGGCTGTGCTATAGTAGCAGTAGGAGCAGTGTTTTAACAAGATAATTGCTTTCAGTATACTCAAGCAGGAGTCAGCTAACGAAGGTGGACCGTGTGACTCGGTATTTACACGGGTACTCCATGTTTTACTGCCTCACTTGCGGCATTTTGCCATTCCAGTTAAATAGAAATGGGACTGTTAACTGTGTGTTAACATGCTCTGTCTGATATCTATGCACAACGTTTTACCCATTTACCTTGTCCTATGCCTCTATGTTTATTACAACATTTCTTACCATTATAAAACGGGTTTATAAATTAGAAACCAGTTGTGAGCTTGTGATGGGCTATATCTCAAAAAGAATTCAGCACTTAAAAGTGCTTTGCTCTCCAAAGCTCAGCTAATGTTTATTTTTCAGCAAGACTGAAGCACACGCTTATTTTCATTGCCTTGATATCAAACATGGGACATACATTTTGTTATGTCAGAGCGCCTGTCAAACACCTGTTAATTTCTCTGAAAGCAGCAGGCATAGAAAGCAAGTGAGGGTGATGGAAACTGGGCACTCAGCACCTTATGAACCGTGGCTATAGACGAGAGAAGCCAGTGAAAGAGAGCTGCCTCTGGTTACTGCAGGTGCTGCAGTTTGCTGAAGAACAACTTTCAAGAAATGTTGAACAGGCCAAA
The DNA here is from genome assembly GCA_008921705.1 of Burhinus oedicnemus. NCBI lineage: Eukaryota > Metazoa > Chordata > Aves > Charadriiformes > Burhinidae > Burhinus > Burhinus oedicnemus. The sequence continues at coordinate 778,062 of VFFE01007196.1, forward strand.
CATAAAGATCCCATTGTTTATATGTTAGAATGGAAAGCCTGCGGGGTTTTTACTTTAACCATCTGCCTTCCAACTTTGATATAAAAATTCTGCTCCCTAATAAATGTTTAGCGCATTAGGACACATACCTCGCTGGAAAGAAACCAAACCAAACTCCTTACACTTCACAAGGATAAATTAGCAAGTGAAAAGCAAGCCTTTCCAAAACCCCTTTTGTATGACTACAATCATTTAACTTAGAACTTGGAATTTTGAAGGTCTAGTCACTAATCTACTGACTCCATCACAGAATGGCGAATTTAATTTAGGAACTGCCGGCTCCAGCACTGCATTCAGTTATACCAACTTGAAGAAATTTATGTGATAATCTTTTTTATCAGCATATCTATTCTCTTTTTTGAGCCAAACAGCACATCAGCCAAACAAAAGATGTGCTTTACTAGCTAATAGGTTAGCTGGCTATCTTTTTTGGCTGGACTATTCCCTGCTTTATCTTCGGTGGATGATGAGATGTATAAATCAGTGTCTACATGTAGAGGTGGCATGCTGTTTACACAGCAGGCTTATATTATCACAGTAATCATATATGGGTAATAAATAAAACTGTAGCGAGGAACCAAAGATTTGCTCCATTCGAGGAAGCTCTTTTTTCTTAAAGTGTTACCAAGAGCCAGATGGAATAGATAGACCTCTCCTGTAAACTGTACCAAAGCATTCAGGCTTGAAAAAGTTAAACGTGCAAGTGTAAAGCATTTCTCTGTTGTACTTCAACTGGCCAGGCTGGAAAGTTTAAAGCTTGTGTATAGCCCTGAGCTGGCTACATGCATCTACGTTGTCTCTAATAAAGCTACATAACCTTGCAATCACCTGATGCCTTTGTGGACAGTAACAAGGAAAGACTTCACGGCACTTTGTCCTCCCAACAAAGGCCACAGGACTTTACTGGTAAGGCAGCGGGGAAACATGGAAGCAGCTGGACAGCCAGACCAATGCACCTGGGCTTGCTTTAAAGTGGAGGGTAGGGCCAGTTTTTCACCACTGGCTTGCTCCAAGGATTGCCTTTAAACAAGGGGTTGGTGATGTTGGTTTGGTGTGGCCTAAGTTCATGTATCAAGGTACATGATGCAAGTCTAACCACTTTGTCTCACATCAGCCACTTTTAGAAACTCCCCTGTTCATCTTTTTAGTCTGAAACTCCCTAGTTAATCCTCAAAGAGCTTAATGCAGGCAGCAAACTGGGAGCCTGGTCTCAGGGATGGCTACTTGTCTCCCACTTCCAACTCTGTGACTGAATTAATTTGGTAAAACTTACAGGATCTCCCTCAAGAGAAAAAAAATGTCCTTTTGCAGAGTATTTTAAGAGCTTTATTTAAAAGAAAAAAAAGAAAGAAAAGAGATAAATACAGTGGAATTTAACAGTTCAGCAAACAAAAGAATGTAACTCCATACTTTCACCTCAAATACAAATATCAGGAGGTTTTTGTCCCGTATCCTTTTTTATTTTTGGCCATTACAATAGAAGGAACTCCAGCAAACATGGTGGCTTTCTGATTCACTGCAGGGTTTTTGTTGTTGTTTAGATCTCTCCTGTGCAAACAATGCTTGAAGACATTGGGCCAAATTTATCCCTGGATTAACTCCACTGACGTCAATGTAATTACACTAGGAATTAATATGGCTCGCTGATATCATTTGCTGGATCTTATATCTACTTCCAAAGTGCAATTAGAATCCAATTTCCTCAATCTTTTATTTTGGAGATAGGCAGCTTGAGTTTCTTCACAAAGATATTGAGCTAACAAGAAAAGTAACTATTTCCTGTCATTGGCATTTGCACCAGCAAAATGGAGAACAGACTCTGAAGTTTTGGAGTGTTTCAATGCTTGTTAGCATTGCAGTGTAAAACCGGACTGGGAGATCTGCAATCTTAGTTTATCACCCTTTATTTTCTTTTTGTAGTTTTTGGTTCATTCCACCAGACAAAATACAACAAACCAATGCTGTGAATTTATGTGTGAATCTCTACACTATGAAGCTGTTGCATAGTAATACCATTACTTGGAGAATATTGACTTTCTGCATGCCGTTACAAAGGATTACTGAATCAAACAATATTGAGCAAACGTTTATTATATTAGGTTTTAACAGTGACTCTATTAATCAATGAACCAGCTCTCTCAACACTTGCATCAGACTCAGGTACAGGTTAGCTAAATATAAGCTTTTTTAAAAGGGTATCATGTTTCTATCTAAAAGCTTCTGTATCAAACTCAATAATTTGTTTGTACACAAAAAACGTACAGATCTCATTAAGAAACCTACAAAATAGTACAAAAAAGAGGATAAGAGTTTTTATAATTAATTATCGAGGAGGTCCGTAAAGGCAAGCAACAAATTTCCACCAGGCAATTGCCAGGTCTGAATGTGCTTTCTTGGTGACACCTAGAATCATGGAATCATGGAATCATAGAATAGTTTGGGTTGGAAGGGACCTTTAAAGGTCATTTAGTCCAAAGCCCCTGCAATGAGCAGGGGCTTTTGACATCTGCAACTAGCTCAGGTTGCTCAGAGCCCTGTCCAGCCTGACCATGAATGTTTCCAGCGATGGGTCATCTGCCACCTCTCTGGGCAACCTGTTCCTGTGTTCCTGTGTTTCACCACCCTTATTCTAAAAAATTTCTTCCTTATATCTAGTCTAAATCTACCCTCTCTCAGTTTGAAGCCATTACCCCTTGTCCTATCACAAAAGGCCCTGCTAAAAAGTTTATCCCCATCTTTCCTGTAGGCTCCCTTTAAGTACTGGAAGGCCGCAATAAGGCCTCCCCGGAGCCTTCTCTTCTACAGGCTGAACAACCCCAACTCTCTCAGCCTGTCCTCATAGGAGAGGTGCTCCATCCCTCCAATCATCTTCATGGCCCTCCTCTGGACCCACTCCAACAGGTCCATGTCTTTCCTGTGCTGAGGACTCCAGAGCTGGACGTAGTACTCCACGTGAGGTCTTACCAGAGTGGAGCAGAGGGGCAGGATCAATTCCCTGAACCTGCTGGTCACATTTCTTTTGATGCAGCCCAAGATATGGTTGGCCTTCTGGGCTGCGAGCACACATTGTTGGCTCATGTGCAGCTTTTCATCCACTAGTACCCCCGAGTCCTTCTCGGCAGGGCAGCTTTCAATCTCTTCCTCGCCAGCCTGTATTGATACAGGGGTTTGCCATGACCCAGGTGCAGGATCTTGCACTTGACCTTGTTGAATGTCATGAAGGTCACACGGGCCCACTTCTTGAGCTTGTCCAGGTCCCTCTGGATGGCATGCCATCTCTCAGGTGTGTCAACCACACCACTTGGCTTGGTGTCATCTGCAAACTTGCTGAGGGTGCACTCAATCTCACTGTCTATGTCACTGATGAAGATATTAAACATTACTGGTCCCAATGCAGACCCCTGAGGGACACCACTTGTCACCAGTCTCTGTCTGGACATTGAGATGTTGACCACTACCCTCTGGATGTGACCATCCAACCAATTCTTCATCCACTGAACAGTCCACCGATCGAATCCAGACCTCTCCAATTTAGAGAGAAGGATGTTGTGGGGACAATGTCAAATGCCTTACAGAAATCCAGATAGATGACATCTGTATCTCTTCCCTTGTTCACTGATGTAGTCACTCCATCACAGAAGGCCACTACGTTGGTCAGGCAGGTGAAGTCATGTTGTCTGCCTCGAATCCTGTCCCTGTCCTCCATGTGCCTTTAGCATAGCTTCTAGGAGGACCTATGCTGAACTACAGCATACAAACCTATGCCAAACCACAGCAAAATACAACCATCGTTAATACTAGGAGAAACTGGAACTGAGATTTTGCTCACCACTTCTTGGCAACTTTTGTGCTTCTTTGCCAGAAGTGAAAATACTAAATACAATAAAACCACTCCTCTTCATAAAGGTGTTCTGTATCTCCTTGCCTCTGGGTCTTATGCATAAAAGTGTAACAATCAAAAGTGCAAATATTGCAAATAATAGAAAAAAAAGTGTAGGACACAGAAGGAAAAGGCAGGAAAAAGCATCATGGAGCAGGGGCAAAAACTAGAAGAAAAATGAAATATTAGCAATTATCCCAGAGTTAGAATAATCACTTAGACATAGCACACACAGGAATTGCTAGTCTCTAGGAAAACATAGGGACAGATTATAGTCACTTGTCTTCTAAGAGACCGCATTTATTATATCCAAGCCACTAACATGCTATCTATAGCAGCAAATTTCCTGTGAGCAGAGGGCAGCCATGCACAAGGCCACCCTGGTCCGTGGTGCCCCAGCTGCACCAGCCGGAGAAGGGGTAGAGCCCCACCAAGAGAGGGGCTGCACTGGGTTGGCCATGGGAGCTCGAGCTGAGATTGCAACAGCCCTGCAAGGCACAGCTGTGCTGGCTGATTGAAATTCCCTCATGGTATAGATTAAAGAAATGCTGATGTGTATGCTAAGGAGAAATGTTCACCCCCTGCTCAGAAAGCCCTTGGCACATGTAGGCTTCTTCAGATTTCGCTATCTTGTGGATTTGCCTTTCAGTTTTATTCTCAGGTCTTTTATACATGGGGCAAGGCTTCCTGCTCTAAGAAGGCAAAGAGAAGGCGTATTCCCCAAATCTTTTTCAGATGTGTCTGTATCCTGGCTCGGTGTTTATATAGATAAGGGGAAAAGAAAGTAAAGCACACTGGAGCAATCTAAGTGGATGTAATTTTCTTTATACATAATATGCCTATTTTCCGGGCATCAAACCAGATTTTAGATAAATCGTGCTCCTTCCCTCCTCCTCCAGGTCCTACTCCAGCTGTAAACATGCTTCACATGGGGAAGCATGGCTGGCACCAGGCCTAACCAGATCGCAAAACAATTTATATAAAAGTTTGGACCTGAGCAGTCTGGTGGAGGGAACTCTACTTAATCATCACAGAGACCAGAACTGAAACAAAATTTCCTGGCCCACAGTTTTTGGAGGTTACTCTAGGTCTCTGGCTAAAAGTTAGTCATTAATTTGTTGAATGCGTGGCCAGCGTACCAGGGAGAGCTCTGTGGATAACAAGTTTCAGCATGGAGGAGATTTTTCAGTGCCTTCTCTTGTAGCATAAGCTAAAAATGACACTAGAAAAGTAATACAGGATCAGATCTGCTTTCTCTGGCAAATGGGCTTTTAACCCATGAACAGGTCTCTGGCAATTGAGACCTCCACCACACCATGCTGAGAAAAACAGCCTCTATAAGGAGAAAGTAATTACCTTCTCCCTGTCTCCTCCTCCCCTCCCTGTTCTCTTTTTGAGCAGCTTATAAAACAAAGAGGGAGACTTCTGGAGTCGTCTCCAGCTCCTGCAGAGTTTCCATGGACACTTGCTGCCTAAATATCTTTTTGTGTCTTAAGGGAGAAAAAGTATCTCCTGATCTAATTCAGCCCTGTAGAGCCTTGCAGAACAGGCTGCTGGAACATACCAGGAAGGTAATAAAATTGAGAACTGGTTTACTTGTCCCAAGTAGCAGAAGCAAACTGCTTAACTGGAAGACAGAAAGCTCCATGAAGGGACCAGGACAATGTCAAAAACTTTAATACATAAATTGATCATGGTTTTGGTTTGTTTGTGGGTTTGTTTTTGGCTTTTTTGTGGTTATGCACTGTACATATGCTACACAAGGCAGATATGTATTTTTTAACAGCATCTCATCTTAGGGCAGATTCTGGACCATTTTGCTGTTATTATACATTGCATGAACAGCAATAGGTTGTAGGGATGGCAACCAAATTAAGAGCTGTATAGACACAAAATCAACAGACTTCCTGGACTGAGATAGCTCACAGTATATGCTTCTACACATTTTAATACTAAATTTGGTCACTGATGTCTCACCATTCAAAATTTATCGATTATTACTCAATACTAATAATTTGTAAAACTCTGTTACTTGGAGGTGTGTAAATCGAGGTAGCTTTTGAGCAAGCACATTAGAATCTGGCAAATTTTGCCAGCAATTACTCTGCCTTCAAATTAGATGCATGGATATGTTCCACTTTAACTATATTTGACATCTGTTGAGTGCTTTGGTAATACTAGCGATGGGAAGAGAGGCATAAGGTTAGGGTCATTGCTTAAGGGCAGCTCTAGTGCATGTTATTTCTTTGATCACATATTTATGCTTTGAGAGAACATAAAGGAGTCTATTCTCCACTTGATATACATATCTAAGTGTCATTGATGCTAGAGGACTCAGATTACTAGTTACAGGTTTGTACCACAGTCCTTTTTGTATATTTACTAGCTTGAGCATCGCATAGGGCTACTTTGATAGGGACACTTAAAAAGTATAGTCTATATTACAACCGAATTCCTGTCTCCTTCCATGGGAGTTCTGCCTTCTGTCAACATTCTGCCTGAAGATGGACTGAAGGACTTTCTCCCCCAGCCCCCTACAGAGCATCCATCGCCTCCAGTTCATGTTTAAAAATCAGCTCAGACTCTTGGCAACATGAGATGAAAAGCCAGGCGAGGCAGACTAATACAGAGTTTGTATTAGCATTTTGACTCATTCTAGGTTTTTACAATGATAAATGCTCCGAGACAGGTTCCTGAAGTGCTACTCCAGGAGAAAACACCACTAAGTTGTAAACAGAAAAATGGCACACAAGTCTCAGAATTTGCTTTACAGACTTTACCTTATCTGTTAAATAAGCAGGAAAATATGTTATTAATGCAAACAGAAAGACAACATTACTTCCCAGAACGATGGGCTGTGGAAGGCTATTCATACAGAGTCGTCACCTGTGGGACTCCCAGAGCAATGCACATTTTCACCCTCCACCACACCCAGGCAGAAATCTTCCCGATGACTTCTCTGCTGCATATATATTTTGGCAGAGAGCAGTTTACTTCTGAAGACTTTTAAGACTGGTAATAAATGCACAAATGTCATACATACAAATATAAAGTACATGTCAAATATCGTAATAGTGTTAAATTTACCTATCTGGCCTCTGGGTTCATTTCAGCCCTTTTCACTCCTGTTTGCCCTCTCGGTGCTATTTCCTGGCCCAGCTCAATTAAAGGACAAATTCATCCCCGCGCGTGTCCTAGGGGCCCTAATGAAGTCAGCTGTCAAACTCCCGTCATGCAGCTGCCCGGCTGCAGTATCTGATGGCCACTTGTCAGCTGCTTCACCCAGTCAAACCCAGACAAAGGCCCCTTTGATGGGCTGCCTTTCCCCAATCAATCTACACCTTCTCCTCTTGGACTTCAACATCTGCTTCACTGTAATTTGATTTTATATTCAGTGCAGCCTGGCCCTATTGATAAATTAAATCTATCTGAACCTGATATCCTCATGCCACCACGGGGTAAATGACTTGCTGTTTAATTTTGGCTTTTGCCAGACATGACATGGTATCAATACTGACTCTTTTTTTGTGTGTTTGGGTCATTACTTGAATAATTTAGGCTCCAGATCACAATTAGGCTGAAGGGGAAGGAGAAAAGAGCCTTTCCAGAAGTATGTAGAGAAAAGTAAATCAGAACAATTCCTTCTAGGATTTTAGCTTTACGTTCCATAATCATCATTTTTCCTGATGATCATGTTTGATTGCTCTGCCTTCCAGGTCTATTTGCTACACACACACACAAAAATCCAGCTTTAAAAAAAAAAAAAAGCAAGTAACATTCATTTATAAAATCTCTAATAATTAGAATAACTATCCACTGCAGACTCTTTTCAGTGTAGATCAAAGTGGAGAATTCTTCTTATATGCACACAATTTATTTTTGTAAACAAATAAAACATACACACACATATCAAATGAGAAAATTCCCGGAAGTGTATATACCTTATTTAATAAAATCTTTGCAACGCTTCAAAATTAAAATAAATATAAAACTTTAGCCCCACAACATCCTTTTCCTATGGGTGAAAAGACTTAGGAGTCTACCTTTCTAAGCACTCAAGTGCTTTTCCCTCAAACTATTGACAATTTATATTTACTTTTTTTTTCTTTCAGAGCAGCCTGAAAACACCGTAAGATCTGCCTCCACACAAACCTGCCTTCTTCACCAAAGACTTGTTGATCCTACCTTCTGCTCTTAATCTGCTTCCTCCTCTTTTCCCAGGCCAGGAGGGCCACCTGCAATCATGACCCTACTCAGGGCCAGGGGAAGCAGCTCCAGGCCAGAGGGAAACAGAGCTTGTAAATGAATGTACGCACAGAGAACACCCTGAGATTCTTTTGATGAAGAAGAAAAGTGTTTTCTTCTCCTTTCACTGTTTTCAGCTAGGTGGGTTTTCAGAAAAGGACTTTACTGTTCAGGAACTTTCCACTGGTTTTTAGGGTGTCTGAAGGAAGGTAGGAGCAGGCAGAGCAGAGACCCTTGGAGGGTGCCTGGGAGGTGATGCTGCTGAGAAGAAGGCATCCAGAGCTGCCAGTGCTGGGTTTTACTGGTGTTGTGGGACTGGCTTGGGCCATGGCATGACCATTTGCTAACACAGTGAGCAGTTGCCCCAGGGGCAGTAGGGCTGCAGACTGTCAGTGAGTCTCTCAGCTGCCCTTTGCTGGCCATGTGTTGCCCTCAGGCTGCTGTTTGAAGACACCTGGTGCACCCTGAGCTCTCCTGGGATGGGAGCTGTGGGAGGAATGAACTGAAATTCTCAGCAAGCTGTCTGGCAACAAAAAACAAACAAACAAAACCCAAACAAACAACCCCCCCCCAAAAACAAACAAAAAACCCAAACAAAACAAAACAACAATGACAACAAAAAAGAAAAAAAAAAAGCAGGAAGGGAAAAAAGTCTTCGTGCTACATATGGACTGAGAACATCTGAGAGTAGGCTCCAATTCATCACTACACGATGAACTGGGAAACCCAGTCATTAATAATATTGCTCAGCGTCTCCTGTTACAAAACCTTTTGCCCCAGCAACTAACAAATATTGTAAAACCTTCCTCAAGTGGTATAAAATTTTCCTTGTGGTGTTACCTGGTTTGGGGTTTCTCTTCTTTTTAAAACAGTTTAAGTTAAAGGATAGAGTGTCCCCTGATACTCACCTCAACTTCCTCACCCAAGGTGGAAAAAAGTTCTGTGCTTAACTATCTTCTCCTCCTTATGCCCTGAGCAATCAGGGCATCCTGGCTTCATTGTCACATGAGGACATCTTGCTGAGCCACGTGTCCATGTTGAATCTCCTAATTTTCTTGAAATCAAAGCATCTCTTTCTGAGGGTGCATTTTGCAAGGGTGGTTTACAAGAGGTTTCTCACTCCGCTCTCTACATGTTCCTGCAGTGTGTTTGCAGACGTGGTCCCCGGGGCAGCTCTGGCCACTGTCAACTTTCTGGTCTGCTGCCTGACCCAGGCACCAGAGCATCTGCAGAGTCCTTTCTGGTGGTGGCAGAACTGCTGTTTTAGACTTCAGTCTAAATCTAACAGTTTAGTTTGGATTTATTTTTATTTTTCAGTGGGATAGTGAAAATGTAAACTTTTATCCGCTTTAACTGAAGAGAAAATGTCAAAGTAATGGTGTATCCATGAAGAAAAACACCCTTCTTTATTTGTGTTTGATATCTAATTACTCAAAGACTTTTCTCAGCTGTTGTGTGCTAGCTCTACAGTACCTCGAGAGTGTCTTGAAATTGTAGTTGCTTTTCAAGAAGGAAAAGACTCTGGACTACAATCTGTTCCAATCACTGATGTTTCTCAGTCCTTTGTAAAGGACTGAGTCCTTTACAAAAACCAGAAAGCAATCAGTGAACGCTATCAGGATTACTGTATTTCAAGGAAATGCCAGTAGACGTATTTAAATCAGGACACCAAAGTGCCAAAACATGCACTTATTATTATTCCAATTACATTTAGTCCTTCCTTACAGTGGTGTAAAGTGGAATAAAGTGCACAGACGCACTAGTCTAGAAGAAAAATGCTGTGATCCATCTTTCACCATGCTGAGTTTTGCCTACATCCCTACCTGAAAATTTGTGGTAGAAAAGTGCAGAAGACAAAGCCAGGTCCCTATTTGCCAAGTAGGGTGGCCAAAGACCACCACTCCTGTGGGAAATAAGCTGTGTTCATTGAGAGGGTATGGGAATATCCCCATCCATGAATGCACCTGCACACAATCTGTGAACTTCCTTAAAACAAATAAGCTACTCAGCTTTGACTGCATCCCAAAAGAATGACCTTAGGAGCTGATATTAAATGTTTGTAGTTCCACGTTGGTCTCAGTTGTGCCTGCTGACCAATATTTTGGAAAAAGTAGTTTTGGTCCAACATTCGAGTAATTGCCTAGGTTCACGCCCATAGAAGGGCTGTCTCAGACTAGCAGCCTCACTGCAGCCTGCCTGGGGGATGGGTCCTTAGCACAGCGGAGGATGTTTCCTTTGTCACTGTAAGAGCTGTTTTCGGAAGACATTATAACCACTATGCTTTGGTTTGTGTGTTTTTTTGTTTCAGAATGGGAAGAAAACTCAGCAAACCAGCACAAGCTACCCTGCGTAGCTTATGATTGGCTCAGTCTTTTCGTGCAAACCTCATCTTTGCTGTGACCCAATGCAACATCTTAGCAAGTCTGGAGAGTTAAAAGCTGTTCCCAAGAAACTCTGTGCCGCCCAGCCTTGTCCAGAATGAGGACAAAACTAAACAGCCAACAGGTACTAGCAAATCTGCCCACTTGGAGTGACGCAAAGGCATAGTGCACGTTGAAATGGCAGTGCAGCAGTCTCACATGCAGCCGCAGCTGCAGTTAAAATAAACTGTTAGAAACACCACAAAACTATCCCATCCTTTCGAAACCCCTCTGATGCTCCTTAATTGGTTTGAGGTTTTGGGAGGGACAGCAGCTCTTACAATATTCTGTTTAAATATGTATATATACATATATATAAAATATAATTGAATAGAAATAATTTTGTAAAAAAAGTAGATATTATTTCAGTGCAAACAATGAAAGAGAGTAAATGCTTCATTTTGGGTGCAAGTATAATTTCTGTAAAGCTGCTGCTATCAAATAAGTTTTGACAGCTGTCAGAACTGACAGCCAGTGGTACTTCCACTATTACCTTTATAAATCTATAGGAGCTTTTAAAAATTGAAGTACCCTCTTCCAGCTGTTGTACTTAGGAGGATGAAGGTACAGCTTGTACAATTCTTCAGCTCTTAGTTCTGCCAGTTAATCTTCATATTCCTGGAGGGATTGCAATATGACAAAATTGCTTAGAAAACGAATGAGGTAACAACTTTTGTCCATTGGTAGTTACCCTGAAGGTCCACTGACTTCACGGGCGGTAATTTCAAGTTGACCACAGCTCTTCCATTTAAAGGAATAAAAACCTTTATAAAAACTCATATTCTTGCCCAGAATTCCATTATTAAGATGAATCATAGAATCCAAGAATCACAGAATCATAGAATAGTTTGAGTTCGAAGGGACATTAAAGGTCATATGGTTCCAACCCCCCTGCCATGGGCAGGGACACCTACCACTAGATCAGCTTGCTCAAAACCCCATCCAACCTGGCCTTGAACACCTCCAGGGATGGGGCATCCACAGCTTCTCTGGGCAAGATATGCCAGTGTCTCACCACCCTCACAGAAAAGAATTTTTCATAATATCTGTTCTAAATCTACCCTCTTCTAGTTTAAAACCATTACCCCTCCTCCTATCACTACATGCCCTGATAAAGAATCTTTCCCCGTCTTTCCTATAGGCCCCCTTTAAGTACTGGAAGGCTGCTATAAGATCTCCCCGGAGCTTTCGCTTCTCCAGGCTAAACAACCCCAACTCTCTCAGCCTCTCCTCATAGGGGAGGTGTTCCAGGCCCTTGATCATCTTCATAGCCCTCCTCTGGACCCACTCAAGCAGGTCCATGTCTTTCTTACGCTGAGGGCCCTAGAGCTGAACAGTACTCCAGGTGGGGTCTCATGAGAGTGGAGTAGTGGGGGAGAATCATCTCCCTTGACCTGATGGCTATACATCTTTTGATGCAGCACAGGATATGATTGGCTTTCTGGGCTGCTAGTGCACATTGCCAGCTCATACTCAGTTTTTCATCCACCAATACCCTCAAGTCTTTCTCCTTAGGGCTGCTTTCAATCCACTCATTGCCCATTCTGTATCCATGTTTGGGATTGCCCCAAAGCAGATGCAGGACCTTGCACTTGGCCTTGTTGAACTTCATGAGGTTCACATGGATCCACCTCTTAAGCCTGTCAAGGTCCTTCTGGATAGCAATCCTTTTCTCTAGAGTATCAACCACATCGCTCGGTTTGGTGTCATCCACAAAGCTGCTGAGGATGCACTCAATCAATACCAGAACTACTTTAATAAGTCAGCGGTTGAGTATACACAACTTAAAAGGAAATCAATGATAATCTCACTTCTGAAAATCTGTCCTTATTCAGTGGAGCATAGTTAAATGACATCAACCTCACCTAACCCAGTCATCCTTATATAATGTGGCCATATCAGTGGAATAAGCAAACAGTTAAAGACAGATACACTTATGCATCTTTTTTAATAAAGATGGTTATCTGCCCTTTATGTAAAGAGCAGTTTATTTTATACCTGCTGATAATTATCTATGCACTCAGATACTATACTCAGAACATGCCTAAACTAGACTAAAAGTTTTCTGCTTGATATAATAGTTCATAATACTTCTTTCATATTAAAAAAGGAAAAAAAATCTGCTAATTATTTTCAAGACATTGCAGAGGAAAACCAACACCTTCATTGTGCTCTTACACTGGGACAAATAATCCATTCCTTTTTTGTTTCACTGGGTTTACTTCTTTACTGTCATCTCTCTTGCTATTTCTGTTTTAACATGGCCAGTATTTTCAAGTATTTCATTTGACAACGTGACTGTGAGTATGGGAATGAGCGGCAAGGAGAAGTGCTCTCCAAAGCTGAGCTATTTCTCTATTATGACACGAGGCAGGTATTTTATGACTGCCTCATCTTTGCCATAATAGCCCTCCTCACTCCACCCAAACATCTCTAACTTATGTCTGCTCTTTCTCTAATAAGATGTAACTTAGACAATCTGTCTCGATTTAGTATTTAGCAGATGAATGATGCTGAGATTGAAACTAATAGGTTTAAGACAAGGAAGTACCATATCTCAACAGGCTAGAAGAACTTGGACATGCATTTACTCAGAACTATGTTACGGAAACATTAAATAGCAACTAACTAATTTTCTGTTTTCATTACATTCATGTTTGTTGCTGTTTTTCCTTACAGATAATCTTCATTTAATTTTATTTATTTAGCCCAAGAGGTACCCCTCGTATATACCATTTAGTGGGATAACGTAAGTGGCCACCAGGCTTTTTCATAGCTCTTTATCTGATAAAGGCTACCAAATTGGTGTGATCTAGAATCATTAGTCAAATGACTCTTTAACCAGAGAAGAATCCAACCTGCACTCATGCAGCATTGTGGAGTGCCCATTTGATGCAAGTGTACCTCATTTAAAGAGAGTACAAAGTTCATCTAGCTTTGAAAGGGAGTCATTGAATCACTGGACCTCTTCCTGGCAGCTCTAAATGATGCTCTTAGACAGACATCAGCTAAGAAGTACACAGGTATAGTGAAGGCTTACCTTTTTCATGAATTCTCTTCAGATAACTATTAACTCAGCACAATTTAGGACTCTGTGAGAGGTAAAAAATCTTTACTAAAGGGAAAGTATTTATGTAAGGAACATAACAGACGTTTCCTTTATGAGTCAGTTTCTTGATGCAGTCAAGCTAGTTTGTCACATACTCTCTTAAGGAGAAAATCAAGGGAAATGGGAAATCTTCCTTCTCTATAGCTAGCTGGGTTCCCCTGCCTAACACAGCTGGTTTTCTGGAAATATGCCCCTCACTTCTAATGGTAAAAGAAGGTTTAAGTGCAATGAACAGATAAGGCAACTTACTAGTTTGTTTTCTTTTACTATATATACATTTTCCTTTAAAATCTTACTGTTTATTACCAATAGATCAGGTTATTTTGCATCTCTTTTATTACATTTCCTCTCTAATCTGAAGTTTCCTATTAAAATTACTTAAGGTCTGTCAAAATTTATGTGATAGTGTAAGAGGAACAATTGTAGAACAAAACTGCAAACTAAAGAAAGGGTGGAAGGCCAACCTCTGAAAAGAAAGGAGAATAAAAAGTCAGTGCAACCATGATATAGACCTCTTTCTACATAACTTTATTTGCAATCCATTTGGGAACAAAGCGTTCATTATTCAAAGTCATTAATCTACACTAAGATTTGGACTTTGTTGTGACTGTGAATGGAGGTCATTGGGTATGACTGACCCATCATCATTAAAGGTTCTTGCCATGTAGCGCTCATCCCACAAGTATTCTGAAACACTATTTAACAGCTGATGGCTTTATCAAACATTCCAGCTAGAAAAATACATTTTTCCATATGTTTCAGGGGAAAAAACCACCACAAAATCTTACAGATATCACCAAATTAACTTTCTTTTTTAACACTGTGTAGCTGGTTTAAAAACAGGTTTGCAACATTAATCCAACTTTACATGGGACAGACACTTCCCCAGCCTACAAACAACAACATTTCCATCCTTTTCTGTTTCTGGCATCCTCAAATCTTAAAAAAACAAAAATAAACCTCTCATGAATTTGTGACCTATTGTAACTAGACCTACAGCAGTCATAGCATGTTATGATCAAACCAGTTTTTGCTAATGCTTGTCCAAAGCAGAATATCATACAACAGCAATGTAGTGATCTGTTATGCAAATTGATGGAATATGACATACAAAAGAGTAGCTGGTGTTGACAAAGGGAACCACCATTAAAAATAAAATTAAAAAAATCAAAACCTGATATGAATATTTCATACTCATATCAGAGAATCACAGAATCACAGGGGTTGGAAGGGACCTCTAGAGATCGTCTAGTCCAACCTCCCTGCCAGAGCAGGGACACCTAGAGCAGGTTGCACAGGATGGCGTCCAGGCGGTTTTTGAATGTCTCCAGAGAGGGAGACTCCACCACCTCTGTAGGCAGCCTGTTCCAGTGCTCTGCCACCCTCCAAGTAAAGAAGTTCCTCCTCATGTTTAGATGGAACTTCCTACATTCAAGTTTGTGCCCATTACCTCTTGTCCTATCACTGGGCACCACTGCAAAAAGACTGGTGCCATCCTCCCAGCAGCCTCCCTTTAAGTATTTGTAAGCATTCATGAGGTCCCCTCTCAATCTTCTCCAGACTCAAAAGACCCAAGTCCCTCAGCCTTTCCTCATAAGAAAGGTATTCCAGTCCCCTAATCATCTTGGTAGCCCTCTGCTGTATCCTCTCCAGCAGTTCCCTGTCCTTCTTGAACTGCAGAGCCCAGAACTGGACACAGTACTCCAGATGCAGCCTCACCAGGGCAGAGTAAAGGAGGAGGGTGACCTGCCTCAACCTGCTTGCCACATACCTCTTGATGCACCCCAGGATGCCATTGGCCTTCTTGGCTACAAGGGCACATTGCTGGCTCATGGTCATCCTGTTGTCCACCAGGACTCCCAGGTCCCTTTCCACACAGCTGCTTTCCAGCAGGTCAGCCCTTAACCTGCACTGGTGGATGGGGTTATTCCTCCCCAGGTGCAGGGCCCTACACTTGCCTTTGTTGAACTTCATGAGGTTTCCCTCTGCCCAACTCTCCAGCCTGTCCAGGTCATGCTGAATGGCAGCACAGCCTTGTGGTGTGTCAGCCACCCCTCCCAGTTTTGTGTCATCAGCAAACTTGCTGATGGTACACTCTGTTCCCTTCATCCAGGTCATGGATGAATATGTTGAACAGGACTGGACCCAGTACTGACCCCTGGGGAACACCACTTGTCACAGACTTCCAACTAGATTCTGTGCCACTAATCACAACCCTCGGAGCTCTATCTGCCAGCCAGTTTTCAATCCACCCCACTGTCCATTCATCTAACGCACACTTCCTAAGCTTGCCTACGAGGATGCTGCGGGAGACAGGGTCGAAAGCCTTGCTGAAGTGAAGGTAGACAACATCCACTGCCCTCCCCTCATCTATTCATCCAGTCATGCCATCGTAGAAAGCTATCAGATAAGTCAGACATGACTTCCGCTTGGTGAATGCATGTTGGCTACTTCTGATAACCTTCTTTTCCTCCAGATACTTTGAGATGACGCCCAGAACGAGCTGTTTTATATTTCTTGACTGCCTTAAATCAAGACCATTGATAGGGTAATTGTAAGTGTTAAAAACTAAGTAAAGTCATTGGTTTTAATTATTTTTTTTAATTAGGAAAATTTCTTACTCATAATCCTGCATGCTAAAGGCATTCTGCTGGACACACTTAAACAGGTCAGCAATGCTCAGCTGCGATGTTACACACGAAGGGAGAAAAGGAGAGCAAGGGATAGGTGGTGAAAGCAGGATGGCTTACCTCAAAACAGCCTGGAAAGGAGCACATGTCAGGGCTTGGGACCAGAGCAGAGGTGTGAAGTCAGTCATCATTGCCCTAGGCTTAATTGATGTGTATTCGTTAAGAGATTTAGCGGTTGTTGCTGTACAGGTTCATGGAAAGTACAGTATACCAAGTTCATACTTGACTCTAATGCTTCAGTTTGCTCAGTTCTGACTTTCAGTAGAATTTTAAACAAACCTCAGACTTGCTGCTGGATGAAAAAGAGTCATCTGCAAGCATATTATGTTTGGCTGGACCCAGAAAATCTACCACAACAGATGAAGTAACTCTGGAAGTACTTGCTAGAGGAACTTGCTATGATTTACATTTAAAACAAGGAATGTTTCAGCAAGTAAACAACAACTTGTTGGATTAAAGAAGTTCAAGGTTCCCTCTGCCTTTATCTAATTCTCTCCTCAATTTTGCAGTGAAATATTAAATCAATGGAATTGATCCTGAACATGATTTTATAATGTCTGGCTTTTGCCTAAACATTCTCAGCTCCATGGCTTTGTATCAGACTCTTAAGTCCATTTATCTTTTTTCTTCTCTTCATCCTGAAAGCTATGCCATCAAGATTTTAAGACAGCAAATCCCAGGAGAATAAAACACAGGCTTTATTGAATTTGTCAATAATAAATATTTTTCCTATAGGAATTTTCACCACAGCATGCAAAAGTCACAAGGTATCAGCCATGTATCATAAGATCAACAAAAGCAGTATTGAATGCACCAACATATAGACAAGAGTATAGTGCAAACTCATTATATGCACAGACAGAAACCCAAAGGCATGTCAGCATCACTGTATTTTATGTGGAATTTAACAATGGGAGTCCTACAGAGTTTGAACTCTAATAAAGCTGGTTTAAGGGGAGGGAGGTTGAATATCAACTTTGCTAAATAGAGTTTTCAGAGATCAAATCTTACTTGCAAATGTGTCAAGTTTGGAGTATGGTTCCTACCAATAAAGATAAGGGTAACATAATTAAGGGAGCTGAAACATTCTCTTTGATATTTTAAGCAAAATGTTTCATGCCAGAAATACGACTTATTTGTAAAAGCCTTGATTTTTACCTTTAAACCAAAAATTCATTTTAAAAGGACCTGTAGAAATATGATTAAGCAAAAGGTTACTAAAAGCTGAGTGAAACATTTTATTTCAACACAGGAAGAATTTGAATTGACGTGAAGTTATATTTTTCATTTCTCTCAAAACCCTCCAAAAATTCTGGGTTTGTTTGACTTTAACCACAATATTTGCTTGAACTTTTTTGCTCTATTATTTATCCATCTCTATATGTAAGGATTTTGATTTCTGTATTTTAACAGTGTACTGTACTCTACATGACAAAGTTTGTAAGAAGATGTAGTGCCCCTTATTAGACTGGTGGACAAGCTGACAAATGCCCAGGATCTTCTCAGACCATATTTCAGGCATGAGATGGGTCATAAAGCTTATCTATTTTTTCCCCTCCATGTATGTCATCTGGTTTAATAAAAGATATTTTATTACATAATAAAATTCTTTGCTTCTTATATCTTTTGATAATCCCAACTTCAACAAGATCACCACCACAAATCATCATACGTAATAGAACTTTAGAAAATTAGAAAATTTGGGGTTGAAGTTCTGAGATGTCTTCTTTCCAATGATCCACATTTCTATTTACTGTACTTTGCACTCTATATACTTACGCCCATTGCAGTCATATCCTGGGAAGATGCATTAATAGAACAAAAATGTATTAATTTCCTTATTTGTTGAATCTGGAGACTTTAAGATCCCAGGGATTGATCATTTCCTGCCCACAGCACTTGCAGGATGGTGTCAACCCTGTTATTACTGATGTGACTATTCTTATAGTGACCTTACAAGTTGACGAAGCAATACTAATTCCATTCTACAGATAGGAAACTGAGGTACAAATAGATCTCATGATTTCTGTTATGGGACTCATCTATGGCAGTGTAAGAAACCAAGTAGGGCTGCGATAATTTTCTGCTTTCATAACACAATCTTAGGTCCACCAAAACTATTTGTAGGCTGAAGCTAGATTACATAAAAGTTTCTGCCCCCTACATCCAACTTCCTTTGCATTTGTACATGGCAGTTGTAGATGTCAAACATTTTGATACTTTTACAAAAACATTGTGAAACTGTGTTCTATTTCCACCTTCAGAAGGATGATTTCTTCTTTTTTTTTTTTAAGTGCTATAATGTTAACTATAATAAAATAATAATATTTTATTTCAATGTGAACTGTTTGCATCTACTTGACCTTTAAAAGAAGTGGTCAATAATTTGCACTGCCATTGACATGAGCTTAGGATTTGGATGATGGATGTTAATGTCTCAGCCACCAAACCTTCTTGGCTTCCATTAAATGCAGCAGCTCTTCCAAGATGGGCAGGTGGGGCCTTTGGAGACAAATCTTACTTCCGCATTTCTTGGGAAAACGTGAGGAGTTGTGCTGTCATGCTAAATAGCTCACACTCTTAAAAAAAAAAGGAGTGTTTCCAAGCATTTTTCCATTCGCAGTAAACTGGTGGGGGAGGATGTTTGAATCTGGCTCCTTGGGAAAAAAAAAAAGAAGGAAAAAAAAAGAAAAGGCAGGATGAAGACTACTCTATCTGCGTTACTGAGGTAGAACTTACAGGACACATGCAGAGGATTATTTTAAAAGAAGATATGTCCCATTCCATAAATTTGTGAGTGCATGTGTTTGTCACTTCATATGCCAGAATGACATTCCTGAGGAGAACCAATGTATCATTTAAACATACTTGTTTTCCAACAGGACTTTGTATATTCCTGTGCTGTACATATATTTCTGTGCATCAGCTGTCTGTTCTTCTACTGGGACAAATATCCCACTGCCAATAGCAGTCAGCAGCAGTTGGAAAGAAAAAAAAGAATAGTATAGGATTTTTCTTGCCGTGAAACTAATTGCAAGTGTAAAAAGAACAGTAATCACTATCAGAGATGCAAACATACCACATTCTTCTGTGTGGCTGAGTCGATGGGGTGCCTGAAATCAGAAAACAGATCAGATCTTTGGGTACCAGTTGGTTTTTCATAGACAGAGGGAGTCACCCGCAATCATTCTTCAGCAGTGACAGTCTGTGGGGCCACAAGGTCCTACACAGCACTGCCCAGCAGGAAGGCAAAGCCTGCTGTCACGTCTTTGCTCCTTCCAAGTAGTCCAGGACACTGGATAACAAACTGAGGACTTTAGGACCTTCTTTTCCGTCCTCTTTTGCCACCACCTCTGCTTCCGGTCATATCTTTATTCATACACAAATAACTCCAAAAACAAGGAAAATAAAAGAAAAAGAAAAATAAAGGGATTAGGCAATCTATGCTTACATCCAACCTTTTATGAAACTCTGCTATCCACATCGTTCAACGTCTGAAATAAGCTTGTGCTTCAGATGGTGCCTCCTATTGTTTCAGATATCCTACTCTAAAAGGGGCTTAATTGCTGATTCTGTTTATTTGAATAAAAAGTAGCATCCCATCTGCATACCAGATGCAACAGGACTGAACCCAACTTTTCAACAATATTTTAAATGAAGTGCTCATTTGCTGGTAGCTGACAGCCTGTAGCAGCAAACTCGTGTTCTGGGAAGATAAATGAAATAACTCAATTGCCCCCCCTCCCGCCCCCCCCCTACACTTTGCAAAAGTGCACACAAAAGGGAGAAAAGTTAGCTCAATCCATCCTCAAACTGAGTGCAAATTCAAGATCTAATTAAGTGCATAGGTTTCCTGGTGTGGGTGTTTCCTTCATGTTATTAGCTTGATTCTAAGTAAAACAACATTTTTAAAAAGTCATTGCAACCCCAGAGGTTTGCTTTCCCAGTAAATCAATTCAGAATAACCTTTCTTATGAAAGTTGTGTGTCTTTCCTTCTACATTTTTGCACATAGATTGCATCATTATACAGCCTGATGTCGTGGTTTGGGTGAATACTGTCTTTGGGCAGTAAATCTGGGTAGCAGAAAACGTCTCCCTCCTGCAACTTGATCATAAAGAAGTATGACGTTTCTGTGTCAACATATAATCAAAATCTTTCAATGTTTTTCTCAGGTACCTTAGAGAAATGTACCTAGTCACCTTGGCGGATGAGGCTTTTCCCCGTGAAAAATTCCAATCTAACAGACACAGCCTAGGAAGAGTACACCTATTTTAGTCTCACCTGCCTGAGCTGAAGACTACAACAGGGCTCTATTGTAGCAACAGATGCTGATCTAGCAGCTAAAACCTGGAACTTTCCAAATAAAAATTTTAATAAATCCCAGCCGGTTATGATGACACTTTCAATTTTGGTGGACAGGCATTTTCTGAGGAAAATGTCACCTTAACCCATTCTGTTTGGGGTTTCATGTCTCTTACAGCTCAAACTACAACAGTTACTTGCTATGAAACTGAACTTACAGTATATACTCAGAAATGCAGGGGTTTTTTCCATGAAAGTAGTCAGACTGATGGCTATAAATAAGAGCATTAGGATCTGACCTGTTCCTCCCAAACAAGAAGGAAAAAACCCAAACTGTCCCAGCAGATGGACTTGAGTCTCATTTAGAATCCTATTTCAGGACATAATTACAACAAATAACATTAGTAAATGCTCTGTTAAGCAATTTCAGTTTTAATAAGCTAACCAGGCCAGCGTCTTCTATGAGGCATGGAAAGTCAAGCTTTTTTTAGTAGTCCAGGCTACTAAATGGAAACACATGAAGAAATCTTTTTATGTTTTGTCAACAAAAAAGAATTCAAATAAAAGGAAATATAAACAAGACATCTTAAACACTCATGACATATATGGTAAGACAAAAATTAACCTAGTCTCACCACACAGATAAATTCACCCTAGTCTTGCGTTAGTCCCACTAGGTAGAATTTGCAGGATTTGTACATACCTCCTAAACACAAGTCATGCTACTTATTTGACAGGAATGCCAGTAGCCATATTTAATTCTCTAATTGGAAAGTAGAGAGCGGGCCATTTTTTGCAGAGGAATTCTGCTCCAGTCAGGAAGAATTTACAGCACCTCTGCTTTCCATAAGATGCCACCTTATTTATACTTCTAACATTTCTGGTTACAATCCCCTTGCCAATGGGAATTCCTCGAACCAAGAAAATCTGGAGTGCTTTAGACAGAAGCTGTACAGAGAACACAGTCTATTTTAATCCGTGACTTCTGATTTAAATCTATTTCCTAAAAATGGTGTTTAACTCCTGTAATGCGGGATCAATTAGCCTAAAGGATTAACAACACGTTTCCTCAGTTTATCATGAAATGCTGCTACTGGAGATGCTGCACACTTTCTGAGAGACCTTCTTCACCAGGAAGTGTCAGATTATGAAAAGTAGAACTTTGATTGGATGGAAAAGAAAGACAAGAAGGTGCCATTTACATTGAACTTTCAGTTTCTTACAGAAAGAGCAGGAGAGAGGAAAGAGTCAGATGAAGACGCACATAACTCAATTTAGGGGCCTAAGCTGTTCTCAAGTCCCCGTCTCCTGACCCCCTTACAATCACAGGGAAGAGATACATTCTTAAATCGGTTACTCCAGAATCCACAGCGCCCCCCCTCCCCGCCAAGGTACAGTTACTTGAACTCATATGATACGTCTGCAGTTCAAGGCTGTGAATATCCACAGCACAGCCCCTGGAGTCGCAGCCAAGAATTAGACCCTGCTCTCCCAGACCCCTGCTGAACACTGAACACCATAACCATTGCGGTATTCGCTGTTCTAACAGGACAAAAGAAATAAGGATACAGAGAAATTTCTCACCCTAGTGCAAAGTCACCTCCCTGCCTAGATTTT
This sequence comes from Burhinus oedicnemus, assembly GCA_008921705.1. Classification (NCBI taxonomy): domain Eukaryota; kingdom Metazoa; phylum Chordata; class Aves; order Charadriiformes; family Burhinidae; genus Burhinus; species Burhinus oedicnemus. Next base: position 800,366 of record VFFE01007196.1, read on the forward strand.
GCATTCGCCTTTGCAAATCTCTGGAGGCTTTCCAGCTTCTGGGTAGATACGTTTCAGTAACAGGGATCTGACACGGACACGCAGGACATTTCTGTTGCCTGACTGAAACTCTCTGAAACTCGTTTCTGAGCCAGTATCTTAGTCATCTTTGCAAAGTATGATATCTAACGGTAAGAATATGGATTTACTTATTGCCATAGCACATCTCAGAGTTTTGGTTTTAATTTATTGACACAAATTCCCTCCACTCCCATCCTGAAGGATGCTAAAAGCAGCAGGAAGGCAGGATATTCAGGCTAGCACTGACTTTGCCTTACTGAAGCCAGACAGATACACTTTAGGAAGGGCTCATAATGATGGAAAAATACTGTGTGAGAAGGACCTAATCACTGTTTCTGAATGCAATGTTCTTTCTCCTCTTCCCATTCAAATTAAGACTCCTTCCCCAAACAAGTAGAGGCCCGAGCTCCTTCCTGGTTTTAAAATGTGAACATTTCCAAGTCCACAAAGGTGCAAAACACTTGGGAAAGGAGACAAATAGAGATTAGATCTTTCACCTGTATTTAAATTAAGGAACAGCCTTGCAACATGAAGCAACATCTGCCGGGTGAACTATTTATTTTTGCCATCTAACAACATTAGATCTGTCCGTACAGGCACAGAACCCTTCTCGTCATCGTGATCAGATTGCACTGCAGTTAGACCAAAGCTTGAAAAACAGTTGTTAATTAGATTAAAGAGAACATGTGGAATCAGAGTATGTGGTGCACTCATTCATCACTTGGACTCATGGAAAAGGTGCTCTGAGCTGTTCTAAAACATGTTGCAACCCAGTGATTAACTCCCATGTCAGAACCCTGACAGATGCTTTCTGAGCACCTGATTCTAGGGCAGCAGCAATCATCTGTTGGAGCTTCAAATCCTGTCCTGAGCCTCCCTCAGAAGACTTACTAAAAAATGAATTTCTCAAATACAGTGTACCTCATTATTATTTCCTTTTTTCCTTTTTTTTTTTTTTTAAACAAACTGTAAATCTACAGGCGGCAGTACAGGTTACAGCTTTGTTTGCCTGCAGTGTTCAGCATGGCTCTGCAAGCTTCATTAACTGTTTTCAATAGTTATATTTTGATGCCTGATTGCATGTTCGGAATACCTAATGGCTGCAAAGTAATTTTTCACTGTAAAGCTAGACTCATCAAGAACTCAGTTATCAGCTAGATGGGATGTCTTATGCACATAGAGAAGAGAATGTGGATTTGCAATTTTATTCAAGAAGTGTTAACAGAGAAACTACAAAAAACATTAGTGACCCCTAAACTAAGAGTAAACAAATAACAGGGACACTGAAGACATTGCGCTTCCATATGACTTTATCACCTTGTAAATCTCATTTTGCAGTGCCAGGACAGAGGAAGCTTGTGGCTTGCTTTTGTAAAATAGCTTCGATACTTCCTTGTTAAGGCACCATCATTTTGAATACAATTATAGAAGAAGAGAAACAGACCCAGCAGCTCCACTAATTTTTCTCCCCCTTCTGGGTGCTCAGAACTAATTTGCCTTTTATTTGCCTTTTTACCCTTGATGCTGTCCTCGAAGATGACCCTCCCAATCCTTTGCACAATTCCCTGGGTGCCACACTGAGCAAGACCAGGGGCAGAGCAGTGAGCAAAAATGCTCCATTCCATTTTTCTCAGAAACACTCCACCAGACAGAGGGCTATTGAATCATTTATCAGTTTGCCTCTTTCCATTTGCTCTTCTTAATGTCTTTAGCAGAGAGTTTTCAATACTACACATCAAGTAATTTTTTATCTGTAACCGTTTCTGATATCACTCCCCAAACATTGCATCCTAATTAGAATACAATTACACCATGGCAAATGACAGCTAGATGTGGCCTGCTATTATTAACAATAAACATTAGCAAGCTTTTCTGAAGATAAAAGGCAAATGGATATGGAATCAGGAAGAGCGGAGGATAATTCACCTAGTAGCTTGAACACTTTTCCAAAATCTAATGGGATTTATCTCAATAATCCCAGAATGTGTTGTGCTTACACAATCACAATAAAAAGGCAACACTCAGATATGGTTTTAAAAGTACAAAATATTACGCAATAATAAAATATCAGTATTTTAATTCTGAGTGACTGAGGGACACAATAAATGACAAAAAGGCTCATGGCTTAACCAGCAAGTCAATTCTAAGGATAGCTCCAATCCACAGTCCCTATTTAATTTACTAACAGGACTTTCTCAAATGTATGTAGGTGCCAAAGATTAAATAAACTTCTCTGTGTGTAGATATTATAAAATTTCAGCTTGTATTATTACACTTCCTTTTTGCAGCCTAGAATAATTATACCAATCTACAGAAGAACTTTAAAATCCAACTGAATAAACATATGTGCAATGCACCATTAGAGTACACTCCATCACATAATAGCATAATGCAGTTTTTGAAATGGATCTGTAGAAAGGACTCATTAAGATAAAGTCCCAGCATCCCACCTGAGGCCAATAAAAATTCTGTGCAAACCTCTTCAAATTAAATTTTCTTCTTGAGCATATCCTGTCTAATTATGTTTAGTATTATCCTCCTTAAGGAATTCTGATTCATCAGTGCTATTAAGGGAGGGAAAAGGAAAACCAGATGCTGTGGACCGGATACCCAGCTGGTAAGAAATCAGTATAGTTTCACAGAAGCCAAAAGAGCTACAGTGATTTATATCAGCTACGGGTTTGGTGTATACATAGGAACACACATGTGGACAGATGTACAGAGAATTATATAAATATCTGAAGTTACACCAGCAGAAATGTAAGTCTGTGGAGTTACACCACCAGAGAATTTGACCCAAAAGCTCTAATAAGCTGAAGTTGATAAAAGAGCCACAGCTGTGTTGAGATTTCTTGTCTTTCACTCTCTAAAACTGAAAATAAATGCAAGAAACAGAAGTGCTCTAATTAGACATTTGGCTTTAAAAATCAAGAAGATAGCCAGCTAATGTCTAGGCGCTTTTTTGTTCTTGGGAGTTAGACTAACAAAGATATCATAATTACAATCATACTACATACAGATGAAGTGCACAGCAAATACTGGTAAACCAAGTTGAGGGATTGAATTTGATTCCTGCTAAGTTGTTTCAATTTTAGTCTTTAATGAATATCCTTTTTTTTCTTTATTGTAATCCATACAGTAAGTACAAATTTAGACTGAGATTTCCAAATGCATCTAAACAAGCTGCAAGCTGAACATGAAATTTCTGGGCAGGGCCCGTGTTCTTCTGTTCCACTGAAATTCATAGGTTATCACCCATCCACAGCCACACAGCTGCCTACAACATGGGCCGAAAAGGTACAGCGGAGGACACTTACCGGCTGTCTCAGTTTCTATGAGCCACACCAGTCACCCTGCAAGCTCTTGCTACACCTTTTGGCTCTTCTCACCCGTCCCCATCTGCAACCCAAACACCTCTGCACCCCACCTCACCTCCCCATTTGTGAGGCCCTGCTGACTTCAGGCTGGAAGAGAAGAGGGAAGAGAGCGTATGGCTTTTTTGCCTTTGCCAAATAACTGTATATGTGAGGTTGTAGTATAAGACCTACTCTGCAACACCTCTCCCTCTCCAGCACCTCTTCTGTGTTCTGAAGGGGGCTTTATCTTTCCCCAGACCTTTAATTTGGGACTGCAGTCAACCTTCTGAAAGCTGAATGGATCCTCTTCAGGAATTACTCTTGGGTATCGTAGCCTGAGCCCCGTTCTGTCCGATGGAGAGTACCTTAAAAGAAAACCGAAGTGGAGCAGGGTTGCTTTCCTCTTTCAGATAACAAGTATTTTGTCCAGCAGCTCAGTGAGCGCAGCACACACATGGGAGGCAGCAAACCCAGGTTACATTTCCTTTCCATAGAGGGAAAGCAATCGCCTGTCCAGCTGCTGGCAGCTGCGTGCTGCCTCTGTGCTGCTTAAGATGCCCCACATTGTGCAGAGCACTTCGAGGCTTCCTAGTGTGGAGAGACAGACCCGAGCAAGCACGACCACCTTGCTTGAAGGGACATGGCTGCACTTCAACTCCTCTGCCAGGGAGTGGTTTCCTTACAGGAATCAATCCTTGAGTGAAAGAGCTAATTAAGCCTGAAGGCAAGGACTTCAGGATGCTCAAATCTTTCATACATAGAAGCACCTAACAGCAGGCAGAGAGTCCCTCCGTTTCACTGAGCTGTTTATTGCAATAATTAGGCCATTTCTTATGAGAAATACAGATTTGACGCCCTGCTGCATAAGTGACAAATCTCCAGCTCCCATGTTCTGGATGTGTGCTCTAAACACTGATTTATCAGATAAGCAGAGAAGGTAGCAACACCAACTCCTCCACATCAGGGTCTGAAAACAAGACAGATACCATCTTGGCATCTGACCAAAAGTTTGATGCAGCAGAAGCATCCAGAAAATGCTCATTATACCGAGCTCCTCTCACAAAACAGCCTGTTTTGTGGATTCCTGCAGGGCACAATCCTGAATGATGTTTATGCCTACCAAAAGCAAGGAACTTCTGTGATTACTCAGAACATAATGTACCTCAAATCTTTGTTGACACAGTCTGCCTTCTGATCTAGGTCATTCTGGAGTTAGCTGGCAGCTGAGAAAGTTCTGAGGCTTCGACTTGAGGTGCCTAACCCCTCCCTGACTCCAACTGCTTTCTGATTTCTGGTTTTACATCTTATGCTATGCCTTCACACATACTGTTATTTTGTAGGTGTCTTTCATATGGGTAATAGAAATTTTAGTCCATAAATTACTTCACATTCAGATCCAAATTCTCTTCAAGACCTTTCAAGAGCTTCTAATTGCTCTGCAGATAGCTTTTAACCTCCAAAGCACTTATAATTATTATTATTAAAGTATAAATAATTTGAAAAGAAAGGCCCAGAGTGCTGGTTTTGCAAGAGGTATAATTTTACTTAGAGGTAAGAATTGGAATGATTTGATAAGTGCATTAAAACTTACCTGTAATTCATTTCCTTGGCTCTGGAGATACTCCTGTAGCTACTACTAAAACCTTATCGACAGGTCACACTTGACACCCTTATGTATCTTCTATAAGTTATTCTTGTGTGATAGTTTAGGCTCCCTCTCTGGTAGCAAGAGCATTTGGTTGCATGGTAGGATGTGTTATTTGGTATTTGAGTTCACTATACAAATATTCAAGAAATATACATCTCCAAATACAGATGTAATTTCCTGAAATAATGTCTACAGGGAAGATGCATTAATGGCTTGTTCCATACCATACCATACCATCAATTACATTGACTGAGGTATTTACTGATGTGAACACAAACATATTAAGTCTTTTCCACTAGTTCACTCATCCTTAAAAAGGAAGCCCAGCCATAAATATGTCCTGGGCTCATGCTGAAAACACAGCACATCTCTGAAAGATAATAGCAGCAGTGTTAGCGGACATTAAAGTGGCGATGTTTCTAGGATATTTTGGAGGAAGATAATATTGCTGTGCCTTAAAAGGGAAACCATACAGTGGCAGCTTCACAGAGTCACATGCAACTATTTGGGACCAAAAGCCATTATTCCACCTTTTAGTTTTCCTTCACCCTTACATGTTTTCTCACCAGACTGGTAAACTGTCTCCAAATGGATCTCCCCTTTTCTTCTCTAGTGCCCTGCAGTGACTGACTTTAAGCAATTAAAGGTTTTTAGACCAGATGGTCTTTTCTTACCACTGCCCCCATAGCCATGGGGCTCCTGAAACGGGACACCCATGGCAGCACCCGTGCAATTGATGCCTCATGTCCCCCTGGCAGAGAAGATTTCATTTAAGATTTTTCTCCAGAACAGCTTGTACAACAAATAGCTTTTAGCATATACAATTTGCAAAGTTGCCAGTTTATCATGAATAGAGCTATTTGTAGTCTAGTCATATCATAAAATCTTGTTAAAAGAAACAACACAAAGAGACTGCTCACTTTTCAGTTATGGTGCTTTTGAATTAATTTGAATCCAGATTGCCTCATGAGTATTGTTTGTTCCAATATGAAACAGTTTATGGTGATAAATTGCAGCAGCGTCACTTGAGAGCTGCCTGGTACAGTATACTGCGGCAGAAGTTGAGTCAGCTTTCATACTAAGTATATACTGTAGCTAAAGCGCACGCACATTTTGTGGTTTGGAGGACAGTTAACTGAGCAAGTCAGTGAAACCAGAGTATTTTATGGCACGTGCAGGTTTTGGGTAATGTTAGGGCTTGTAGGGGTGAAACCAACCAAAGCAAATAGTGAAAATCTAGTAACCTGCCTTCCATCTAAGCCCTCCTGTCACCCTCAGCCAGGTATTTACTTTTGAGCGTTGAAGAATGATTTACAGAGACTGACACTGGGTCGCTCTAGCTATACTTTCAGTGCTGAGCCATTTAACACATGAATTCTTCATCTAGCTCTAAATTTACTGTTACAGCAGATGTTAGAGTCAAATCTCATTAGTAAGATTTCATTAATCTGCAGAATAATGACAAAACATGTCGGCACCCTCTCAGTCATAACCTTAATTAAGACTAAGCAGGGTATGTTGTGTGACATACCACCCTGTGAATGCATGCTGTCATGTGAATAGTCAAGAGCCCAATTCAGAGAGGGGAGAGCAAATATTTGCCATTCTCACTGAAATCATCAGGGGTTCAAGAACTCCTGACTCTTCCGTCAGACCAGGTGCTTACCACTGTGCGATTCAATAGCTTACAACATTTTCTGTAGCCACTGAGATGAAGAGGCTGCAGTTCTCTAACTCAGCCAACATACAGTTATCTATAGCCTTATGACAAGCATTTAAGGTCTTGCCCGGCACTGCTAGACCCTGTCATAGGGCAGAAGAGTCACAGCTGGTACCTCACACTTAAAATATTTTTTTCATATTTAATGAAACTAATGAATTTGATGAGGCACTAGGCCAAATTAATCTCTAGTGCCCTTCCATCAAATGCAACTGAGTTAAACAGGGATTAATTGAGGCCCATGCAATTACCTCTTAATTAACCCTGAAGGGTTGGGATTAACCCTGCTGTGCAGGGTTAGAGACGAGCGTGTTTGTCACGGGAACTCCCACACCATTGGCATCACAAAGTTAACATTGACCAAAATGTCTGTGCCAAATCACATCTGAGAGAATGAAGCAGATTGTTCTTGCCTCCCCACCCCCAGCATCTTGCAGGGCTGCTTCTATTAGAAGGAGGAATCAGGGGTGGAATCAGGAATGCCTTTCCTGGAATCTCATCTATTAACATAAAGCCCTGAATACGTGCACAGCAGGAAGGCAGACAGCAGGACATAGTCCTGTTCCTTCCACTTCCAAGCGCATTTTCAAACACTGTCTTACCCAAAATCTTGCTATGGTCTTTTCTTAAAGATGGTGGCAATGTTTTACTCCTGGGCTTGGTTTACTAGCTGCATTCTCTCTGTGTTTTTCCAAGTATGTCTGCGTTGCAATCCAAGGAGGTAAGCAGAAGTGCTTGAATTAGCGAGGATAACAACAGCAGAAGCAGCATTGAGCAGACCCTTGCCTACTTTTCTACCTGCCAGCGGCAGTTACTACGTGCAAAGAACAAAATTGTTATAACTGCTGCCGTGCAGCTTAGTCTTAGGTTTCTGCAGAGACTCCAACAAACACACATTTCTACTGCTCTTGTCTCCTCCCACATACACAGAGATGATTAAATTGTTCCTTCACCCATTTGGATTTGTATTCAGGGAGTCAAGAAACAGCCTTCAACCTTACAAGGCCATTCGCTAGCCTGTGTTACACACAGGTCGGATTGTCAAGTACTGTCTGGCTTTCTCTTGGGCTGCTGATCATGAAATTGGAAGGCATTTGGTTGTCCATCAGTTGATCTGAATGAAAGAGGCTGTTGTAGCAAAAACATTTCAATAAAGCTACACTACTGGCCAGCCTTTAGCATAACCCCGTTCATAGATTACTACAGGGTGCTGTAGATACCATTCTTATATGCTTCACATTAAACACGATTACAGAAGTGGGTTACAAACAACATTTAATGAAACAGAAGTTTAAAGGAAGACTGTTGTACTAAACAAGCATGCATCATGGCTATCCTGCAGTTTGGTACTGTGAAGCTCTGAAAATGAAAAAAAAACCATATTGTCCATGCGAAGAAGAAATAGAAAAATTGCAGCTCTCACTCTGCTCTTCTGTGGCGATCTCATCATTTGACTTGCATCTTGAAACAAACAGGAAAGCAGTCTCTAGGGCTCAAATGCATTTTCTTATAGATCCAAGACTAAGATGTCAAACACAAATGAGTGTTTCTGCAAGAGTTTATCCAGCCATCAGCTCTTTAACCAAACAGCACTCCCTTTCAAACTAGCAACACAGACTAAAATAATCTGATTTATTTGTGTGAGGACACCCAATGTGACCACTGATGTTTCTTTAACATGGAGCCAGAGGAACATCTCTCCCTGGCACAGAACTGCTGCTTTACACTTGTCTTTAAACGATGAAGATATCCAGGAAAACTGAGTTTGTGCTAAACCACATGAAAGCAGGCCAAGAAAAATCTTGGTAAGGATTTGACTCAATAGACAAGGGGAAGGAAGTGGGAAACAAACCAATCCTTTTAGGCTGCCCTCTCTTTACTTCAACTTTTAAAGTTATAGCAATATCAAGCTAACATATTTCCATCTTTTCGCAGGAGGAAGACTAGTAGCTACAGCCTGCCTGCCTCTTTTTAAATTAAAACTCTCAACACACAGGAGCAGAGCTTAGCTCAAAGGTTTGCTACAGCATCCTGCAACAGTTGGTGAAATTGCTCAATTTAGAGTTCGTGCTGACCTAGATTCAACACTAGTTTAAGAGTAACAATTTGAACTCTAATTGCCAGATATATTAACACCTATAGAAAATGAACATAACTTGACAAAACCCTTTACTGAAGCTGAACTGTTATCAGCATGTAAAGGATACCAAGAATATATTATCATGTTGACTCTGGGTCATGCCAGACTCACTTCAGGCTTCAAAGGAAATAGTTTTGCATTATAGAAAGCCACTACAATATGATTAAAATGCACTACACCACTCACCGTCTTCGAGATCTATGCATACATGAAGTACATATACACGGAAGTTTTTCCTCAACAATTTTAATCATCCATAGTAATTACTGATATGTGATAATACCAAACTATACTGATGTTTAAAAAACTTCACTCATCATGAATGCAAAACATCACACAGAAATTTCTAAAGTATATTTTGCATTTGCTTGCAGAAGCAACTTATAAACCATATCCATACAAGAAGTAAATAAATATCCTCTTTTGCCAACACAAATTTTGTACCTTCCACCCATAAGTCAGTGGTAGAATTTTTGCTGACAAAATCAATGAAAACTATACACTCACCAGCAGGGAGCTGAAAATTTGCAGTGTCTTATATTGCAAAAGTGTCAATATATTTTCTATTTCAGACTAAGAAACAAAGTGAAAAAAGAACTGGATTTTTTTTTCCTCCTCAAATGGCAGGGTTCAGAGGGAGCAACATACACACAGACGAGCTTCCTATCCTTGATTCAGTGGATCCTTCACTGCCGAAAACTATAGTTTATTTTCTGAAACTACTTTCACAAAGGAAGTAATTGATTCACCTCACTGAGGGATTTAAAGATGTAGGTGAAAGTCAACGGTCCTTGTGCTGTTGAAATTTTTTATTAGGTTTGTACATGCACCTTTAGGCGCTTATATATTTATTTAAAACAAAACCAACTGCTCATCCTGGCCCAGCAGGAATTATACAGACCACAAGTTAGATACCTTTACATTGTTCCCAGCCTTCCTTTAGCAATAAAGTCTCAGCCCGTTACAAGTCCTCTACTTATGTCTATAGGTCTCTGCCAATGCATTCATCCCTTCCTGCAAAAGATATTAAAGAAACAGAACTACACATTTTTAAAAAAAGAAAGTGCACATAAATAATGACTATATGTAATTTCCTGTAGTCACACCTACCCATTTTTCCCCATGAATCCCATTTGTAGGAAAGCCCCACAAAGGAGCTAGGGAGGGAGTCAAGCTTTGGACCTAGAACTTGTCAGCTTCCTCCACTGTCGGATGGACACACTGGGACTCCTTCACCCAAGAAGCAGAGAAAGTTTTGCAATAATGCAGATAGTTTACTTCCTAGAAGTCCTGATTTATGCTGGAAGGCAAGGAAAGCTTGATCAGGAACACTTAAATACTGTTTACAGTATTGCAATTGTAGTAAGGGAAAAAACATAGAAGAAAAAACTCTAAGCAATCAAATAGGAAATACTGAGTTGGATCAGTCCATCGGTCTTTCTAGTTTGGTAACCAACCTTTCCCAGGCTGTACTGGTCGAGAAGGGCGATCTGTCAAAGAGAAAATAACAGATGCTTACAGGGTGAAAGAAGCAATGCTAAATAATTACTTTTAGACCAGTGCTACATGGTCTTATAAAATTGAAAGGGTCAGACCAGAACAAATGTATTAGGGGGGAAAATCCACTATAAGCCAAAATCAAACAGACTAAAAGTCACAAAAGCACTCATTCTTCCTGAAATAGTTACCTTTGTGTATTATAAGCAGCTAAATGAAACTAACCCATGAAGTAAGTATCTTCCATATGTGTGCATCAGTTGGTGATTTGTCCTATGCCCAGTTCAGATCAGGGATAAGAATTAAAGGTAAACCACCTCTTAGGAAAGTAACAATCTATAACATTGCTTTTGGCCTCCTTGGGAGAAGCAAATGGAGAAAGGGGCAAGGGAGTATGATATGGGTTTATTTTATACAAAATATAAAACATGGCTAATGGATCACACAGAATGACTCCCTGGTCTGGAGCCCTTACTCGCTGGTATATCACTACCAATACAAAATGGAGCAGCGATGACAGCTAGGAATGTCATCCCAACACCAGAATCCCCTCATGGATAAGGGATTCCTCAAAAAGAGATATAGGTTGCAGAGATGACGAACCAAAACTGGGTTTCACACATTGTTACTGAGGGTCCTGAGCCAGGGCATAGCAAGGGGAAGGTAGGAAAGCACTTCTCACCCAGTAGCCACCTTCCAAAAAACAAGGGGTTCCACTCCAGATTGATTCCTAGGCCATCTTGAAAAAAGCATCAAGATTTGTTTGCAAATTGTATGTTCATAATACATAAAGAAGTACTAACTACCTAATTGCTGCCATGATGATTTCAACACATGAACTTTTTCCTCCCGTTTGAGCTAGCCTTTTCTATTGCGTTGTTACCCTATTAACCATTCAACAAACATTGCACATTGAGTAGTAGTGCCTGAAGCAGAAATATGGACAGAGAATTTAACATTGAGTAATGGATCATGCTGCATAAGTACATGTCATGGGTCACAGCAACAGTCAAATCAGGGACCTCTCCATTGCCCTTCACAAACCTATGTAGAGATAGCTATGAGAAACGCATAGGTTATGCTGTTACGCTCCCTGGTACAAGCATTAGGGAGAGACAGTCTTATGTGGAAAGCTGACACCTTCCTGACCCCCCCCCCCCCATCCTCCCCAGGATAGTACATTTGCAATTACTTTGTTCTGTGCTCAAAACTTTCTTTTAATTTTAGTTGCCCTGCCATCCTCTTTGCCCACAATGCCCACGTGATTACCAGCAACTGAGTCACCATCATACTGTAACATTGACACTCAATAAGAGATATAGGCAATGCTAACAGTTTTAAAACAAAACTGAGGAAGAGATTCAGACTAAATGGTGGAGGGGGGGAGCTAGCAACACCGAGGTAAGAAACCATCTTCATTTATTAAGCTTCCCATTTGAGTCCTATGGCAAAAACATACAGCCAACATCACTCAAACTAAGATGTACAAATTATACAGCTCTGAAATAATAAAAATAATAGAGCAAGAGGCATAAAATGCCATAAGCAGAGGCTATGGGTTACACTTTATTGTAATTGTTACTAAGCACAACCTCTTTGCAAAATGAGTGCATGGTTCTTGTACTCAAAACGTTAGTAAACACATAGACCATAAGAGAACAGAGTAGCTTTTAAAAACCCTGCCCTACAGTTTCAGCCAAAAAATTGTCTAATAAAATTTCAAATATTTTGCATGGTCCTTGCAACACAGCTGCCAGCTTGAGAGGCAGATGTGCTGGAGAGGTCAGGAAAGCATCCATCCAGCCTCACCATCCTCAAACTTTCCCACCACCTTGGCCACTACAGAAGTCAAACAAGGGGCCAAAAGTTGCACTGCTACCAGCTACAGTTTGAAAGAAGGTGGTGGCCCTGAGTAAAATTCCAAGCAGCTCTGTCCTGTCACTGCATGTTGAGCAATCTTGGGGAACACCTACTTGACCAACACACACACACATCCAAAAAGACATGAGCAGAGAAATCACTTCACGTTCACACCTTTAATGGGTTTCAGCAAGAGGACAGTGAGCCTCTTAGTCCTGGTCTGGACTGAGATAATTCATTGAATTCAGAGAGACACAACTCCATGCTTCAGGGATGCCTTTGTAAATCAAAATGAAGTCAAAAGTACCTACACAACTGAGCAGCAGCTGAGTAGGAGCTGTCAGAAACACTGCTTCTGGATTCAGACACCTCACTTACACCTAGGAATGTTTTTCCAGAGAGCAGCATCACATAGGAAGGTGCACATAGCATCAAACTACTAAAAAAATCCTCTACTTCTGCATTTGGTCAGGGTAACAGCAAGTTTTCCTGTGCCAGGCCAGGCACACCCATTATGGCCAGGGGATGGAAAGCAAGCCTGACCCCAGCTCTGCCAGTTAATGAGTTACTGCATCTTTGCCTATCTCTTTTGTTGGCCACTGAAAGTTGGTACAAGCCTCCTAACTCCAGTCATGTGCTGTGGAGCCATGTAAAATTGTGGCAAAATCTGGTCCTCAAATAGAAGTGGGCCATGCTAATTGAATCAAAAGAAACATAGCAACTGAGGAAAACAAAGTCCTGTGTGATAAACGTTGGCCCTTTGATCCTCTGGTTTCTGTAATGGTTGGAAATTAGGGTGGGCTGTCTGGATTTCAGCTAAACATATTAAAGGATCTGTTAAATCTTTCCGTTACTGCCTAAGAATATCCTTACAAGCCTACTGGGTCTATTAAGTATAAGTGGAAAAGATTGGCTGTGCATGCATTTAGTGCCTGTCTTGAGCTGCTGTGTGCTGGTGGTAACTGTGTGCTTAACCACAGAAGAGAAAGCATGGGGACAGAATAGGGATTAGATATTTAGGACTACAGAGGGACACAGGGAGAGGACGACTACAGGAGTCAGACGACAGGGATAGAGACAGAAAGCTCAGCAGAGGGAGCTTCCTAAGAGACAAGATGACATCAAGTCTGACACTGAGAGAGTGACCAAAAGCAGCAGTGGTGCGCTAGCAAGAGCCAGTGAAGAGGAACAGCTGAAAATGGGAATTACGAAGAGAGAAAATTAGATACTCTTAATAGGAAGAAACTACATAAGAGAAATTGCATCCCGTGGAATGAAAAAAATATTTTTTAAATGTTGGATATACATCTTTTCATGTATTTCAAAACACATGAAATGTAGCACATTCATGCATTTCATGGGAGCAAAATCCGAACCCAACAAATACCATCAGGTTTGTGAAGGAAACTGAAACGGAGACAAACATCACACTCCTTTGCCAAGCAGCTAACAGGGAACAGAATTAAAGCCAACACAGATACTGACTGGCCAAGGTGCTATGATTTTTGAAGTGGAAAGGGAGGAGTTTGGATCATTCATGTGTCTTTCCTTTCTAAGTGGAAAAACAGAGATGATGGGGAAAGGGCAGAACAATGCAGCAACAGCTATTTTATCCTCACTGTTCAGTTTTACTGTGTTATAGTCAGAGTGGGCAGATAAGGACAGCCTAGAAACATCAGCAATGCTTTTTGACACTAAGCCCAGTTAGAACTGCACCTCCTGCAGCCAAAGGAGGAAAACAACCTGTTTACACTTGAAGTTCTTGAATAGCCAAGCCCTTTTACTGTACATGTAGCTCATCAACATCATAACACCTTTCTAATGTCTCTCACAATAAAACAGCACAAACCCACCCCTTATTCCAGCAGTTGCATGCCAAACCAGAGGCTGCAGAGCCTCCTCGCCTCTGCTCTGGGCTGCTCCCCTCCTCCATCTGAGGCAGATCCTGTGCAGTCATTCAATTCCAGCCTTATCTATTCCCAATTACACATGGATTAAACTCAATGTAGCGGTTTTATTACATGTGCAAATCCACTGCTGTTTAATCTTGCCAGTGCTGTGTTTGGTTTTGATATATTCTGACTGGCTTGCCTCTTAGCAGCAGGCTGAAGAATATTAAACACTTCGATGCACAGTTACTCACACACACTTTCGTGTGTGTTATTTATTTGCATTCTGTGACTACTAAAAGCAGGCACTTCCAAATCACCTAGTGCAGACGAAACAACAGCAAGAAGGTGCTGCAGTGAAGGGGAGCTTGAAGTCCTCAGCTAAAATGCTTCAGAAGTATGAGATGATTCAGTGTTGGGAGACAGCAGCCCAAGGAGATGATATATCAGTAGAAAACAAACAAACTAACAAAAAAACCCCCAAACCCCAGATTGTCGCCTTTCAAGCTGTTCACTCAAATGCTATTGTAACCCTCAGCAACTCCACTCACTAACACCCAAGCACTAATGCAGTGCATACAACAAAGCAGAATGATGACAGAAGAGATGCAGAGTTTCTTTGTAATTCTGTGTTATGTGAAGAGTGTTGCAATGCCACGTAACAAGCTACCAAGTGAGCAACACCTTGCTAACCATCCTCTGAGTGTACATGAACAGCTGATGACCTGACTCTTCTTCATGAGCTGACTCACAGTAGAGGTGGGGGCCAAATTCTGTGCTCATATGCTAGACAAGACCTACCTACCTTCTAGTTCCTGAAGCTTTTGAAAATCAATGTCAAATTCAACTGTTCATTGCTCTTCCCTTCTGCCAGAAGAGTCTCAAGTACTACGTGGGAATTTCTGCTAAGTGCCATAGGGGGTTTTCCCCTTCAACCAGTCACACCTGCACTGCAAAAGAAAGGTCAGCACAGGATTCAACGATTTCCTCATTTCCTTAGGCAAGGTTTCACTCTCTTCCACCTCATTTCCCTGCAAAGAGAGTCATTCTCTTGCCAATGTTAGGCCCTGATTCTCCAAATTGACCTTCTGCATGTATCCCATGATGCATGCAGAGTGCTGCTGGCATTAGTGCATTTACTTACAGGCACTGGGCATGCACTAGGATGAGTACAAATAATAACGGACAACAGTGGGCAGAGGCAATTGGGAAAATAGTAGCAAGATAAAGTGAATATGCTTATTGTGAGGTTTCTTTTCCTCAGGGTAGGTAGAGCATACTAGTAGTTTTGTTTCTTATACTTATTTCTTATAATCCTTGTGTTATGGCTTTTTAAAAAAAAATAAAAATGGTTGAGGGTGTGCAACAACTGACCTTCATCTTTTTCAAGACCAATAACAACTCCTGCTTTGCAGTAAAACCTACAAAAGATTTCTGACAGCTTCCAACAACTACCTATGGTGCTGAATGCTCTCATTTCTTCACATTTAACAGATGGAGATGCAGAAGTAAACACATTTATTATTGTCTATATTTAGACTGTAACGTGTTTGGGGCAGGGACTCCAGTTTTGTTCTGGGTTTGTCCATAACTGAGCAGGTGACTAAGGGGAACACAGAGGGTGTTTTGGGAGATTTGGTGACTATAAATAATGAGGTAAGAAGAGACTAGAACTGGAAAGTTTGCTGAGAGAATATACTTCATTGAACAATGAAGCCACAAGAACAACTTTCACTATAAAATTGGCAAGTGTCCTGAAACTGCCCATTCATAGTTTGCTAAGGTTTCCCTTAAAACTGTTATGTATAACTTTTCTGTAAGCTGGCTAAGTATCCTTTGTAGATACACCTATCCTCTCCAAGGATTCCTATATCTATTAAAATCCTACTGGGAATTTTTTTACTTTCCTCAGTATCGTAGTATATATATAACTTACATAAACATAACAGATGCATAACCCTTCAGAATCCCAAAAGGGCAATAGGACTGGAAAGGACCACCCAGTCACAACACTCAACTCTTTGCAACCACATAATAAACAGTTAGCTCAGGAAAGCGCACAAAGCATCCAGTTCACACATACCCTCATATAACACAAGTAACAAACAAGAAAAAAAATAACAAAAACCCCAAGAACAACTCTGCCACCCAGGAGCTATCATTACCTTAAAAGACTAAAGGCCACCACAAATGAAATACATCTCACGAACAAACCACTCCCCTGCAGTTACTAACTGAACATGCTGGAACGAGTTTAAGTACTATGGCACCCTTCCAGTTCCAGGGCTCTTGCCTGGGGCACTGTGGCACATGCAGCCTATTAAGCAAGAGCACCAGGGCCCCTTCCATCAATAGCTCCTTCTCCTTGCAGCACAGTCCACCACCACCCCTAGACACCAGCTGCCTGCATTTCCACATGTCCGTTTGTTCACTAGATCACATTTGGATAGGAGTTAAGACAGTCTTTTATCTCCCTGGCCTTCAGCTTTTTTTGCTTTGTCCAAGTTCCCAACCTTGTTCAGAGAAGTCAGCTGTTGAGTCCCTCAGCTCCTCTCCCTAGCCTCAGCCAGGAGGCAAAACACCTCTACCACTCCCTCAACCCTTCCACTAGACCTCCCACCAGCTTCTCCAGCTTCCTCTTCCTTCATTACTTCCATATGCTGCCCTACCCTGTTGGTTCAGCTGGGAAAAGTTGAACTTTCCTCACCTGGGACTCCAGGGGCAACATCCATAATTCCACACACCAACACATTTTCTGCCAAGCTTGTGTGTTTACTGTTCCATAGTTTCATGGTTAGCATGAGTACAGCAAGTGAGGACTTACATTCAGATGCCTGCATACGGGATCAGATCATACCAATGTTAGAAGCCTATACTGAAAAAGCTTATGAGGAAAAAAGGGCAATGGTGGAGACTCTTGTTATAACAGCACAAAATTACTTCTGTTTGCCAAATTCTTTCCTGGTTGTAGTGGTTGGGTTTGGTTTTTTTAAATGTTTATTTATGCTATAATACTATTCTTTCATCTGTTGATTGCCTGGTTTTTCCATGTAAGACTCTCAAACCCTTTCTAAATCAATGGTCCAGGTTCACAACTGGGATTAGAGCTCCTCAGCTTTCTGGAACTGTAACAGTGTACATCAGCTGACTAACTGGTTATTTATATCCTGAGGATGTTTTTAAAATAATATAAACAGGTATACTCAATGGCCTTCTTGGAAACATAGTTCTTATTGTAGTAAAGGCTGAACTCTCTCTTCTCCTGAGATGTAAATTTATTAATAATGGGTGGGGGAAGCAGGAAGGCAATAAAGATCAGCTCAAATCTCTCCAGGTTTTACTGCTTATAAAATGTCTTTCCTCGAGTTTACTTGATCCAAGCCCTTGTCCTGAGAGAGTTGTTCCTACCACACTTACAATCATGTGGAATAATGAGTCCCTCATATTAGTGTATCTACCATCCACAGTGCTTTCCCAGATTAATTGATATCTGCCAGCAGGATTGAAAAATCTGTTAATATCTTTAAAATAGAGGCTCTGTTTTTGCCAGAAACATTTTATTATGAATTGCTGAAGATAGCCTGTTTATCTGAGAACGATCTGCAGAAGTGACTGACTCTTAATTGAAATGATGGAAGGAGAAGGAAATGCCTCTTTGATCCATAGGAACCTTCCCTTTCTGAGGGAGATGCAAGTAAGACTATCCCAACACAACCGTGAGAACCAGGTAGCCCAGACAGACTATTGCAACCACACTGATTTTTAAATCAAAGTGTTTGCTTTGACTTTACCTAATAATACTTGGCCAAAAGCTGCCACCTTCTCCACAGGAGAATTCCCATACCAGTCATTGGGTACACTAATTGTAAACCTACAGAAGGATTTGAGCCTGGGCTAAGATATTAATCATTACCAGTTTTGCAGTATATTCACTAGGCCAATTTGCCTGTGTATGTATAATAACTATTTTTTAAAAGCCCACACAATACAATTTTGGCTGCTGGAGAGAATTTGATAGTTTGGTGCGTTTTTTCCTGAGCTTTATTTTACTCATTCATGCATTTCTTATTAAATATATCAAAAGTTCCTGAGGATGTTTGAATGGGAAAAGAGCTTTGCAAACTGAGCTTTGAAATGCAAAGTTGATCAGACCAAGGACATGACCTGGCAAAAGTACAAAATCTTGGCCTTATGTGAATTCAATGGGAACTTTGAAGTGGATTTTCCTGGTGTATTTCGTTTCACCTTGAATTCCTCTAATACCCTTTTGGTAGTTTGCTACTGAAGAAACCATTATGTTTCCTTACATTGAAGGTCTACGTTGAGACGTCTTTGTGTGGTGTCCACACAAACAACTAAAGAAGGAACTGTTACAGAAAAATGGAAAAAAAGGTAGTTCTTTCACTCTTAAGAAGGGGGAAAAGTTGAAGGAAAGAGAAAACACTTAAATGCACAGCTCACTAAAAGTTGTCTAGAGATCTTAATTCCATTTGTAAAAAACTGCCTTGAAAATATGAAATACTGACTTAGCATGAGCTATTTTTAAGTAAAAGCAGCTGATTTTCCTTATTACAGTCCACTAATTTTTAAAATTAAGTATTACTAAAATATCCAAATAGACTAATTGAATATTTTCTGTGATATGGAATATCAGATAATACCTTATGGTATTTCAATAGGGTGAGGCGCTGAAATATTACTATGGCCTTTCTCTCAACATGGTTGTTTTGGTGCTTGAGTTTGATTTTAACTTGAAACAAGAACCTGAAGGTCTGATGTAACTTAAGCTGACTTTTATTCCATCACACTGTTTGCAATTTGTTTCATGCAATTCTGAAACAATTTTTCCCTGCTCTTTTATAATTTATTTGCATATATCTTCACTCCTCCATTGTATTCATTTTTAAGTATGTATTACAGGCTACCAGCAACAATAGCAGAAATTTCAAGGTGATCTCCCTACAACTATTTTGTTATAAAAGAACAAGAAGGCATATGAACTTTTCCTTATATTTCGACTCAAAATTCTAGTAATACTTGAGTAGTCGCCATCTTTACACCATGGCTTTCATATTTCTGAAGTTTTAGCTTAGTTCACACTAAGTCTCATACCCACTATTCTGTGATGGGCCCTTGACTGTGCACCGTAATGGATTCTTACAGCTGTCACAGAGGGAGGATGGTGTCTCTGAAATTCAGGAATCCACCCCCATGCCTATGTTAGTCGGGTAGTCTCTATAGACAACCACTGTAGAGAAATAGTCTCCTCTGAATAGTAATTCAGAGCAGAAGCTTAATTTGGGGCAACAAAACTGCCCTTTAAGGAGCCTTTCCCTCTCAGTATTGATTATACCAATAGCACAATAGACAATTAACCTCCCAACTAAGGCATATAAATTGGATGCCTGTACCTGGCAGTTTGAATATCATGTCTTCTCCACCTCCAACCAAAGTCACCTTACTGGCAAATATGCCAGGGATATAACTATACTGTAGGACTTGAAACTCAAATTTGAGTTGATTTTAAACTAGGTATTGTTGTATAAGCTGTATGAAAGCTGTACGATGCTTTGATGATAGCTTGGGTAGGTCAGCAGTCATGTTCACTGGAGCGAACATAAATATGTACTAAGTCAAAAGCATTTATAACCATAAAAACAACAACACCTGAAACTTTAAGGGCATTTTATTTTTTTTCACCTACAGCCACAGCTGAGGAAATAGCATCTTGGCAAAAATCAGCCAGCTGCTGAATGCAGGAAACACCACAGCTCCATGGCCTAAAGAGATCTTGTAGACAACGGTTACCAATGAATCAGTGGCAAGGTGGCACCTCTGAACTGTCTTCAAGAGATGAAAGGCCTCGTTCAAATCCAGTACTTGGCTATGCAACATCTATAATTTCAGAGTGTACTTTAGAGACTTTCTTCATTTCACATTGAAGGGTGAGAGCAGAATCCACCACACAGAATATTATAAAATAGTTTCCCAGACTCTTTAAATTCCCCTGTACTCTCAGTCCTTTTTCTTGTTCTTGTCCTAATGCCAATTCTGGTGCGTATGGTGAAAAATGACCCACCCCCCAAACAGACTTGTGTGACATAGCATTTGGACCACACATACTATGACACCATTATAAAGCGAGGATCACATTACAGCCTCCTGCTTTAAGTCTAGTCTTTGCCTTCAAAACTGACTTGTTGCATCATTCTTAATCACCACCATGATAAACTGTGTCTGGGATCTTGACGGCCTTCTGATTTATGGCCTAATTTATCAGCTTTTGCCAGTACATTATGTGTGTAAAACTCTCCTTCCACAGCAAGCTACCAGTGACAATTTACTCAAGAAATCCTGAAGGATGAGGCAAAATACACTGCCTTCCTATGTGAAATTGCATATTGCTGAAATGCATGAGGTAGCATAGGCACCTCATCCCTCAGGTCTGCAATATATTTCTATGCACGCTTTGACCAGAGGGACCTGGACAGGCTTGATAGATGGGCCTGTGCAAACCTCATGAGGTTCAATAAGGCCAAGTGCAAGGTCCTGCATGTGGGTCAGGGCAACCCCAAGCACAAATACAGGCTGGGTGGAGAATGGATTGAGAGCAGCCCTGAGGAGAAGGACTTGGGGGTGTTGGTTGATGAGCTGAACATGACCCAGCAATGTGAGCTTGCAGCCCAGAAAGCCAGCTGTATCCTGGGCTGCATCAAAAGAAGCGTGGTCAGCAGGTCGAGGGAGATGATTCTGCCCCTCTACTCTGCTCTCATGAGACCTCACCTGGAGTACTGCATCCAGCTCTGGAGCCCCCAACATCAGAAGGACATGGACCTGGTGGAGCGGGTCCAAAAGAGGGCCACGAAGATGATCAGAGGGCTGGAGCACCTCTGCTATGAGGACAGCCTGAGAGAGTTGGGGTTGTTCAGTCTGGAGAAGAGAAGGCTCCAAGGACACTTTATAGCAGCCTTCCAGCATCTGAAAGGGGCCTACAAGAAATCTGGAGAGGGACTTTTTACAAGGGCATGTAGTGATAGGACAAGGGGTAATGGCTTCAAACTGGAAAAGGGTAGATTTAGAATAGATATTAGGAAGAAATTTTTCACTATGAGGGCGGTGAGGCACTGGAACAGGTTGCCCAGACTTGTGGAGGCCCCATCCCTGGAGGTGTTCAAGGCCAGGTTGGATGGGGCTTTGAGCAACCAGGACTAGTGGGAGGTGTCCCTGCTCATGGCAGGGAGGTTGGAACTAGATGATCTTTAAGGTCCCTTCTGACCTAAACCATTCTATGATTCTATGACAATGGTCAGGGTAGGCAAATTTGTCCTTCACCAACCTTTGCAAGCAGCCTGGGGTAATGTGAGTAAAATGTTGGTATAATGGGCATTGAGAAAGCAGATAGCTAAGCAAGAAGGCAGGCTATGTTTAAATTAAACTATAACTCTCTCTCTCTTTGGTTTTTAATACACTTTGGAGAAAAAAATATGTGTATTTGGTCAGGCTTTACAGGTGCTGTTCAGTCAATAGGCAAGAAAAAGATACATCATCCATGAAATTAATGAAAATACGTCCAATGAAAAGGAAGAGTTGAGTCAGGCACTAGTGTCTCTACCCTCAGTTCAAAGAAGCTCTAGAATTTACCCAGAACAAGTTTTTAGAGATCCGTAAGAAATAGCATCTTTTTCTTAAACACACGGTGGAAGGGGAGCAAAATCCTAAATCAAACAATGTCTTGAGCAACAACATAATCCCTGTTATTCTGATCAGAAAAAGTGAGGGAAAAAGTTTTATCAAATTGCAGCAGCTCCTAGATAAGTGAATTCACATCCGGTCTATTACTCTGAGCAAAAACTAGAGCTGGTCTAATGTTACAGAGATGATTAATTGAATAATGTATTCAGTCACACGATCAAAATGTGTTAATATAATAAATGGACAGTATTCAATCAGCTCCAGTAAATTCCAGTTAAAATAATCTTGGAAATGAAGAACTCTTTGCCAGAATGCTATTTAACAGAAAATTATTCACAGACAATTTGACTGGCCCTGTACAGATGAACTTTTTCACGCTTAACTTGGAATTAGAGGGAAAAAGATACTGGAGACTATAAAATTCTCTACTCTTTAATAATCTAAATCAGAAATTATACTCTAAATCACAAAAAGAATGATGACATGCTTTCAGAAGTCAAAAAATGTTGGAAGACATAATAATAACAGGTATATATATGTAATTGAAGATTACATGTTATTTTGCGTATCCTCACGTTCTCCTTCATCCTGACAATTTGCATGCAAATAAGGAATCTTTAAGTGCATTTTAATTACTACACTACCTTCAAAAATAAAGAATTTTAAAGATATATTTATTATTGTGTAGGGAAGGAAATGTTAATATGAACCAAATAATTGCTCTATTTGCATAGTGATAAGACACGTTTGTAATAAAATCCTCTTACAAATATAAAGAAGGAACACTGAACACTACAGAGCTTGACAAGCAAAATAACAGAAAATGTCATCAAGAAAAGGTGCATTCATAGGTGAAAGGCTTTCAGTACATTACTTTTCAATATATCTTTACTACTAATGTCAGAGTAACAGGTCAAGGCTTTAAAATATTCAGCATATGCCATGTTTATTAGGCAGAAAGAAAATGTAGATTGGAAAAAAAAAATAAAATCAGAAGTACCTGAACTTCTTGCGCTCCAGAAGATTTTCCTGTGATTAGAATTTTTTTAAAGCTGCTGAACCAATGTTTTAATTTAGCAAAGATAAATATCATTTCCTGTGTATGACCTTGAATTTTAAGTCTCAGCCCAGAGGGAATATTTACAACCTGTAAACAGACTCTGATAATGGAAATTCTGACAAATCTCACCATTATGATGCCAGTTGCCTTCATCTTCCAATTTGTTCCTTTCTCTCCCATCTCCAAGACACAAATATCCACAGCTGACTAAAATCCTTGTCTTGAGTGCCTATCAGAATATCTCAGACCTTTGCAGCATAAAAAATACAGGATCACTTTTCATTTGCTTCGATTTGGCTTTACCTTAGTGTGTATAAGTCAGCTTGTATTAGGCCTGTATTCCATTTTGGGGCCTTTTACAAAATACCTCATATTGGCAAAAATTAGGCACAAGCTACGTGAATGTAGACATCTGTACATTCCCTGGAGCAGGGTGCCTCCTCTTGCCAAGCTCTTGGGTACCTCCAGAGCACATGTACTATATGCAACATTAGGCACCTTCATGCTGAAAGCTGTTTCCACAAAGACTGCAGAATTCAAAAAGAGCTCTTCTGCTTGCTCTCACTGGCTGTCCTGTCTCATACTGCCACTGAAAAGCAGGAGGTTTCTCTTCCACTGTCTTTCAGAGCCCACCCATCTCCATCTAAGCAGCACATTGACAGTATAGACAAGAAGCTGGTGACAAACACTAGTGTAGAGCAACCACTGGCAAGGCTGGTTTCAGGATAAGTAGAATCATAGAATTGTTTAGGTTGGAAAAGACCTTTCAGATCATGAAGTCCAACAGTTAACCTATCCCTGCCGAGTCCGCCACTAAGCCATGTCCCTAAGCACCACATCTACACGTCTTTTAAATACCTCCAGGGATGGTGACTCAGCCACTTCCCTGGGCAGCCTCTTCCAATGCTTCATGACCCTTTTGGTGAAGAAATTTTTCCTAATATCCATCCTAAACCTCCCCTGGTGCAACTTGAAGCCATTTCCTCTTGTTCTATTGCTTCTTACTTGGGAGAAGAGACTGACCCCCACCTGGCTACAACCTCGTTCAGGTAGCTGTAGAGAGTGGTAAGGTCTCCCCTTAGCCCCCTTTTCTCCAAACTAAACAACCCCTGTGCCTTCAGCCACTTCTCATAAGACTTGTGCTCTAGACCCTTCACCAACTTTTCTGCTCTTCTTTGGATACACTCCAGCACCTCAATGTCTGTCTTGTAGTGAGGGGCCCAAAACTCAACACAGTATTCGAGGTGGGACCTCACCAGTGCAGAGTACAGGGGGACAATCGGTTCCTTAGTCTTGCTGGCCACAGTATTTCTGATACACACCAGGATGCTCTTGGCCTTCTTGGCCACCTGGGCACACTGCTGGCTCATATTCAGCCGGCTGTCGACCAACACCCCCAGATCCTTTTGTGTCAGGCAGCTTTCCAGCCACTCTTCTCCCAGTCTGTAGAGCTGCATGGGGTTGTTGTGACCCAAATCCAGGACCCGGCACTTGCCCTTGTTGGACCTCATACCATTGGCCTCAGCCCATCAATCCAGCCTGTCCAGATCCCTCTATAGGGCCATCCTACCCTCAAGAAGATCAACACTCCCACCCAACTTGGTGTCATCTGCAAACTTACTGATCCCCTCATCCAGATCATTGATAAAGATATTAAAGAGACCCAGCCCCAATACTGAGCCTTGGGGAACACCACTTGTGACCAACCGCCAGCTGGATTTAACTCCATTCACCCCAACTCTCTGGGCTCAGCCATCCAGCCAGTTTTGTACCCAGCAAAGTGTACACCCCTCCAGGCCATGAGCAGCCAGTTTCTTCAGAAGAATGCTGTGTCAAGGGCTTTACTAAAGTCTAGGTAGACAACATCCATAGCCTTTTCTTCATCCACCAAGCAGGTCACCTTATCATGGAAGGAGATCAAGTTAGTTAAGCAGGACCTGCCTTTCATAAACTCATGCTGACTGTGCCTGATCGCCTGGTTGTCCTGTACATGCCACGTCATGGCACTCAAGATGATCTGCTCCATAACGTTCCCTGGCACCAAGGTCAGACTGACAGGCCTGCAGTTCCCCAGATCCTCCTTGTGGCCCTGCTTGTAGATGAGCATCACATTTGCTAACCTCAAGTCAACTGGGGCCTCCCCGGTTGGCCAAGACTGCTGATAAATGATGGAAAGTGGCTTGGTGAGCACTTCTGCCAGCTTCCTCAGTACCCTTGGGTGGATCCCATCTGGCCCCATAGAACTGTGTGTGTCTAAGTGGTGTAGCAGGTCACTAACCATTTCCCCTTGGATTATGGGGGCTTCGTTCTGCTCCCTGTCCCTGTCTTCCAACTCAAGCTGGGTACCCTGAGAACAACTGGTCTTACGTTTAAAGACTAAGGCAAAGAATGCATTAAGTACCTCAGCCTTTTCCTCATCCTTTGTCACCATGTTTCCCCACACATACAATAAAGGATGGAGATGCTCCTTAGCGCTACTTTTGTTGCTAATGTATTTATAGAAACATTTTTTATTGTCTTTTATGGCACTAGCCAGATTAAGTTCTAGGTGGGGTTTTGCCCTTCTAATTTCCTCCCTGTGTAACCTCACAACAGCCTTGTAGTCCCCCTGAGTGCCCTGCCCCTTCTTCCAAAGGTCATAGACTGTCTTTTTTTTCCTGAGTTCCAGCCAAAGCTCTCTCTTCAGCCAGGCCAGTCTTCTTCCCACTGGCTTGTCTTTCAGCATATGGGGACGGCCTGCTCCTGCACCTTAAAGATTTCCTTCTTGAATAGTGTCCAGCCTTCCTGGACTCCTTTGCCATTCAGGACTGCCTCCCAAGGGACTGTCAACCAGGCTCCTAAACAGGCCAAAGTCTGCCCTCTGGAAATCATAGAATCATAGAATCGTTTAGGTTGGAAAAGACCTTTAAGATCATCTAGTTCAACCAGTGACCCTACTCTACCAGGTCTGCCACTAAACCATGTCTCTAAGCACCACATCTACGCGACTTCTAAACACATCTAGGGATGTGTTTAAACCACCTCCCTGGGCAGCTTCTTCCAATGTTTGATAACTCTTTCAGTGAAAATTTTTTTCCTAATGTCCAGCCTAAACCTCCCCTGACGCAACTTGATCCCGTTTCCTCTTGTCCCATCACTAGTTACTTGGGAGAAGAGACCAGCTCCCATCTCACTACAACCTCCTTTCAGGTAGTGGTAGAGAGCAGTAAGGTCTCCCCTCAACCTTCTCTTCTCCAAACTAAACAATCCTAATTCCTTCAGCCACTTCTCATAAGACTTGTGCTCTAGACCCCTCACCAGCTTTGTTGCCCTTCTCTGGACATGCTCCAGCACCTCAGTGTCCCTCCTGTACTGTGGCGCCCAAAACTGAACACAGTACTCAAGCTGCGGCCTCACCAGCGCTGAGTACAAGGGCACGATCACTTCCCTACTCCTGCTGGCCACACTCTTCTTGATACAGGCCAGGATGCTGTTGGCCTTCTTGGCTACCTGGGCGCACTGCTGGCTCACATTCAGCCAGCTGTCCACCAAGACCCCCAGATCCTTTTCTGCCAGGCAGCTTTCCAGCCACTCCTCCCCAAGCCTGTAGCGTTGCCTGGGGTTGTTGTGACCCAAGTGCAGGACCTGACACTTGGCCTTGTTAAACCTCATGCAATTGGCTTCAGCTCATCGATCCAGTCTGTCCAGATCTCTCTGCAGAGCCTTCCTACCCTCAAGCAGGTCAACACTCCTGCTTAATTTGGTGTCATCTGCAAACTTACTGAGGGTGCACTCAATCCCCTCCTCCAGATCATCAATAAAGATAGTAAACAAGGCTGGCCCAAAACTGAGCCCTGAGGAACACCACTTGAGACCTGCCGCCAACTGGATTTAACGCCATTCACCACAACTCTCTGGGTTCGGCCATCCAGCCAGTTTTTTAATCCAGCGAAGAGTTCGCCTGTCTAAGCCATGGGCTGCCAGCTTCTCTAGCAGAATGCTGTGGGAGACTCTGTCAAAGGCCTTACTAAAGTCCAAGTAGACAACATCCACAGCCTTTCCTTCATCCACCAGGCAGGTCACCTGGTCATAAAAGGAGATCAGGTTGGTCAAGCAGGACCTGCCTTTCACGAACCCATGCTAGCTGGGCCTTATCCCCTGGTTGTCCTTCACGTGCCGCGTGAGTGCACTCGGGATGAACCGTTCCATGATCTTTCCTGGTACTGAGGTCAGGCTGACAGGCCTATAGTTGCCTGGATCATCCTTCCGGCCCTTCTTGTAGATGAGTGTCCAAGGTAGCAGTTCTGCTGACTCCCCTCCTTACTTCTCCAAGAATCAAAAACTCTATCATTTTGTGGTCACTATGACCAAGATGGCCTGCAACCATGACATCACCCACAAGTCCTTCTCTGTTTGAGAACAACAGGTCTAGCAGGGTGCCTTCCCTAGTTGGCTCACTGAGCAGCTGTGTCAGGAAGTTATCTTGTGCACACTCCAGGAACTTCCTAGGCTGTTTCCTCTCCACTGTTTTGTATTTCCATGAGACATCTAGTAAGAGTCCCCCATGAGAACAAGGGCTAGCAACTGTGAGACTTCTCCCAGCTGCTTTTAGAATATTTCATCTGCCGCTGCATCCTGGCTGGGTGGTTTATAACAGACTCCCACCATGATATCTTCCCTGTTGGCCTTCCCCCTGATTCTTACCCATAAATGTTCAACTGTATTGTTACTATTATTAAGCTCTACACAAATCACCTTCATTGTTTTGTGGGAAGAGTGAGATGGTGGAGAAGCTGCACAACTACTGCTGACAAACCTCAGTAGTCATATTATGATGCTGCAGCAGGGTTTTGCTCAGCCCAGTAGGGACCATGAAAACATCCTCATCAAGCATGGTTCCCAAGAGAGGAGTTTCATATGCCCAACAACTTCCATGCACCTCATTTGGGTGTGCTCTCAGTATAGTGAGCACTCTATCTCTAGCCTGACAGTTCTCAGTCAAACTGTTGCTTGTTGAAACTTATTTTAACTGATCATCTTAATTCTTGTGATGAGAACATCATCAGCCCATGCTTGTTCTTACTTATAATACAGTTCAGCTTCAGCATGGCTGCTGCTCAGCTTCAGAGAAAAGGATATCCATATCTTGAGTTCTTCTTACCTTCTGGTGGGCAGAAGAGTATTTTGGTATTTTACTACACCAGTACACTACACATATTGTAGTGTTCTTTAGGTCTTAGGATTCACAATTATTAAGGTATTTATCATATCAGTATTCAGGGAATGAAAGAAGGAAGTAAAATCTTCTCTAGAACCTGTGTCCTGCAAATATATTGTTTTAATGAGAAGCCTATGAGAGGACGTGGTGTCAGCTGGCTTGTTGACTTGAACCTGTACAACTAGTCTCTCTCTTTGGGCAAATCTTCTCCTATGTGGCTTCACAAACTGTTAAAACCTTTAAATAATCTGGAAAAGTTCAGCTTTAGAGACTAATTTGGGGAAAACAGTCAGCAAGTGAGCTGGCTGAAATGCCTGCCTCACTGCATCGGTCAGAGCTAAGGAGAGGACAAACCTTAGAGCAAGTGAAACAGCCTGTAGTATGCCTTTCAAAATCAGGAGGAAAGATTTGTCCCTTGTTCAACAAGAAAAGACTAAATGCCCTCAAAACAAGCCAAAACCCCCAGCACAAGAAGCATTTTCACTTTTGGTCTGTATCTCTCCATCAATATATCATCATATGATAACATCTTACAGAACTACATTACAAATTGCGTCCCCTGTCCCATTCTCCCCAATATTTTGCTCCCTGTAGCTGTGGTTCTGCTAGAAACATTCTGGTTTAAACTGCTTTTCAAGCTCCAGACTCCTACTGAAAAAGTAAAATTCAGTATAGCTATTTGTGTGGATACACTCAGTAACTGTGGTGGAAAAAAACCAAACCACCCCAAAACAGAAACCAGCTGTATCCAACCATGTATAGCAGCACGTGTAATTTTCCATAGCCTTGGGCAAGAAATCTATGCATAGAAAAATTCCTAAGGTGTCAGAGTAACCAGAAATGCATTAACAAGTAGATAATTAGGAACTGATTATGAAGACTTAGCAGATGGATATGAAATTAAAGTTTGGGGGTTTTGTTGGGTTTTTATATATTTCCCAAGTAACCTTTATTTAGCTGCAGTCAGCAATTTTATTCTCCTTGTTACCCAGTAGAGCCAAGAAGTTACTTAACAGTTGATTCTGGAATTTCACTCACACTTTCTTTCTAATTTGATTCAAAATGCTTCATCTGGTACCCAGTTCATATCCTTTGTTCACTAGACTGTCAAAAGGTTAAAAATAAATCAATAAATAAGCAGGAGTATTTTTCATTTAGAAGCAGTTGTAGAAGGAATTGCCTTTTCAGCAATGTTTACATTACAAACAACCAGTTTCCTTTCAAACAGTACTTTTTTTGAGATATGCTGTCTCACATGTCCAGAAAAGTTACATTACTGAGACACTGTATTTAGGAGTCTGGGTATATAAATGTCAACAAATTCACTGTCCAAGCTCCCTAGCTATTTTGACCTCATTTAAACACAGAGTAAATGTCTTTCACGCCGTATACAGCAAACGATACCCATACCGAAATATTTGCACTACCTGTGACATCTGAGTGGAGAAGTTTAGATGACATTGATTAGATTAGCAAATGAGGAGGGAAAACCAAAGTTGCTATCAACCTGGAGACTGAAAAAGTCTCAGTTTCATCACAAGAAGACAGGTTTATCATTAATAAAATGTAAGGAATGCAGGGATAAAGTTTTCTATTAACAAAGCAAGTGCTTGTGTAAAGCAAAATAGAAGCAGTGCAAGTTTTCCAAAATGTCCTTTTGCTGCGCTGTAAACCAGTTCCGGCAGGGCAACTTCTGAAGATACCCACTCAGTTCATTGCTGCCACACTGAGATTGCAAGGGAGAGTGACAATAGATGCTTCAAAAAATATAAATACCTCACCACTTTTTGTACATTTAACATAATTCTCTAAACACCTGTCAAATGATAACAGATTTTGGTCATTACTACTAGAGCTGAATCATTGCTCTGGATTCAAAATCTCCAGTTTTGAATTGTCAATTCCACAGCCTCTCCAATCCCTCCAAATGTCCATTCACATGTCAGCTGTAAGTGCTCTTGGTTTATGAGGGAGCTGTGATTAATATGTGCAATGAATGTGCAAAAAATATTTGCCACAAAAAAACATCTATACACAAGAACCCCCTGAACTCACAGCAGTGCTCTGGATATCATCTTGGTGATGACTTCTATGCCACCAGATTTTAAGGCTCAGGAATACTGAGATCCTCATAGCCCTTACTTACTCCTCACCCTGCATCCCCCAAACAAAGATACAGATGAAAAAGGACTTGATACGTGAACAAAGAGAAAAAGAGAGAAAAAAATTTTGGTGCTCTCGCTAAATAAGTTGTCTGACAGGGAACAAGGAGAGTTGTAATGTGCATATGTACTATTGTGGGAAAACCTATTTGGGTCTATTACAATAAAGAAACAGATGAAGAACAGTCCATCTGTGCACAAATATGACCCCTGCGATGCTGCCAACATCAGAGTGATCTGCCAAATGATACCATCTGCACAAATGGAAATTCTTCTATGAGCAGATTGAGCTCACGTGCAGATTTAGTAAAACTCTTAAAGGAGTACTGTATCCAGAGGGACTGTCTGCTTTGGAGGTGGAAGAAACTTGCTGTCTACTAATTCTTGTTCTGCTGCATGGCCCATTGATGCTCTGAAGGATGTGGCCCTTCACAGACTTGGGGGGAAAGGGAACGGTGTTGCGAACTTCATCTCTTGGGATCCAGGAGCAGGACAAGTGCATCTCCCTCTCTCTTCCAGCCAGCAAGAACCAGCTCCTTTCCTTGCACTGCTCTAAGAGGATTTGTTCTTGTCACCTCAATGATGGCAACTGGAAGATCCTGGTTCAGAGCTGCGCTGTCACTGAATTGCAAGGGCCTTACAGGGCAGTGATTTGGGATTCCTGATTTTGAGTGGAGAAGCTCATCTCACAGAGCTCCTGACCTGCAGAGAAGGAACCTGACCCCCTAGCACAGTGCCTCAAGTGATTTCTGACTGTGACCCCATTTCTATGTGGGCTGTCATTCCAAAGAGTGGCATAGATGGTTGAACCCACAGGGGCTTTAACTGCTTCTTTGAGAACAACCACCCCAGAAGGAGGACTGTGGGGACATCTGTATCCTGGAGCACAGGGAGGTTGCCTAAATTCACCACCACTTTTGCACGTCACCTTATCTGAAGGAGATTGTCAATAAAGCCACCAGAATCACCTGGCAGGAGAGAGGCTGTCAGTCGACTCTGGAAGTAGATTGGGACCAGTGGCTTGACAGAGCCTGTGTTTGGAGTCGTGTAAATATTCATATACGGGTGCAATCTTCTTTTAAAGGAGCTGTATAGGAAATAAAGACAGTGAGTCTTCAAGACCCTCACAGGCCACAGAGAAGTGCCCTGGGCAAGGATCTGCCCACAGACACCATTAAGTTGAAAACTAGTCTGATCTAAAACAAAGAGTTAAAAGCAGTTGTGGAAGTTTTTACCTGCTGCAGAGTCCCCTTGCCAATTTCTCTGGGTTTTCAATCACATTTTAAACCATTCATCTGTCCCCTGTTGCTTTGTAAAAGACCAGCACACAAAAGGAGAGACTACGTAGTTGACTTCATAAGGAAAACGAATCTGACTATGCAGAAAGCACTGCCAAGAAAGCATCGTCAAAAAACACAAACACATTTCTTTCCTTTAATACTCTTTCTGTAAGGCATTTTAGGAGCTACTGGTAACAACAAGCAATAATAAAATCAGAAATTACTTATGTTGATGGTATCCCTCGAAAAATATGCACAACATGCACTTCGCTCGTAATAGACCTGTAACCACTTTCATTCAGCATTATTTCCATAGAAAATATTTGGATACTTTAGCAAGAAGGATGCTGTTTTTATGTATTTTTCTTCTGGATGCCCTTCTAACGTAGCAAAACCCTTGTAACCCATATTTGCAGGTCCCATCTGAGATGAGGCTTCATATTCACAAGCACTGATTGATTAAAGCTCAACTCTAAAACTGGGTTTAGTCTGCAATGAGCACTGAAGTGATCAGCTTGAGGGGTCAAAGTCCTGGACCAGAAATCATAATGCTGAGACAGGTACCTAGGGATGTCCCCCAGGCATCGCAGAGGTAGCTATCCAGTGCAACAAAACTGATGCGGGCAGATACATGTCTTAAACCCCATGCTTTGCCAGGTGCTGCGTGTCCTGTACAGTGCAAACAAAAGACAATTCCCTCTCTCCAAAGTCAGAGCTTCAGCTCTTCCCTTCCAAAAACAAAACAGCTTGCTTTTTTTCCCCTTGGAGAGCACAGCTACTGTAGGACACAGACTCACCCTTTTACATAAATAGATCACCTTCCAAAAAATGCAGAAGAGCCATTTTCACTGTATTATTCCTCAGCCTAAGGGGATTCACAACTACAGCTCTCCCAAGAGCATGTTAAAGCTACCAGCTATTCTGGAAAGAAGGTACTCTCTTCTCCTACAGCAAAAAAGGAGACAGTAAAAGTGCATTGACAAGTAGATACCAGGTGGATAGGTTAGCCATCAAAGATTTTTTCACGTGAAACAGAAGCAGCCTGTGGAGCACAGACTGGAACTTCTCCTTCCCATGCAAGCACCCCGGTTACAAGTTTATGACCTACATCACTTGTAATTAAAAAAACCCATAAATCTGTCAGTTATTCTGTTTGACGAGAGATGCCACCTTCCAAAATGTCCATGCTGAATTTAGCCTGTTTTTCCTTTTTCAGGGAAAGCATGAAACTATTCAAACATGCTTTAAAAAAACCCAAAAAACTATATACTTGTGAGACGACTGATTGATACATGCTGTCAATGGACCAGTTTCCAAGGTGATGGTGACAGCTCTTCCAATAAGCCACTTTAAAACTGGGCTTTGAGGGTGCAGGGAAATATGTATAAATATAGGTATAACAGAATGCCTTCTGTTCAAATTTATTTTTCTTCTTCCAAGAAATGTTTTAAATGTTGACAACCAAGCTGTATCAGAAAACTAATCAGCACATCGACACCTCAGAGTCAAAAAGAAATGCAGACTCCACTTAACTTGAATGGCAGTTGCATAGTGACACTTGTCTTCTGTGAAAGTGATTATGGAACAGAACCAAGACCTGGAACACTTGGGTTCTTTGTTTTGCCAGTCTTCCTGTGAGATACTAACCAAGATACGAGGAGGTTTTTTTAGTTATGCATTAGCTTACTCCTCAGTTATGTGAGGAGTTTAGTTCAGAAAGCAATAAAAATTTGTTAGATGAATAGCATCAGCCTGCTGTCTACATTTTGCAATTGTACTAATCGTTCTGGGACACATGTGAGTTTAGGTACTGAAGAAATGGCAACGTAACTTCAGGGAAGATCCAGTGCTTTCTTCTTCAAGAGCAAGAGGCCCTCTAAAAAAAAAAATCTTCTTCAAGAAATATCCATCCACACATTTTGAACATGGATTTTTTTGCTTCCATTTTGCTACATCATTTTGTGATGACAGAATTCAGACAACTGTGGTCAATCTGCCTTGGATAAAGTGCCTTCATTTCTCTCTTGAAGACCTTAACTTTTTAAAAATCAAAAGTAATACAAAACAATTTAATAATATATTACTGTAAGAATACTAGACATATGTAAACCACGTAGCAAAGTGTGATTTCAACCATTTTTCTTATGCACATAGCATACCTTATTCCATCCATCTTCACTCTGCATTAAGTACTTATAAAAATGCAACACAATAGGAACATGTTGTTCTCACAAAAACCTGCTTCACTAGAACAGAACAAGGTATATCAAAGAGAAAATAATCCAAATGAGACTATTATTAATGAAGGTTAGTTAGTTATCTAATTAGTTATCTAATTTTAGAATTTCCTGCTGATTATACAGCTTTCGATGCATTTCTTGTGCAATGCATAAAACATAGACAAAAGTAGGAGGCATTGTTTGCCTTACATAAGATGATAATTAGTTAACTAAGTTTTTTCTACTTTTTTCCAGCTGAAAAGTCTTTTCAATTAAGGCTGCATTGGTTGTGTTACCAGCAAGATACTACCTTTCTCTAAGTAGTTTGCATGCTGGGGGATATTCCAAGGGCAACTTTTGTTCTTTCCTTGTCAAGATATCTTATAAACTGTCAGGTGGCCTTTTATTCCACCTAGCTGAAGGTCTGTCTTGAAGGATATTTGATTAGGTCCATCTGATCAAGATGGAGATCTAACACCACCAGGAGGATGGTCATTTTTATTGCCAAGTTAAATGTTCAGAGGTACACGCATTTAACATAGCTTTCTCTCCCATATCAGACAGATTGTAGATAATGTTTCTTCCCTGGTAAGATATGGGTCTCACTGCAAGTTCAAGACTGCACCGTTCTCGTCTGACAGCATTATCTCTTTCTGCCATCTTACAAGATTAATTTGTTCAGCTTCATAAACCAAAAACCCCGTTCTAAAATTTTGCTATTTAACTGAGTTTAAAATCATTACAGGTAACGTCATTTAAAATAATGTGGCCTCAAAACATGAGGAAGAAGTGGCTGTCAGCTGGCTTCACACCTCAAGCAGTTATTCCCTTTAGACTTTGAAGAACCACATCGTATCATTTTATCTTTTTCTTTCATATTAAAAAAATCTTGTGCAGGTATTATGAAAAGTACTGTACTAGGGTAGCAAGCCTACAAAATTTAAAAGATTAATTGATCTACAGGAAGGAGATGGATGACCATTGATTACCATGCCCATGTGTTCAAGATGATAGATGAGTGCCGTCAGACCATTGATCTTTGCAAATTAGCCTGACTTTGGTGAACTATCGTTGTCTTTGGGACTTCGTCCATTAGTAGTTATCCTTAAAAAAAAAAAAAAAAAAAATCCTGCACAGCTCACCGTGTTCCAAGTCCTTACTTTGAGCACAGTCTTATTGATGAGACCATAGCTCACCCCATCATAGAGCCATTCTGCAAAAAGATAAGAGGTGGTTGCCTTTTTCCCCATTCTGTAAAAAGACTCACAGGATTTCTTGTGTTTTTCTCCCGGGATCTATTTTCAATCTCCTTCTGCCATAAGGTCTTTTTTCTCATTAAAGTTTACATGTATATTTTGAGAACAGGTTAAAGCGTAAGAAACCATTCTAAAAAGACAGAAATGTTTATAAAAGCTTTCCTTTGGCTCACATTCTGATCTTACACTTTACTTTTACACTTGCAGTGTTAGATCAGTTTTAAATTATTACTTCTGATATTCAATGGAAGCAAGATCGAGAGTGGCCTATTGAAAACAGATGTGAATTTGCTGCTGACCTTTGATGTGATGTAGAAGGTCGCAGCTAAGTAACTGAGTACTTCCTTTATAACATCTGTTGGAAGACATTGAACAATCTAACTTCTACCAGTGCAGGAAACAAAGGAAATAATAACTTTACTATTCTCTATTCTTTTTCTGAGATCCACTCTGAAGATCAGGTATAACCACTACATGCAGCGTGAAATTCAAAATCTGGTCTGTTCATGGATGCGCATCGTGGTTTAAAACTAAACAGAGATGTGAGGAAATTAAATGTGCCTATTTTGACAGCAGCTGTGCATAGTTTTTTTGGAACATGGCTATTGTCGTTACTCACAGCAAGATCCTGAACTTCACTTTCCAGAGTTCACTGATGACGCATACCAACTCGCCAGTAACAGATGACTTTCAAGCTTGATGTGAATTTCCAAGAAAGATCATCTCTTACTGCTGTTATTTATGCTACGGATACTTAACCTGGGCACACACTTGCCTCGTGTCCAGTGAGGATTATAGAAACTGTTGGCCAGGTCTCTAAGGTTGTGTATTCCTGACAACCAAGGAAATGTTTCAGTCTGTGCACTGCCTGAGATTTTAATGCTGATAACCAAGAGCGCAGTCTACTAGGTAGAAAAACACCCATTAAACATGATCATTTCATCCAGGATTCCTTCCTTGGCCCCAAAGGAGGCCTGGACTGACAGCAAGGGAAGGAATTGCTTTAGGAAAGGGTCTGAAACCAAGTGAAGAGTGAATAAATTTTATATTGGGCTCCAGATTAAGTATCTAAATGCACTTGCCTTAGTGACAGATAAGGCCAACTATACACAAACCTGTTGGTAGGCCCATTAGAGGATCTCATGACACAAGCAAATATTGGTGAGTCTATCACGTGCTTCTGTGCAATCAATAAATTGTTGCATTTTTGGTAGCTAGAAGACTACACCCCCCCAATTCCATACAATGGATTATCATCTAGGACACCAAACTGCCAACTGACAGCTCAGGCATCCTAGTCACAGCTTCATATTGCATTACTCTTAATATTACATAAATCATAATCTCCACTCAAAAACTACTCTTAAGAAACAACTGTGTCTCACAGCTCTTCCTAAGCAAGATCTAATATGCTTACACAGGGGAAAGAAAGCAAAATGTACCGGTGTTAGACAGGATCATTGCAGGTCAGGCTAAGATTAGAGAACTTCATCCATTTCACCATGCTCAAGGTACAAGTAAGAGAGAAAAAATATCTGACATATCTCATGAGAAGTTGTGTGAATCATTAAAACCCATTCAGTGCCTAAACTGACTACAGAATAGGGCGGGCCATAATTATTTTTCATCCCATGCATAATTCAGATATTTCAGTGTTTGTTTGCATGCAGAATTAAAATGAAAAATCTACACTTTCAAATGATTCACAAAAGAGTTCAGTTTCATAGAAATGCCTCAGAAATGTCAAAATTAAGTTTGACATTGCCAAGTGAGTCAAAATATTTTGTCATTTGCAAACTTTTCCCATTTCATTTAACAGCATAAGAACTTTTGGGAGGGATGGGGGTATGTTCAGTGCTGGAGAACTCTGGGAACCACAGTCCACATCCCCAGGTCCACACTCTCCTTGGTGGAAGAGATCCCATCTTGACAGCAGGTATAATGATGCCCAGTGCCCATCTGACTTAAAAGATGCCCCTCAAGTTCGATCAAGTGAACAAACCTCATGTGTCATCTTCTGATGCAGCCAGGGAAAATTTCCATTTTATGAAAACTGTGTCTGTCATAGTAAAACAATGAAAACCTTAAAGGTCCCAAGGAATTATAAAAACATTAGCTTAATTTCTGTTCTTCTAGTGTTGTTATAAGAACACCAGGGCTCATATTATAGGGTGCTTAAGCACCTTTTGCAATACGATTGTAGAACAAATTGCCAGAAGTCCAACCTGGACCCTAAAACCAAACTGAACCATACTGAAGTCAAACTAAAATATTCCATTTCTTTTTTTTTTCTTTTTCTTCTGTGTAGCTGCTCTCACTTCAGTCTGCTACCAGCTGCTTATTTTCTGTCAGATTGTCATATCCTTTTAGCAAGTGTTTTACTCCTTTTATAAATGTTTCCACTTAATCATTCACTTGACCAAGGTGACTTTTTCACAATATTAGTCCATTCTGACTAAATTGGTGACATTCTAATCAATGCAAGTTCAGAACCTGTTTTTGATACAAATATCTTGTTTTCTCTGATCTCTTGCTGACAGAACAATTTAACTTCATTTGGTTATCTTTCACATATAATGTATAAAGGTTGTTGTACTGTTTCTCCGTGTCTTCCACATCACAGTCTTTCCAGTTTTCAAGAGAGCACTGCAGTATTAAATAACAGCCTTCTCATGCTTTTCAGTTTCAGTTGTGGGGTTTTTTGTGGGGCTGTTTTGGGGTTTTTTTTGAGCAACATCTACAAACTTGAGATATCCACATTTAGGATAACTCAGGCTGAAAGGAATCTCAGGAGGACATCAAGCCCTACACCCTGCTCGAAGACCGCACAATATCTCCATGCACCTGCTTGCCTGCCCTCATGGGGAAAAAGATTTTCCTTATATAGTCTGAACCTCTCTCACTTCAATTTATTCCCATTGTCCTCTGTAATCCTGAGCCATCATTGACATTTGTGAATTTTAGCAAAATTCTCTTATTCCCTTTTCTTTAACATTTGCATCAGGCTGGCAGTCGCTCTGCATATATACTGCATGAACTCCGTGCAACACATGTTCAGGCTACCTGTGTCTGTTTAGAGCTGATGCTCAGGTGTCTCCAGTTGCCACTGTGAATGTTAGCAAGGATAACAACCCATATTAGGTGCTGGAGATGTATTTAGCCCAGCACTCCAGCCCAGAAGGAAGTGACAAAATCCTGATGTATTCCCCTGCAGGATTTCTGAGGTTTGAGGACTTGTGTTACTTCAAAAAATTTTACTCTTTAGTTATAGTTTATTGCTGTAATCCATGTAAAATGCCAATTTTTAGTCTTTTTAAGACAATAAACTCATTGAAGTGAAAGTTTCACTGTTTCTGAAGAAACAGTCCATTATGAAAAAAGGAAAAAATTCTAGTTTTATCCCATAAACTGGAAGCAATATAGGTAGTAACTTTGGACCATCCTGTATATTTATATACCTCTCCTCCTATACTAATTTCAGTCCCCAGTTCTGTTCTGAATGAGGCTGGTAGAATAGCAGAATGTTCAGTCATCCCAAGATGCTCCATGTGTCCTTCCTCCACCAGCATCACTGTTTCCCTTCAAACCATGGTGGAAGCACCTGCTCTTCTGCCTGTCAGGAATTCTCCCACAACCACTGAAAACACGCCTGGTTAACATTCAGAATAGAAAGGTAAGAAGTGATATGTAACACCATTGTTTTCTTTTTGTAGTGCTACATCTCTCATTGTTCTCCCCCAAAACTTACTCTAAATCCAGTACAGTCCCCTATGCTTTTATCACACCCAAATAAAGTACTGACACTTGTTCTAAGTCTTGGTTGTAAGTTAAGGTAGATTACTCAGAGTACCTCCCTCCTCTCAACTGTCAACCTAATAATGTGTGATACATGCAGAAATAAACCCTATTGAAATATGTCCGTGTTTATCAGTTAAAACTTCAGAGCAAATCCTTAATGTTGGTCCAAGAGGAAGCCTGCTGTAATAGTCCTTCCACAGCACAGTCACTGTGCTTCTCCAAATTCCTCTTATGAACGACATGATCTATGGTACTTTGAAACCCATTTGAAACTCTGGCAGATAGAAATCAAATGCAAGGCATATTACGTCTTTAGATTGCAGGTATAATTTCTTTGACCCAGTCACATTTTACACAACAATTAAACCAGCCAGCCATTCAGTTATGTGCCCCCTTTGTTTAAAACATGTGAACAGTTCTTAAATTCTCTTCATTAATCAGAAAAACAGCTTAAGCACCTTGTACGTGTGCAAGATCCTCACAGCATTTCATACCACATCATATACACCCATCCTCTTCTGAGTTGCCAGCTTTAGGTACTTGGGTTTGAAGTTACAGGCATTAAATATGCACTCAGCTCTCTGCTTTGCTTTTATCCTCACTTGAGTCATGCAGCCATTTCATTTGTGCTCTCCTTTCTGCTAGGAAGTAGACTTCCCTTGTCTGAATTTGTTCCACATTTTCAAGCTGTTCAGTGGAATAACCAGTATTTTCAGCACCTATTTCTTCAGCTATATTTTCCCCAGTGTATCATTATTAAAGCTTTGTGCAAAAAGAATTTTCAGAATTCATCCTAAGTTTATGAATAGTTTTGGTCATACAGTTTTACTTTTCAGACTGTTGGGTTTTTTGATGTAGAATGTTACCATTCTGCTAAGTAAAACAACAACATCTCCAGTTTTACAAAACCTAACTTCTGTGATGTATTGTGCCAAAATATTTCTAGAAAGTAATTTTAAGCAGTACTGTCCCAGATGTCAGCATGAAAGCGGTTCTTGAAGACTTAAAAAATGCTTTGACATCTCCAGATGAAAGACCTAGGTAAGACCTTAGAGAATTCTCTATATTTCTGGCAACATATCTAATTTGCTGGAGGATTTGACTTCTGCATCCTCTAAGTTCCATCAGCAAGTGCAAGCATTTCCTTTTATTCTTCTCTGTAAACTCATAAAGATGAAAAAGTCTGGGCACTTCCTTTCTTATGGCCAATTACTATGTTCACTCTTGCATTTTTCAAGGATATCATTCACTGTTTTGCAGCTCCTTCTCCTTTCTGATTTATATTTAAGAAATGCATTTGTAGCACATGAGACAGATAGGATTTAATTACAGTTGAAAACAGGGTACGTTCACTGAAGAAAATTCTTTCTTACAAGCACATTTGTCTCACATATTATGTTTTCCAGTGAACACAGTGACCCTTAAAGTCTCATTCTGCTTGCTGTTCACAGCCTTCTTCACTTAGTGTCCTGGTTTGGTCCTCAAACCAGAACACTTCGTTTCTGTAGCAGACCCTACTTACCCTTCAATCCAGGTTCCCTGCCACTATTTACCTCCTCATTCTTCATCCCTCTTCTTCTCTAACTTTTTTAACCCATGTAGGTGTATTTCATAGAATGGTTTAGGTTGGAAGGCACCTTAAAGATCATCTAGTTCCAACCCCCCTGCCGTGGGCAGGGACACCTACCACTAGATCAGCTTGCTCAAAACCCCATCCAACCTGGCCTTGAACACCTCCAGGGATGGGGCATCCACAGCTTCTCTGGGCAAGATATGCCAGTGTCTCACCACCCTCACAGAAAAGAATTTTTCATAATATCTATTCTAAATCTACCCTCTTCTAGTTTAAAACCATTACCCCTCCTCCTATCACTACATGCCCTGATAAAGAATCTTTCCCCGTCTTTCCTATAGGCCCCCTTTAAGTACTGGAAGGCCGCAATAAGGCCTCCCCGGAGCCTTCTCTTCTACAGGCTGAACAACCCCAACTCTCTCAGTCTGTCCTCATAGCAGAGGTGCTCCAGCCCTCTGATCATCTTCGTGGCCCTCTTTTGGACCTGCTCCAACAGGTCCATGTCCTTCTGATGTTGGGGGCTCCAGAGCTGGATGCAGTACTCCAGGTGAGGTCTCATGAGAGCAGAGTAGAGGGGCAGAATCACCTCCCTCGACCTGCTGACCACGTTTCTTTTGATGCGGCCCAGGATACAGCTGGCTTTCTGGGCTGCAAGTGCACATTGCCAGGTCACATTGAGCTTCTCATCAACCAACACCCCCAAGTCCTTCTCCTCAGGGCTGCTCTCAATCCATTCTCCACCCAGCCTGTATTTGTGCTTGGGGTTGCCCTGACCCACGTGCAAGACCTTGCACTTGGCCTTATTGAACCTCATGAGGTTTGCATAGGCCCACCTCTCAAGCCTGTCCAGGTCCCTCTGGATGGCATCCTTTCCCTCCAGCAAATCGACCTCACTACACAGCTTGGTGTCATTGGCACACTTGCTGAGAGTGCACTCAATCCCACTGTCCATGTCACTGACCAAGACGTTAAACAGCGCCAGCCCCAATACCGACCCCTGAGGAACTCCACTCATCACTGGTCTGCACTTCAACATCAAGCCATTGTCCACAACTCTTTGAGTGTGACCATCCAGCCAATTACTTATGCACTGGATAGTCCATCTGTCAAATCCATGTCTCTCCAATTTAGAGACAAGGATGTTGTGTGGGACAGTGTCAAATGCTTCGCCAAGTCCAGGTAGGTGACATCAGTTGCTCTTCCCTTATCCACCAACACTGTAACCCAGTCATAGAAGGCCACTAAATTTGTCAGACATGATTTGCCCTTAGTGAAGCTGTGTTGGCTTTCCTCAATCATTGTGCCTTAGCATAGTTTCCAAGAGGATCTGCTCCATGACCTTGCCGGGCACAGAGGTGAGACTGATCGGCC
Organism: Burhinus oedicnemus; assembly: GCA_008921705.1. Lineage (NCBI taxonomy): Eukaryota > Metazoa > Chordata > Aves > Charadriiformes > Burhinidae > Burhinus > Burhinus oedicnemus. The sequence goes on from VFFE01007196.1 coordinate 842,144, forward strand.
TGTAGTTCCCCGGTCTTCCTTTTTTTACTTTTTAAAAATGCAGTTTATATTTCCGCTGTTCCAGTCAGCAGGAATTTCACTGAACTGCCACAACTTCTCAAATATGATGGATAGTGGCTTAGCAAGTTCATCCACCAGTTCCATCAGGACCCACAGGTGTATCTTATCAGGTCCCAGGGATTTGTGCTCCTACAGGTTCCCCAGATGGTGTCGAACCCAGTCTTCTCCTACAGCAGGTGGTTCCTCATTCTCCCAGTCCCTGCCTTTGCCTTCTGCGACTTGGGCAGTGTGGCTAGAGCACTTGCCGGTGAAGACTGAGGCAAAACAGTTATTGAATACCTCAGCCTTCTCCATATCCCAGGTAAATTTGGAAATTTTTCCATCAACATTATTTCCAGAAAAAAACAAAAGGGGTGTGTGGAATTTTAATCCTTTTCATAGAATCATAGAATCGTTTAGGTTGGAAAAGACCTTTAAGATCATCTAGTTCAACCAGTGACCCTACTCTACCAGGTCTGCCACTAAACCATGTCTCTAAGCACCACATCTACGCGACTTCTAAACACATCTAGGGATGTGTTTAAACCACCTCCCTGGGCAGCCTCTTCCAATGTTTGATAACTCTTTCAGTGAAAATTTTTTTCTTAATGTCCAGCCTAAACCTCCCCTGGTGCAACTTGATCCTGTTTCCTCTTGTCCTATCACTAGTTACTTGGGAGAAGAGACCAGCTCCCATCTCACTACAACCTCCTTTCAGGTAGTGGTAGAGAGCAGTAAGGTCTCCCCTCAACCTTCTCTTCTCCAGACTAAACAATCCTAATTCCTTCAGCCGCTCCTCATAAGACATGGTGTCCAGACCCCTCACCAGCTTTGTTGCCCTTCTCTGGACATGCTCCAGCACCTCAGTGTCCCTCCTGTACTGTGGCGCCCAAAACTGAACACAGTACTCAAGCTGCAGCCTCACCAGCGCTGAGTACAGAGGCATGATCACTTCCCTACTCCTGCTGGCCACACTCTTCTTGATACAGGCCAGGATGCTGTTGGCCTTCTTGGCTACCTGGGCGCACTGCTGGCTCACGTTCAGCCGGCTGTCCACCAAGACCCCCAGATCCTTTTCTGCCAGGCAGCTTTCCAGCCACTCCTCCCC
>VFFE01007196.1:843310-1056183 GCA_008921705.1 Burhinus oedicnemus
AACGCCCCCCCCCCCCCCCCCAAAAAAAAAGACACCACTCCACTTCTGCAGGAAAAAGTGCTGAAATGGGGAGCATGTTACCCACTAGAAATAGCCAACGCTGTGAAACATCTTTCAGCACCTGACTGCAAAGCAGGTTCACGCAGAAAGGTCCCACAAGCATAAACAGCCCTTTCAGAGCCTGACAGGCGAGGGCTCCCAGAATCCCACAGCAGTTGACTCTCTCCTCCTGTATGCATGCAGGGTCTCAGGAAGGCTAATAAGCCCGTGCTGCTTCCAGGCGCTGCCCATTAACACAGTTAATGGCTAACGATGCCCTGTTGCAGCTTAGCTCCTCTACTCCTGGGTCCCATTCCCACCCTGCCCCTGGGAGCTTTTACAACATCGTGCAATTCCCATATGGGGTTTGAAGCACAGTGAATTCAGGCTGCGGTGTGGCTGAGGGGAGCCTGTACTGCTCCAAATTTATTATGAGGTACCCCAAAACACAAGTCTGCCTGGGGAGATCCTGTATACAAAGTCTAAGCTTGAATTAAACTCGTGCCTATGTGACTAAGACAGAGAAACTGAAAATAGAGTTGTTACTAAAGGAAATCCATTCAGACCCCAGTGATGTATAACCTGTGCCTGAAATGTACTCCTCTCATTGCCCCAGTCTTAGTAGCAATGAATCCATTTCACACACACCTTAAAATGCTGTAAACTTTTGTAACACTTTATAAAGACATGTTCCCAAATCTCAGAGGACTGCATAAAAATCTCTTTGTTTCAGACTTTAATTTCAGGCATATGTTTGATAAACTGCTGATCAATTAGCGTCCCGATCACCTCTAGAACTGTATTTGTTTACATCACCACAGTTCAGTATAAAACAAATTATTATTCTTATTCTCCAAATCTGTTGCAACACAGTCACTGCTTCAGGTTTTGTCTCTTTATTTCTTTTCTTTTCTTTTTTTTTTTCACAGCTCATTCTACTACTACAAACAAGATGTGCCCAGAAGAACGAAAACTGCAGACAGAAGACTGTAAGCCCTGGGGTCTGTAGAGGGGCTCTCCCCACGGTGCTGGCAGACCAGATGAATTCCACAACTGTAGGTTTTAGATGGACCCTAAATTAGAGCTGTTCTTCACAGAGGAGAAGTGAAAAAACTGCAAGTGACCGTGAACTCCAAAGCCCTGTCAACGATCATCCATTTCCCTAAGACAGAAGCCAAGGACCGGCCAACCTTCCCCTCAGAGCACAATCTTATGCCCTGGATCAGCAGCCAGCCGGAGAGAACATTACTCATTCCCTTCCAGCCCCTCCAAATGCTCTTGATAACAGACCTGGGTCAAGATGTCCTGTTTTTTGTTTTTTTGATGAAAGCAGGCCCAGGGGCTCCTGTATGGCTAAGATCCTCATAAATTCAGACACCTCTTGGTCCAGAGTATTAAATATGAATTTCCTTCCTGTGGGTGAACCCTGGAAAAAATAACAATACTCATGATAAACAAAACAGATTGCAACACCTTTAATTATGTTTTGCTTGCCCTTCATAATCACCAGGGAAAGCAGAGCTCTTCATATGCATGATTAATGCGATAATTTACCAACTGATTTATAGCTAAGGCATAGCAAATAAAGCGGAGGATTTCTTTGTTGGTAAGTAGTCATGCATCTGCCTACCAACAAACAGCACACCCCAGTCTACAGGGAGACGGCCTGATACGGACATTGCTCTGACCTGATCTTTTAAAATATTTATACATGTACTGTAGTCCCTTACGAACCTCCGCAACAGTTAATTGGAGGCACTTAGTCCTTCTGCTGGCCTCTCACTGTGATAAATATTTAATCACAGAGGGAAGTGTGCCTTTGCAAGAGGAGACATCAGTCACTGGCTCTTGAAAACAGCAGAAAGGCCACTGTTACCTAGAAGAAGCATTTTACTCTGTAGTCCAGAAGTCAAGAAAGGTCCATCTAATTATTTCTGCAGTGTAACAGCAGTGTCTCTGTGAATTTGACATTTATCCCCTCTTCTCTGCATAAAAATAAATTGAATACAGAGCTATATCTTTTCCTGGCTAGTTTATCACTAGGTTTTGTAGCAGAAATGTGGTGCTTGGCTAAGTGGCCAGCAACATTTAATTTGGTTTCTAAAACTGAGGTGCAGGCAGCCACTTCACGCTCAGCAAGAATCAGTCACAACGCAGATTCTGGGACTACCCAAAAAATCTCACGCCAGGCCATGCTTATACTGCCATCTAAAGTTGCCTATGACAGGACAGAGTTTTTAATAATCACTCAGCTAGTACAAGAGTGTGTTTGAAATAATTTAGAGTAAGGCTTGACTGACTCAAATAGGTAATGAAGAATTAATGGCCAAAAGACACCTACTTTTATGAGTGTGGCAAATTTGCAGTAATCCTTGCAAGGTTGTTAGCAGAATGAGGGATAGAAAAGTGCAACTTGGGATACACAGCAAACAAAGTGAGGCATAAGGAGGCATTACTCACAGAACAAATGCATATTGAGAAATGTACCAGGAAAATAAAGTATCAGGGTGAGGAAAAGGCAGCAGAATGTGATTATTTTGGACTTTTGAATCAGTTTAGTGGGGTATAATTTACTCATTCTGCTTTGAGTCTGTTCTGCTAGAAATCTGTTTTGCTACCTTAATTTAACTGTTGAATGATTGACAGGCAAACTTTGTATATAATATAAAAAAAATATATCAAAAATACTTTTGTTTGAGTCTTAACACTTTGGGGTTTTTGTAACTGGAATGCATACCTAGAATACAAAGTTAGGTAAAAGAATGAAAGAATACTAGTATTAAATCCCTGCTTCTTTTGATACTGAATCATATTGCAATTCTTTCAGTCAGAAACGACCTTAAACTATATTTCTCTAGTTAAAATTTTCAGACTATGGCTTCCATTAGAGTTGATGACATAAGTTTTTCTTAATTATACTGGAATAAATCAAAAGTAATAATGCAGCAATCTGTGGAATTGCTCTGGGTATACAACAACTTAATTGGAAACAGAATTTGAATCACTAATTTAATATTCTTTTTTTACTGCTTTGTATGTGTGTATCTGTTGCATTACATTAATTTTACATGAGGAATGTTCTAGGAATAAAAACTCACCTATAACTACTGCTTTTCTTTTTTTTTGCCTGACAGACATCTGTATTTGTTGCAATATAGATCATTTCAGTAAGAAATAATTTCTGGGAAAGTTACACTAAAGACAAAGGATTTTAGGATCATACTACAATGAAAGTGATGTGAATGCTTCTGATCTACCTAAGGGCACCTTTTTTTTACTTCAGCTCATGGAATATATCTAGTTCCTAAAGCCAAGACTGAGGAGTAAACAGTATAAAAGGACAGAGAACTCTCAAAAAACACTGATGGAGACAGCAGCAGACATCAAAATGTCAATGCGGTGGTTTTTTTCTCTATAACAGGGTTCCTAGAAAATGCCCAGGAGCTGAAATTCAGGTAAAGCCATGCCCACAAGTCATTCTTCCTCAAGTAGTAAAACTACCAATGCCACACATTTCTTCCTTCAATTTATACCTGTGTTTTGCCATAGATTTTGAATTAAAACCTGATCAAAACAAGCAGCTTCATAGAGAGGAAATTGATGAAGATAGGATAGGCCACACACAGGCACATACAATTTCCATTTTCAGATAGTGATAAGATGTAGTTTGTGGTCTTCAGTGACAGAAGACGGAAGTTTTGCTTAATTTTTTATATCCTTAAAGCATTGGACTGAATGGATTGGGGAGATTGTTATCGGGCATCTGGCAAGGAGTCCACACTGTAATCTGGGCATGTATATTATTTTGATGTTTCAGGTTTGCCACTTCCACTACTGACTAGCAAAATGTATTAAATCTGACGGATGCAGATCAACAGCTGGGTGGCCACATACACAGCTTCCTTCCTTAGTTCAAAGGCAGAATTTCATTTCTGCTCTGTGTGGCTGTCATCCAGAAAATGAGAAACTGCAAATAAAAATTTTTCCATGAGAAAGTTTTTTACAAAATTGTATATTTCCCTGGGAAAAATCACATCAATGGAAAATTTCCAGCTCCAGACAGCTCAAGACATTGATATGAATGTATCTTTCACAATTGCCTGAGAAGCCTTCTTCACTGGTATTTTTCTTTGGGTTTTCTCCAGCTGCCAACACTGAGCTTGGGGAAGGGAGATTCCCATAAGTCATTGCAAGGCTCAGCCAGGCTGATTAGGTTGAATATGAGGTCTAAGGCCTGGGGCATACTAACAATTTTTATTCTTATGACATTCTGTAAGTGAAAGCAACACCAAAAACTGAGGCACCTTTGGATTTTTTTTACTGATGTAACAAGCACATATAGATAAAACAAACATTTTAAAGTGATTGCCAGGCCCATAGACAAAAACTTTGCAATCTGCACACCTGAAGAAACTGTTTGCAATATGCCAGAACAAGTCGCATGACCCATAGGCCTACACTCTATGTTTGATATCTCATTACAGTGGACAATTAATACATCCTGAGATTCCCCAAGGCTGACATTGTGGACCCAGAATCCACATGGCAGCATGGGACAGGCATATACTCCTGACACCTCAGACTCCTTCAGAAAAAAAGCTTTGTCAGGACACAAATACCACTTCTCTTGCAAAAGGCTGTGTAGGTATGACAAAGGGACAGCCCCGAGAGCCTGGATGTGGACACCAGACACCTCACAGATTGTGTGTACTTCCAGGTACCTCCCCAGCCTGCTGTGATAGGGGGAGGTTGGTTGTGTTACAGGCACTTCACTATATGAAGACTGGATTCTCTATGCACAACAACAGTAGGGTAGTTACTTGTAGTCTAATATTTCACCCTGGTATGCCTAGGATGCAGAAGACACAGTCACAGTAGAACCATCTCACTTGAATATGACCAGTGTAAAGCAAAATGTTAGCAGAGGTTCCTGTTTGTGTGTCTTCACATACACACACCAAAGTGCTGACCAACTTGTAGGATGAACATAACACTTGGGAATTTGCCTCATAATGATCTTTCAGAGTCAGATCTGGCCAGGGAATCTCAAGCTGATGCAAAAGGATCACTCATCAGTGCCTTTGCTCACTGTGTCAGCAAGAAAGCAAATAGAAACACACTGCCACAGGAGGGTCAAGAACACAAAGCAAACTCAGAGGTCACATTATCCTTGGGTGGTGGTTGGAGCCACTAATGACACATCCCATCAAAACCCGCACACAGATTGCTTCCCAGATGTTTCAAGCTTATCTGCAGCATCCAGCAGTTCTCATACAGGTCACTCCCAAAGGCTTACGCATAATCATCTCAAGTCTGAAAACCCCATCGAATCTATCATCCTCAACAATAAAAAGCACATTAAAAAGGGAGATTGAAAGCCACAATAAATCTGTAATTGTAAGGTAAAAAGCCAAGAAGTTGTTAAAATGGAAAATACTTTTTTTCTTTTTTTTTAACATGACAGCATAATAGCAATGGACCAGCATTTTTACTTTGAAGGGCTGTCCCAGCTCAGAAGAAGAAAGTAAATCTTTGTGAACATGTTAATATTAATGAAACAATTCAGCAGCACTCTAAAAGAAAGTATTTTTTTCTTTCCTAATCACTGTCTGCACTTCACCCAAACTGTAGCATCTCACATTTGGAAAGTGTTGTCCAAGACAAAAAAAAACAAATGACAAAAAATTGGTGGGTTTCTAGCACCTGTGACTACCTATGCCTATTCACAGTAGAAGAAAAGAGAGTTTTTCAGATGTCTCAGAAATGCATATGGGGAAAGAAAACCTGAAAAGGAGGCAGCCTTTCTGCAGGTATGTGGAAGTTCTGAAGTCCTTGGTTGGGATGTTAGGGAAGAGCTTCTTTTTTGATGATTTCTCAAAGGAACAAAGCACTGACTCATTCGTTTTAGCTCAATCATTAAGAAATGACTAGATAATAATAAGGTTCCATCTCTTTGACAAAGAACCCATTTTCAGACAGGCTATTAATTGAAAATGTGCTAAGTATTACTTTCTGTTATCAGTGCATTGTTTTAATGTAGTATCATATTAGAATTACTACAAAATAGTAATATATATGTTACTTCAATACAGTGATGTACATAAAATAGAAAGCAATTCAGATGAATCGTTTTTTAGCATGTTCCTAGTAAGAAGCCTTACTGTCAAAGGTGGATCAGACAGATATATAACTGTTCAAATTACAGTGAAAGGGAACGTAGAGAAATTCCCAAGAAGTGAAATGAAGGTGGCTTCTGGTAAGAGATGAGTCTTTAGAAGAATCTCAGTTTTGAAGGTAGTTACCAAATACTACCTTACAGCAATGAAAGCAACTCATGGACTGATCCTTACTAGCTGTTGTGTAGTCCCCAGAGCATACTCTTGCAGCCTAAAAAGGAAGTGTTTGTAGCAGAGATCTTCAGCTACAAGAAGTAGGAGGGCAGAGGAGAAAGAGTATGACAGTTGTTAATAAGTACTCTGCACAACTAGGAGTCAGAGTAGAAGAAGACATAAGGGAGAAGAAATGAGAGAGAATTGTGAAAATAAGAGAAAAACAGAAAGAAATGCCATCCAAAGACTACTCGAGAGGGAAATTGCAAAAAAAAAAAGCTTTCACAATGAAGAAAATAGATCTTAATTGCAGCCAAATAAATCACTAAAATGAACCAGGGGTTGATATCCCACTGATATCCATGAGAGGTTGACGTGGCAGGCTGACCAAAGCTTCAGCAGAAGGGTGGCTGCCCATGGCAGACATGCAATGCATTGAAGTCACAACCACAAACACCATGTTCCAGCGGGCATTGTGCTAAATTCATACAGCGCAGCAGTGGTAGCTGCCCTTAGCAGTTCTCCTCCATTGAAGAGAGAGGTCATTAAATCTTAGATTAATTATTAGTAATGCTTTAATTATTATTGGAAACTAGGAACAGAATCAGCAAGTTCAATTCCTTTCCCAGATCTCTGAGTCAAAACTGTTGCCTATTTGTGCACCTGTCAACAAGGGGATATATTTAAATAAAAACAGGCATTAGTGTGGCTATGTTGAGCCATTTCCAAAGGCAATGAAGTTTGTTGGACTGAGAAGATCCGAGGGAGGACCAACAGGGAAAGAAACCCAGTTTGTATTTAGGGCAATGGGGTTTTTTCCATTGGTCATTTTTATTTCTTAACTATATTTGATTCAATATTCTCTTTAACAGAATGCTGCCAAGCTTTGCAGACCCAAAATGGGACTTGCTTTTTTTGGTTAAAATTCCAGTAGTACCTTGTACCCAGTATTGTTAATTTTAGGGATAACTCTTAAATACTCTCAGTTGCTTATTATCACTTATTTCTGCTGCTAATAGAAAGACCACAGCCAAGTAAATCAAAGTATCCAGATGGAGGAGAAAAACAATTCACTCAAGAAATGGATTTCAGTTTCAGTTTTCCCAAGAAGTTTTTATAAACATTAAGGAACAGAATGTTTATGAAAAATGACTCATCAGTGTCCTCTTAAATGTGCCATGCATATGGAGCATACACAAAAATATTAGAAGGGAAATTAAGTTCCTGTAGATCCTCCATGTCATTTGGGCATTTGGAAGCCACCCATACCCCAGCTTCGGAGTACTCGGCAATACCTACAAGCTCAGAAAGGATCCATTAAAAGAAAGGTTTCTATCTGCTACGTATGGGAGAGAAGCACATCGAGTTGAATATGTTTGGTTTGGGAAATCTGTTTTTGCCTGTTAAGTGGAGCTCTCCTTACACATTAATAGAAAGATGAACCTAATGTTCATTGCCTCATGTGGCTTTGTGTGTCCCAGGAATACTACTACTACAGTCTACAACTACAAGGCTCCATCTGGCTGCTCAATTAAAGCCCAACATGACAACTGATTGTTATGCAAAAACAATTGATTAGATTTTTATGTCCCTCAACAAACTAACTCAATTACAATGAGTATAATTTTTCTTTTAATTTTTTTTTTTTTTTTTTGCTTTATAGCTTATAGTTTATTTTATTGTTTTCCAATTCTGGCACTGAAGTCTGTGGACTATCAAATGCCCTTGCCAAGAGGAAGCTATAGCATTCTGGGAGCTTGATGTGCTGTGAAGGGCTTCTGGGCAGCTTCACAGCAACTTTGCCAAAGCACAGTTGATTATGCTGCATTCAGATAGAATTTTTGAGTAGTCTTGTTAACCCGCTCTCCAAAACAACTAGGAGATGAATCTTAAAAATGAATTTGAGTTACTAACTGTTCATCTGTTCACAACTTGTAAGTTAGTCTGCTCTTCCACTTTTAAAGCTCTCCTTTCGAGATGAGGTGAGCGTAACCCTCAGCAGCACTGGTCTTCCCCTTTTTGCACAGACTAGCAAAAAGGTCCAGGGGAACGAGGTTAGCAGGAGTGTGAACTTTGCGGATCTGTCACACCAAGTATCCAGGCTGTCTTACCCATCTTCTGGAAGAATTGCTTTCCAGTGAAGTTCTTCACATTCTGTTGACGCCCTGACAACAGAATTAGGGCTTCAGAGCCGGATGTCTCCCAGCCTTATACAGATTCCCAGTGAGCTGAAGGGCAAATAAAGCTCCTTCTCTCCTGTATATCCTATATTTGGGGGTGACATCCTTGTGTGTACAGAGATTGGAGACTGCTATACTTATTTTCCCAATGTTCAGGGAGTGTGTACAGACACATCATCAAGAATGCATTTTACCTGCTCAGGCCATTAAAACTTATCTTACAGTATGGGACAAAGAATCACAAAGAAGGAAGAAAAAATTATATTTGCTTATGACATGCTAGAGACATTGCATTTTTCTTAAAACTGGAAACTTCATTCAGATACAAAATTAATCTTATCCTGCATAATTCAAAGGGGTTTCAACTCAAATCCATTAATGCTAAAAAGAAACAAAGTACAGTGGGGTTTTGTCCTTCTTTGTGTCCTATCCCCATCCTTCCAAATGTAAGTATTCCCTATTTTAAAAGAGCTTGGGAGTATAATTTCATTATGCAGAAATATGGTGACATAATTTCTCCCCACATTAGAAAGCAAATACCTCCTTTTCTTGCAGTTGAACAATGCTATTTGAGGAATTGTTAGGAAAAAGCATTTTGGTCACAGTCTTACGTGCATGAAGTACAGACATCCTAAGAGCAATAAGAACATCTTTCCACATACTGGTCCAGTAATGTAACACTCTGTTGCTTCCCCACTTACTCTATACAAGTCAAGGGCCCTGTACATGGGCCCCTCACTACAAGAAAGACATTGAGATTCTGGGGCGAGTCCAGAGAAGGGCAACAAAGCTGGTGAGGAGTCTAGAGAACAAGTCTTATGAGAAGCGGCTGAGGCAACTGGGGAAAAGTAGGCTTAGGGGAGACTTTATCACTCTTTACAACTACCTGAAAGGAGGTTGGAGAGAGGTGGGTGTCAGTCTCTTCTCCCAAGTAACAAGCAATAGGACAAGACCAGGTGGCCTCAAGTTGCGCCAGGGGAGGTTTAGATTGGATATTATGAAAAATTTCTTCACCAAAAGGGTTATCAAACATTGGAACAGGCTGCCCAGGGAAGTGGTGGAATCACCATCCCTGGAGGTATTTAAAAGATGGGTAGACATGATGCTTAGGGACATTGTTTAGTGGTGGGTTTTGGCAGTGTTAGGTTGATGGTTGGACTCAATGATCTTAAAGGTCACTTCCAACCTAGACGATTCTATGATTCTATGATCAGTCACTGCCACAGGGGAAAGGCAGGAAGATAGTTGGTTTTCCCCACTCTACAATTCAGTCCTATTGCTCTATAGGCTGGTTTTGAATTCTTCTTCTAGGATTTCCTAATCATGGTTTCACTAATTGCTCTTTGCAATTAAAAAAAAAAAAAAAGTGGAGCCAGGATGTTCCTCTTTGTTTCAAGGTTACCTTTGACCATCACCATTACTGTGCTGAGTTGTCTAGAATGAGCACCCCTGCCACCATGAGCAGCACTCACAAAGCCCAAAGGATGCCTGCCTCTTCAGCCTCATCACTGAGCTCTTCTGAAATACAACCAAACTTGCCAAGTCCTGCAGCTCTGTGATTAAACATGACACAATTTTAAGTCAGCATAGGGCTTGCTTTGTTATCCACTGCTAAAGATTACTGGCTTATCCAAACCCTTGATTCATGGATTCATAAGAAAGAGTAATTAATGCACCTGTCTGGATGAAGAACAGTTCAGCATCTAGGGAGAGGGGGAGAAATTGAAATACATTTATATTCAGCAATAAATTATTTTTCTCAATTAGTATTTTAATATGAGAATGAAACATTATTAGTTTCTCCAAAGGCAACCAATTCAAATAGCTTTTTGGGAGGGTTGTGGGGTTTTTTTTCTTCAAGGAAAGGGAAAGGCAGGGGTTCTGAAGGCAAAGTTAATTTTGCAGGATACTAAACCCCACTCAACACTTAGCCTTTCACCTGTGAATGGGCATTGTGTAACAGGGACATTGCAGAAGGAATTGCGGCATCTGGAAGGTTTATGTAGACAAACTGACCATGATCTGTTTTAAAAGCCAGAAAATTCTTAAAAGCCAACTCTCTAAAGAGCTTAACTCTCAGTCATGCTACGAAAGCACAGTATTCTTACAATAGAGTGGAATAACTACTGTTTCATGCCTGCCTTAGACAGTAGCACAAGGATGCTAAGTACCATTATATCCTGATTATTATAAAGCACGATTTCTTCTTGCCGTTATAGATGACGCTGATATATTAAGCCCCAAGATCTCTTCTACCCAGGCAGTATTATTTGACTTGTTCCACTGGGAAGGAGTCCCAAAGGTTTTGGTGCAACAAAGATTTGTTCAAGCTGCACCACTTTTTTTGTGACACTTTCATTCTCAGTCACACCAGCAGGCCTTATTAGCAACGTCAGTCTCATTGGCTTTTATTCCCATAGCCCCAGAACGCCTCCCAGCTGAGGAGCCACAAGCTGGCTTCCCATCTTCTGACGTCCCCAGAGCTTTAAAGCAGATCTGTGCAAACCTACTGAGGGCAAAAAAAAAGCAGCAGCAGCTGAGAATTTAATTTGAGAATTTAAAATGTGTAGCATAAAAAAGAACTCAGACTTGGGAACAAAACAGATTGCTTCTGAAGAAACTGAAAAAGCCAAAACAAAACATCCCCACATCACTAAATCAAGCACCTTTTAGTACATAGCAGCTAAGCCTTCTCCTAGCTGAAGATCACGTGGCTCATGCCTGCAGTCTCAGGATTTAGTAATGAATGAACGTATGCATTTTGTCTCAATAGCAGTGGGTGAAAAGCGAATCCTCTCTTCTTCTTGTGCGTGCCTGTGCACACTTTGGAGCACAAAGAGGAGTCCTTGCTCCAGCAAAGTCATTGGCTTCCTCCGATCCAGGGGGGAACTCACTTGCAGTGGCTAATGCTAGAGGTGTGCAACTACTCTATGTCAGTGAATAAATATCCCAGGAATGAAATGGGCTCAGGCCTCACATACTTAGGAAAGCTGACACAGGGTTATTGCTATTTGGAAGTGCAAATATGCACTACAATATATACCACATGTTGAAGTTTTCAGCAACAATGTTCTTCAGCTTTAATTATATTGTCAAAGCACCAATTTCACCAAAGGCTATAGGACTAACAGTGCCAGCACTGCAACCTTTCACAAAGAGTAACACCCTTCAGTCCAGAGTGTTTTGCTGCAGTACACAGTTGAAATTTAATTTCTCCACCATATGAAAAATTGAAATACTTAAGTAATAACATTCAGCAACATCATCTGCCATCTGATAGTGCACAGAAACTGGGCAATTATGTTTCGCCTCGGGTGGCTAATAGGCCCATTTCAAATTTCAGGCATTATCAGATAATAACACTGCCTGCATCTGAGTATGTTATTATAATTATTAACCGTAAAGAAATGGGGGGGGAGGGGAGGATTGTTTTTAATTATTTAATTTTGAAGTGCAATAAGATAAGTTCATTGTTCCCCATGAGCTAACATTCAGAGACCGAGTGCTGGCATCACTGCAAATTTAACTCAGTTCAAACTGACTTCTTTTCAGATTCATAAAACCTTATCATTGCTATTTGGAATAAGTAGGTCTCAGAGCAGGGAGACTTGCCTAGAAACATTACACAGGAATAAAAATGGTAATGGCAACAGAAACTCTGAGGAATCTTCCACTAGAAGCCAGTTTATTTCTGATATCATACTTAAAAACTGTGGTCAGTGTTTTAGATCAATTACTTTATTTTAATTATTTAGCTTTCAAACTCTTCTTAGTATGTGGATTTTCAGACTTGAGAAGAAACAGAACCTACATGAAATATCCTTCATATATTTATAAATGTCAAAATTTAGGGCCACAAATGTGCACAAGATAAAAAGTGGAGAAATGGTTTTGGAAATAGGGGCCCTTGGTCAAAATTTAGGGCCACAAATGTGCACAAGATAGAAAGTGGAGAAATGGTTTTGGAAATAGGGGCCCTTGGTCAAAATTGTACTGGAGGCCAGCAGTTTGCTTTTGTGGCCTGGGCGAAAATACATGTAAGGCAATGTATAGCTATTTTGACCAATTTCACGTCCTCCATATCTGTACCTATAGCAAAAATTACTTAACACCAAGGTGAAATACAGCATTAGGCTTTCTAGATTTATAAATGCTTCAGTGCATAGAAGGAATATTGAACATATTCCTTCCTATAGAAAGAAATAGAAAATTCAATAGATACAGAAAATTTAATAAATAAAATTACATCATGAAGAAATTAATTTTAAGCTATGTAGAGGTCTGTGATATTGGTATTTTTCAAAACTCGAGGCTCACAGGTAACATACAAAGTGTTTTAATAATTGCTTTTTCAAAAAAGTAATTTTCTCGCACTCTGTAGGAAAAGCTTCAGAAATAGTGTGTTGGGTTTACACTTTTGGCCCAAATACAAGACGGCATAAAAAGGCTAACTAATTATTTAAACCCTTTTCATTATTTCATGGGAGACTGCTCTTTCCAACTCTCAAAGGTCATTTACTGCACAAAAGGACTATCATGCATGAGAGTTGAGTGCTCTGTAAAAAACACATTTAACAGAGTTCCACAAAAAAACAGAGAATGAGAAGTAAAGGTCCACAAAAGACAGAGAATAAGAAGTAAAGGCAGTTAAAAACAAGTATTTGTCTGATCACCTAGAGGCAAATGGTTCTTCACTTGAACAGCCACCATGACTCACATCAAGCCACCAACATCATGCCTGCTCCGGTCCCACCGGTTTCCCAACCTCCATACGAACCACTTCACAAGTGAACTTCATGCCTCTTCTACCCATCGTACATCTGTGTCTGTGAATGTGCTACAAGTAACTGCATTTTTCTGAAAAATTATGGAGAAGTTAAGAACTTAGTTTTCATGGGTGTCCTTTCCGCTATGAATATTGCAGTTATCTCATGAAAGATATTTTACAATTAGAAAAGCAGGAAAATCCTGCTGCCCCCTGCAGTGTTAGAAGGTGGCTGTGAATGAAGATGCATTTCAGGGGAGTCAGGGCACTGGACAGCCAAGCACTGCTCCTCCAGATTGCTCCAAAGCAGAGCTGTTCTAACTCCTTAAAGGTTACTGTGCTGGCTAAACACAGCACTTCACGTTTTTCCATTAACTAATCTTAACTATACATGTGGATTTAGTTGTAAGGGATAAGGCGAATAGATTACAAGAAGGTCTCCGACTCAGCAGCAGACAGTTTGATGAAGAACAGATCTCCCTTCTGAACCTTCACGAGCTTTCACAAAACAGCCTCGCTAGCACTCGCTGCCAGCATTTTGCAGCTCCTCTGGTCCTGTGGTCCAGGAAACTGGGCGGTCATCTCCAACACTTCGCTCCCGAGCTGCCTGCAAGATTTCAGGATCTGGCCAGCCCAACCTGTGCAGCCAGATCATGTGCAAAGCGAGGCACTCAGTAAAGGGGAGGATTGATTCTCCCACGTGTCGATAGGAAGCTAGGCATCCAACACATGCCTTATTTAGGCTTTTATAAAAACCGAGAACATCAGTAACAGACAGATAGAGCTAAGCTGAAAAACATACTGAATTGTAATCTCCAGCGTAAGAGTGCTGAGACTGTAACCACCGGCGAGCAAGGACAGCCTGGCTTCCCCAGGTCTGCTCGGGAAGAGCTCACGCAAAACGATCCTGCCCCTGACATGGCACCTGAGAATCAAGCGTATGTTTGTGGTTAGGTGTTGACTTTATGATTTTTTTAACTACCAGAGAATTTTTTGCAAAGGTATTTTTTCAGGGTCTCACCGTCTAGTTTTTCAGTATGACATATGTAGTTGTTTAATGCTTCAGCCTTTCAGTGCCACACAAGAGGTAAGTGGAAAGCCTGTAGAAATTTTCCATTAGCAGTGCAGCTCAGCAAACATTTTTTTTTACAGTACATTATTGATAGGGTATTTAGCAAATTCTGAATGGCAGTTTACTTGCCAGTTTGCAAACACTCCATGTATTGAGTATTAAGATATTAAATTTGATTTGCTCTCAAATAGAAGTAAATCACATCATAACTTTTTTTTAAAAAAAAAACAAAGCACACAACTCATAGGCAGAAATAAAACTATTTAGTCTAGTGAAACAAATCTCTTTAGCTGTGGAAATCTTCTCTCTGTCTCTCTCACTCTCTTCCTCCCTGATATTTCAAAATGGCACTGGCCCAAGATACAGTAATCCAGTTTGTTCAGTGACCAAACACTCTCTCATGCCTGGAGGATCAACTTGAGATGCCACACAGCCAGAATCAATTCGTGAAGCTGACATCCGAGCATCCTCTGAAGGCTGCAGTACCTGGGGTGCCTGAAATGCCATTATCTCTCCCTGTAAGTGGTGAATCTCAAGAGGTGGAATCTCTTTTTCCCTGGCCTGTTTTCAATGGCAGCATGTCAGGTTTTAATTGCCTAAAAGGGTCTTAAATTTAAAATGCTTTTTCCCAGGTTCTTGGATAATTTAAATCCTTGACTGGTTCATTAAAAGGCCATTTGCAATGAGGCCGGCTGGCACATCTCTCACTTAGCACGCTCAGACGAGCTAGGAATGGAAGTAAATAAACAGCATCCACTCCACCTGACACTGAGTGCAAATGTTTGTGGGTGCCCACAGCAGTAGTGGAGGGGCAGGAATGGGTATATTGTTACTAAAGGGCTCAGTTCTTTCTTGAACAAATATATAAGCTGAAATCCTAGCTTTAGTGAAGTCAGTGGCAAAATTCCCAAAGGTTTCAATGGGACGAGATTTTTCTCTCAGTTAGTTCCAGAGGGTTCCTATAGGGTGGAGCCTTTGAAGGGGCAATGTAAATAGATAGATGATCCATAAGGGTCCAGTGTAGCTCACTGGAAAACATAAACCCAGTAGAGCAACAACATGTAGTAGATGTATGCTTTGGCTAGATGCCTTCCTCAGCGTTTTGCATTTTCACCCTGTATTCTGTTTGTGTCTGTGTATTACTTCAAAATGATACAGTATTAGATAAGATACAGCAGTGGAAACACGATTTAAAGGAACATTCAGATCAGTAAAAATCAATTTCCTGATGAATGGAAATGGCCCTCTAACAAAAATGGAAAAGATACATTCTCAACACATTTGGAACTGACTTTGAGAGAGTGAGGTAATTGAGAGACAGGGGTAGGAATAGCCTCTTGTACAGGTTCTGCTTTCTATACAAGATTCATCTAAGAACCTAGTATTTTTAAATTTGGAAAATATTAATATTTTCCAAAGTTTTGAAAACAGTAGTTAGGAACATATCATTAGAAAAATCTCAGTTCACATCTAATGACTATATATATGTATATGCATAGGTGGTACTCATAGACACTGCACTTAATATTCAAATATATATATGAATATATATGTATATATACACACAGTGGTAATGAGACCCATAATGCAGCCACCCATATTGTTCTACACAAATGCACATATGCTGTGCACACTCACTTCCCAAATGTTACAGACCCTGATCACAGATGTTTCACCAGCCAAGACTGCTTGCAAAATTCCAGTTCTTAGTATCAACCAATTTATTAGTAATTATGCTTGGCACTTACATAACCTTTTTCAGGTAACGGATACCTTCTGGATGCTGAGAGGTTTTATTTTACGGAAAGACCATACATTTGTGGTATCACAGTTTCTTGCCACAAGCTTGGCACTATACAGCACTGAAAAGTTTCGCTCTGCAGTGCAGCCTAGTCTGTACTCTACAAACGTTAGATGCTGCAAATAGCTCTAATGAATTTTTCAGGTATTTGAATTTTGGCTCTTAGGTAACTGAAAAGTGAAATCTGGGTGCAAGTTCCAGCTTACCAGACGGGTTCAGTGGTGAAGCACAACTGTTCATTCCCAAATGCCTAGGTATTTATATTTTCCTGAGGTGCTTCTTTCCATCACAGTTTAAATTAAGCAGTCTGTTTAGCTTCTTTTCACTCATTTCCCAAGGAGAACAAAATAGGAAATGTGTCCTTTTAAACTCTCTTTTATTTTTTTTTAAACCTATCTGCTTCCTTCCCCCCTTCCTTTTGGAAACTTTCTCCACCTTGGAAAGCATGTTCAACAAAAGCAGTCTCTTTCTGCTTTCTTTTTTCTTTAACAGGTTAAATTTTCCTCGGTTTCATTTTCCTGCTTTTTACTGTCACTTTATGGTACAATAAAACAGTGAAAAAATGATCCATCTCTGTAAAGGTTGTTTGTTATTAAACTTAATACCTATTTGAACTGTTGTTTCTTTTTCTTGAAGGCTCATGTTTGTCTTTAATTAAAAAGAAAGGATGTGCATGATGCATAGCTAGCTCCCTTGATCTTTACTGTTTGATACCATCCATTCAGATATAAATGCTTTTTCTTGTTAATTCAGACACTAAATCAATGCAACAAATCTGAAGGTCTACGGCAGTGTTCATTTGTTTGTGGGATTTTTGTTTTCTTTTCTTTAAAAAAGTGTCAAAAAAGTGATATTAAGCTGGTTGGGCCTCAAGACTTTAATATTTAAAACACAGAGCACAGCAAGACAAGACCTGTTCTTGGTAATTCAGGATGTTTTGCAATGCTATGCAAACACCTACATTAGGAAATCATCAAACTCAAAGAGTTAAATACTAAAAGTGGGATAACTTGAAGCTGACCCTGCCTTCCCCCCAGCGAAGGCAATACTAATACACCCAGAGGATTAGCAGTCTTAATACAGGCTAAGTGTATCCATGTCTGACTAGCTCCTCTTTCATGCTATGCTTCAGTCCATATTCCCAATCAGTTCAATTTACCATTGCATTCTTTTTTCAGACATGAACTGTACCATAACTTACAGCCTCCTTTCTCCACAGGAAAATTACAATCCTCTCGGAGACAATGTCTTTTCTGCTTTGGTTTTAAAATTTTCCAGTTAGATTTGTAATACAAGATGAAATTACATTTCCATATCTTTTCCTGCTGGCTCTCCCAGCTTTCCTGCTCTGCAGCTTTACATGCTAAGCTCACAGCATTTCTTTTTAAGCAGGGTCTTGCTAATCTCCTCCATTCAGCCCTGTCATGTTCGGCCCCTCAGGGTAGATCACATTGGAATAGGGAAGAGAGGGGATCTGGTAAGTGGTGTACAGAACATATTTCGCACGTTTGCCTACTTTCTCTTTTTAAAAATATTTTCTTCAGATTGCTAAATGTCTTCTTCATATTGCAAGTATCTTTTTTGTTGGAGTCATTTATGAAATCCCTGCTGAAGAATTCTATCTTGAAAATTAGCCAGCTGGGGACTAGAACAGTTAGGAAATAATATCATTACAAAGCACTAATGTGTTAATAGTGCCGTTACAGCTTTGTAATTCCTACTGTTCTCATATCCCTGGCCTGCTATATGCTGATGTTTCCTTGCACTAAAGGAATTGCTATAGCAACATACCTTCAAACACGTATGATTAATATTTTATGTGCCCATGACTGACTAGATATTTGTTCTAGACATAGCATATTGAAAAACAAGATGGAATACCTGCCATGAATCCATAGAATAGAAACGGATTTATACTGGGAGAAAAATAAATCATAAATTGAATAAGAACAAGAGAAAATACAATTTCATAGATTCAGAATACAGGCAAGTTGATAAAATATACTGCAATGCTTTGATCTCTCTGGTATACCAGTATTAGTCTAAAAAACACAGAATATCACAAGCAATTTTAGTATTGTATAAAAAAATTTTGATTTTTTCCACATAAGAAAACAACTGTATCGCTTTTTTTCACCTGTGGACAGATGCTTCAACCCAGCAGCCAGATTCTTCCTTAGACCCTAGGGAAGAGAAAGATGTCGCAGTCTGGGAAACCAAAAAGCGGTCACATGCAGGGAGTTGGACTAGATGATCTCTAGAGGTCCCTTCCAACTCTGAAAATTCCGTGATTCCGTGATTCTGCAAATTTAACCTCACACATACCTTCAGACCTACAGTCAAGAAGGTGTAAACATTTGTGCTTCTCTTAACTTCAGCTCTGCTTGATATCATTCAGGATTTTGCATAACTAACTATAGCTGCCATTCCTGGTCAGGACAGGCAATTAGAAGCATATGCTTTGCCTTTTTCGTCTCAAAAGCTAATTATACACAATTCACCATTAACTGCATGGGATGATAGTTACTGGAGGCTTGATTAAACTTCTTTTCAGAAGTTACCCAGTTTGTATGATGCATCTAATGGCAGAATTCCCTCGTCTTCTAAGGTAAAAAGCACCAGGCTCTCTCCCAGTGTAGTCACAAATTTAATCTTTTAAAATGCTGAATAAAGAGTAAAGCCAACTCATGCAGTGAATGAGGCAGTTGTCAAGAGCAAAAGTGCCTTACTATGAATTAAAGTAGCCATGGCTGGCAGATTCACCTGACGGTGCATGTGTACGACTCTTCTCCGCCTGTGATAAATACACCTTCTAGACATGCACAGAATGAAACATCTCAGACAATCTGTCTTAACTGACACTTATAGTGTTACTTATGTTGGCTGCTTTCTTAAAAGATTGGGATTTTTAAAGGCATGGTCTTCCCACTGACAATATCAGTGCCTGAGTGTCAAGGTCAGTTTGTCTGCCAGAAACACATGCCTTCCCACTTTACAGGCATAAGTGTCCCAGGCATCTCTGGATATCTCTGACCAATTAAGTGGGCAGGTAGCTGCATGGGTGAGTGTGATTTATGACTGCATATAAACAGCTGCTCATCCTTTTATCTGAACATCCACTTCTTATGCCCAAGTGCTCAGATCATTTAACAAAATCTCAGCTTCCTCTGTCTTAGCATTCTTGGGGCTCACAGCCTTTTGTAGGCTTTCAGCTTTGACACATCACTAGCCAAGGCTGCTGGAAAAAATGTCCCTAGCCTCTCTTTTTAAGTCAAAATCACTAAACTCTGATTGTGACAAGCTGTAAGGTTCAGATAGCCGTTTGGTGTCATACTGTCAAATAGCTTGTGCCTCAGTTTCCTTCCTGGCAATCCTGTTTTCCAAATAATTGCCCATGGTCCTACACAACCTCTGTATCTTTTCATGCTTCATCCTGAGCATTTCCATAAACTAATCATTTGTCCAATACCTGTAAAGCCACCAGTTCACTCCACATCACCCCAATTCTTTTGAGAAGGAAAGGAGTTAAAAAAAAAGAGGGTGAAAAATACCCTCTCTATTCTCTTAAATAAGCATAACTAGATTGTCTGACAACTGTCACTTTAAATGGATGCCTTTGTCAGAAGGGATGGAAGCCCAGACCTAAACAAATGATAAGCAACAGTCATCAGTGATGGGAGGCAAAGAAGTAAACTAAATTGCTGAGTGAACTTCTATAGAAAGGTCTAAGTCTTCCTGAGCCAACACTGCTGGCTTCACTAGTAGACACAAAACTTAATCCCAGAGCTCCTTCAGCACTGATCTTTACTAGAGTGTTGACTGCTAGTGGCATTCTGATTTGGGGGAGCGAAGGGAAGAATGGGATAACACAGATGATGAGCAGAGAAAATCCCACTGTCCCCTCTGTGATCCATTCCCTCCTCCTGTCACACATCTCGCACCATCCATCCTTGCTGCAGAATCAGGGAGGCTGGAGAAATGACAGCTTCATCCTGTCATTTCAAGGTTACATGCTTTTAAAACCACTTTAACAAGGGCTCTCTTTTTCTTTTTCCCCCAAAATTGAGAAAGGGCTGAGGGAGGCAGAACTACAGTGAATTGCTAATCAGAGATTCAATCCCTGAAGAATACCAGCACATTTCTACTTTGGTTATATTTTATCATGATGTTACTTTAAAATATTCTAAGCCAAGTGCCTATTCCACCTCCATTTGTCTGACTGCTATCTATACGCTGTCTGCACATAATGATCAAGGGGATTATAATAGTGCTCTATCATAATTCCCCATGAAGAAGCTGTACTCTTGGATATATGTGCCTTTTCCAGTATCCCTGTACCTGTATGAAAGAGTACAGGTGCCTAAGTTGTATTGAGACAATGATGTGAGTGAGTTTAAATGTTTTTTTCTAGCCTGTTCATATGTGGAGAGTCCCTTTGATCTTAATTCTGTCTTTGTGTTAGTTTAATAAGCAAATTCAAGGCTCATAAAGATTTAAACTCATCAAGCAGAACTGAGTGCTTGGTTTGGCTTGGTTACTAGAAAGACATTTGATAAGAAAGATCTTACTCCTGAAAAAGAAATTAGATTTATGAGGCCAAGTTCAAACCTGCAAAACAATGCATTTGACAAATGTTCAGATTTTTCAGCTGCAAGGACAGAGAACCTCTTAATCGTCTCGCTCCAACACTTACAGCAGGAACTTGCAATTCCCATCACCTGTAAATCGTCCCCTAGTGATTCTGCCCCTGCCAATTAAAAATATGCTTCTGACATCAAAAATACATGGTAAAATCTGGAGCTGTTTGTAAGGCTAGCAAGCATCCCTCTTCCAGCTTCTTTGCACCAATTTACCCAGGTCTCCAAATGTGCTTTCAAAAGAGAAGAACCTCCTTGAGATGCCACTGGTGCAGAAGCAAAACATACCCAAGTTAAACCACCAAAATGGGAGTAGGTAGCCTTTAAAGTAACAGAAAATAGCATTGCATCAGCAATCCTGCCCCTCTCAAATAGGAAGAAATTTCAGACTACAAGTATGTTTCCAAGATATTGTATCTCCAGAATTATTCCAGTGGGAAGGTATGGTTAGAAATCAAAATAAAGACTTTTAAAATCACCTACTCTTGCTATGCTCTAACTAAATGAGAAAGGATGGAATATTAACAAATGCAGAGAGCTGAGATAAATCATATATCCTGGACCATATAAGATGATAGTTAAATACTGCACTGAGACACCACTGGTGTAATGCAACTTTTCCATTTTTCCACACGCTGAGACAGCCTAAGTTTTACTTACCTGAATTGAGAGACCAAAACCTCTGCAGAATATGAAGATACACTTTATTTCTCACTCAAAGGTGAATGTACCTGTGAATGCAAAGGAAAATGTTCCTTCCCTTCTTCACTAAATTGAGTCTTCAGATTCATGAACACTCATATGATGGTGGAAGACCCTTGGTCCTGCATCTGCCAGAGAAGAGGGCAAATATGGACATGCTACTTTTTGAAAAATTGGAGGAAAAGTCACATATCCTGTATTGTGGCATTTGCTCTTCCTGGCTTAAGAAAAGGGAAGCAAGCCAGAGAAGAGTATATGGAATCCAATGTGATCTCCAAACATTTGAAAACTGTGGGATAGAACAACTCGGCTAGATTACACAGAAATGTGTAGACATAGGATATGGCACTTACTAAATATGCTTAGATGTTTTGTAACTCTTTCTGAAGCTTTGAAATACTTTCCATTGTGGGAAAGCCATCTGGCGGGTCATCTACAGTTCCTTGATGAGAAATTCTTTATGAATGTGAAAGTTAAGGACTGTCCTGAGTCTGACTGATGAAGAACCAAAAGATACATCTGCTGGCAGGGCCAAGTCCCAGATCTTTATCAGTTTCAGTTGAGACAAGAACTTCTGGGAGAACAGTCAGACACCCCAGAAAGTTTCTGACAGGCTTCAGAAAGCCAGTTAGCAGTGAGGAAATGCTGGGGCAGGGAAAGTCTTCTCAAACCCTGAGCATGGTTGACATTTGCACACACATACTGTGGTCATGCCATAAATTTTAAGAACTGTCTTGGGAACAAGATGAGAAGGGAGTGCCTGTCTATGCAATAAAAAGTGCTCAAAACCTCATGTTTGGATATACAACAGCAACAAAGTGGGGGAGACTGTATGAGGAATACAAATAGAAATGCTCTAGTAAGTTTTGTTTAAAATTTATTGAGGGTATTCAAAATACAATTTAGTGTTTCAGTTTACAATATTTTCTGTGTACATTAAACATTTGCTTTATTAAGGAACTGTGTGGTACTTTAAAAATTGTCTGGAAACTATTAACACTTGTTTTTCTCACCTGCATCCCCAACCCCTTGAGGTGTGAAGCTCTGAGAACTCCCTGAAGAGCCAGGACTGTCAACATTACCTGAGCTAAGAGTTAAAAGTGAGTGATAGGAAGATGGGAATTTAAGGAGCTGTACAAAACATTGCTCACACCATTATATTAGCATAGCTTAGTTTGGCAAAAGCAAACAGATATTTAAACAGGAAATACCTCAAATCTGCTAGCCTACATCTCGGTGTCCTTAAAATTTCCTTGTAGATATGCTACATCAGCCCAAGTTCAGCATTACTGCAGAAGACCTCCCGATTTCCCCTTCCAGCCCTCCTTAGATCACCTTCCTTGATCACTACAGAAACCATCATTATTGTTGGCTTGCTGTTGAATCCTCTACCTGCAGGACATCTTCCATTCAAGCTTTGTGCTGAGGTACCACATCTAGGCTCTGCCTTGAGGCAAATTGGTAATATTTTCTGCTTAAAAGCTCTTAGAGCCTTTCCTTCAGAGCAGAAAGTCTCATTCTCCATCTTGAATATTGCAGTGTTCCTTCCCTTGCCCTTAACAAAAACAGTCTCACCTCTCTAGAAAGCTGCTGTCCTTTCTCCTAGCTTCTTGAGTTGACTGTATCAAACCTCTCTTTGCCTTCTTCCAGTGGCTTTCTTCTTTCTTGGTTTCACTTCTGAGGCCCTCCACAACTTATCCCCTCCTTGAAATCATCTTTTATGATCCAGTTAGTCCCTGATGCCAGCTTTTCTATGCCCATTTTGTATTTGAGATTTCTCCATGCACTGTGATGAGCTCCTGAAAAATGTTCCCAAAGTCACCTTGGTATCTTCCTTCACATCTGTTTTCCCATTGCCTCAAATTTACTAACAACTCAAGACCCTGTTCTGTACTTGCGGATGCCCTCAGGAGTTTTGCTGCAAGCATGAACAGCAGCAAGAGAAAACCTCTGTTATGAAATGCTGGGATAGTGTTACAAACCTTAGCTGATGTTGTGGTTGCCATGTCATCAGTGTATTTGGTTGCATATAGTTTCTCTTTCTTCTAATGGAAAAAATAAATGAGTAAAAGCTGTTTTGAAGGGGGGGGCAGTGTTAAACTATGTACAATTCAGTTCTACAAATGACTGGAAGCATTTCAGTGGAAACTAGTTTGAATCATAACCTTAAAACTGAACACTTCTTGTCCCTGACATTCAAGGTTGAAGGAAAAGTTCAAGCTTCGAACCTCCTCGGCTTTTGATTCTGGGCTGCATTCAAAACCAGAAGGAGTTTACTTTTCCACATGCAATTTGATGTGGCCAGGGATAGCATAAATCTCATAGAAACATCTGGGAAGAGTTTTACTGATAGAAAGAACATGGAAGTATTGTTTCTTGAGAAAGCACAGCATTATAAAGTTAACATACAATTTTTCTAAAATCATTGCCACTCTGACATTAAAAATGTGGGCCATTAGTCCAGAAGAAGAGCAGAGTAACTTTGAAAAGTTCTTTGCATCCCAATTATATCTTTTATTTCTAAGAACATAAGAATACCTGCTGGGTAAAGCTAACGATGTCCAACACTGTCAAAAGGACAGCACAGCTGAAGGAAAACATTTGAGCTTGTCCACTTTTTGTGGTCTGTTCTTCTCACACTCCCAGAGCATCAAGGAAGACTGTTTTAAGGGTGTTCCAGGACACGTTCATGACTAGTCCACTGCAGATCTTAGTACAGATCTGCCACCTATTAATTGCTCTAATTCTTTCCTGAACCTAGTGGTACCCTCTGCTTCCACAGCTTCAAATGGCTACAGGTTGGAAAAGCTCACAACCCTCTGTGTAAAGACACCCTTTCATCTGCTTGAAACCAACCTCCTACTAGCTTCAAATGCTCACAAGTCCAGTTGCTATGCAGTGTGGCAAAAAGCAGTTCTGTATTTGCCTTATCCACTGGCTTTTACAATTTCATAAAACTTGATGACATCTCCCCTAACCCAGCTGTCTCTTCAGGCTGGACAGTCCCAAACTTTTTAATGTCTCCTGGTAAAGTAGCTGCTCCAACTCCTTGAACATTTTCTTGCCCTCCTCCACACCAGCTGCACAATATCCTTCTTCAGATGTGGAGATCAGAAGTACACACTGCATTCAAAATGTAAGCCTGTCAAACTTTTATATAATTCCCTCCTTCTTCCTTCCTGACAACGTCCAACATTTTTTTGGCTGCTGCTGTGTGCTGAACCGATGATTTCAGCGACAACTAAGATCTCTTTCCTGACCTGTAACAGCCACCTCTACATTTAACACCATACAGTAGGCCCATTTAGATCATTTTATTTCCAGACGTGTTCGTTCGTATTTATCTGCACTGGTACCCCTTTGCCACCTTTTTACCCCCACGCTTAGTTTTCCAAGCTCCTTCTGAAGTTCCTTGCCATTAGCATGGAGTTTAGCTGTCGGAGAGAGCTTAGTGCTAGCTGCAGCCTTGGAGATCGCACTGTGAACTCCCACCACCACATCATTGATGAAGGTGCTGAATAAAACTGGTTTTAGCACTGATCGTGAGGGAACAAACTGCTGACATGTCCATCCAGCAAAGTTACCTTTAAGGACAGCTATTTGCTTTCTGTCCTTTTACCAGGTTTCACTCCATAAATGACTCTTTCCTCCAAACCCATGGCAACTTAGTTTCCATAATAACCTCCAGTGTGGAACCTTAACAACAACTTTTGGAAATGCCACGCTATGTCCCCAGGGAAATCCTTTTTCCATGTGCTTATTGGCATGCTCACTGACACCATCCATGAGCTTGAGCAGGCTACTGAGACAGGACTTCCTTTTGAAGAAGCCAGGCACCTTTCCTAAAAGACCATGTTCTCAGTGCTTTTACTCTTATTTTATAGAGTATACTATCTGATCTGACTTAACAGTCTGTAGCTATTCCTGAAGACTTTTAAACCAGACTGTTGCATTAGACAATGATGCCTAATCTCCATAAAGCTTATTCTCAGTGTTTTATTAATTTCTGGAGATGGATAAATGTTGCAAGTTTCCCAAAGCTGTGGCTCTTGTTGAAAATTATGTTTATATGCTAAGTAAATAAGACAAAGGGAAACCAGCTCCAACAAGTGCTTGCACCCACTTAATTTCATTGCTAGACAAAGAAAACAAAACCAAAATAAACCTCAGGTACGTTACAGCCTTACAGAAAAAATGCAATTAGCAGCATGATACAAACTCATCATTCCAACCAGGTTTCTCACCTGTATATACAGCCCCCCATATTTCTATAAGAGGTAGTCTTTTTTTCTATTTTAAGTCCTAGTTAAGTTGTGTTATTTGTTTTTCATTGTTCTCCCTTCACCCATCAATTTTTCTCTGCCTTCCATATCTCTTACCTTCTCCATTTTTCCCACTAAAAAGCAGTAAAAATGCTAAATGATAACATTTAATAAAATACTTTCCTCTGTTACTAGAAGAAATCTACCCTCCACAATCATTTGAAAATCAAAGTGCTGAGAAAAACTGGTCAATTACTGAGAAAATATTATCCTTTCAATGGCAGTAAGAAAAAAATTTAAGCAATATGGAAATAACCTTATAATTTCAAGTTCTTACAAATGCACCTAATTTAAGGGAAGGAACACGTGATATTCTAAATTTCCAAAGAAATAGATCTAACATTGGACAAACATTCATACATACATACTTACATAGAGTATAGTGAAGTTATGTGAATCGATACTCTAATGGCTTGGCCAAACTACCCTGGCTGGCAAAAATGATGATGCGGCATCCAAGCCTGTCTTTTGGGGGTTCACTTCATGGTATTTATCAGTCTTGACATTTCACCCCCCCATGCAGTAGAAAGGTTATTAAGAGCACAGCACAAATAGCCTGTGTTCCCAGGAGCATATTGTAATCAGAAAGAAAAACAGTAACTGCAGACTTTAATAAGAAAGGGGCTCTGTGTGAGGGAAATACCAGAAATCGCATGGAAGAGTTTTGCTCCTGCCTGTGGCCAGGCAGGTCCTCTGGTGCAAAAGGGAAGGGATCATCCCCTGCCACCAGCTGGAGCTGCCCTCTGCAGTGATGCATGGAGACACAGAGGAGACACGGCCCTTTCATACTCAGCTCCCATCACCTGCCTTTTCTCTGGTTTAATAAAAAAAAAAATTAAAAAAAAATTAAAAAAAAATTGTTGGTTTTCAGCTATGAGGAGCCAACATCTATGGTACTCTTGATGTCTTATTCCCTTAATTTTCTTAGTAAACACTATTGGAAATGTACCTTCCATTCCTGTTTCTCCTCTGATGTACTTTTTTCATTTCTTCATAGTTTATTTTGTAAGCCACAAACTGAAGGTCGGTGTCATTCCATACTAATTTATTGCTTTCAAGGAAAAATTAGCCAGTACGTGACCACCCACTGCCACTGACTCCCGCTGAGTTCAGGTGGTATAGATACATCGGAGTCACATCCCAGCCACTCCTGACTCCTCCCGCAGCATCCCTGCCCAGCTGCTGCCTCTGGCTGCCTGTCTCTTGCCCCTGCATGCCCAGCAGCCAGGAACCCACTTGAGGTGGCAGCTGGAGTGCAGAGCTTCTCTCCATACAGCACAAACTCGCAGCCTTGGATGGAGCCAGAGAGTTGCTGGGGAGCCCTCACCCTACAGGTGAGCTGGCAAAAAGCAAGAGTGAGAGGTCTGGGTGTGCAGAAGCAGCCTCAGCCTCTTCGGTTAAGTTGAACCTAGTGTCCTGCACTAGAGCTACAGTAGCGTGCAAGGATGCATTAACCCCTCTGCAAGTCATCACAGGGAGGAAGAGGCAGATACAATGGGTAGCAGAGAATCATAGAATCATAGAATCACCTAGGTTGGCAGAGACATTTAAGGTCATCAGGTCCAACCATGAACCTAACACTGTCAAAACCATCACAAAACCATGTCCCTAAGCACCACGTCTACCCATCTTTTAAATACCTCCAGGGATGATGATTCCACCACTTCCCTGGGCAGCTTGTTCCGATGTTTGATAACCCTTTCAGTGAAGAAGTTTTTCCTAATATCCATCCTAAACCTCCCTTGGCACAACTTGAGGCTATTTCCTCTTGTTCTATCACTTGTTACTTTAGAGAAGAAACCAATCCCCACTTCACTAAAACCTCCTTTTAGGTAGTTGTAGAGAGCAATAAGGTCTCCCCTCAGCCTTCTCTTCTCCAGACTAAACTATCCCAGTTCCCTCACCCGATCCTCATAAGACTTCTGCTCTAGACCCCTCACCAGCTTTGTTGCCCTTCTCTGAAGGTGCTC
The DNA here is from genome assembly GCA_008921705.1 of Burhinus oedicnemus. Taxonomy (NCBI): domain Eukaryota; kingdom Metazoa; phylum Chordata; class Aves; order Charadriiformes; family Burhinidae; genus Burhinus; species Burhinus oedicnemus. The sequence continues at coordinate 871,128 of VFFE01007196.1, forward strand.
CAGCACCTCACTGTCCTTTCTGTAGTGAGGGGCCCAAAACTGAACACAGTATTCAAGGTGGGGGCCTTACCAGTGCCGAGTACAGGCGGACAATCACTCCCCTAGTCCAGCTCACCACACTGTTCCTGATACAAGCCGGGATGCTGTTGGCCTTCTTGGCCACCTGGGCACACTGCCAGCTGATTCAGCCAAAGCTCAGCCAAAACCTATACAAGAGCCAATGCTTTCAAACAGGGGAGGTAGTTGGGGAATTACAGGAGCCAGCTGAATACACAGGTAAATGGAGCAGAAAGCCTATGTGCTGGATCCGGAGCACTCCTCTAGGCCAGTCATATGCCATATCCTCTCTTGTTGGGCTGTTACATGGACTTCAGCTTCTGGCACTAGAAACATGCTTCAGTCTCAGCATCATGTCCTGGCAGCAGCACCCCAAACATGTCCATAGCCATGCAAGCAGCAAGAGGTGGAAGAGTATGTGCCATCAAGTTTTCACAGGCAAACTATAACACAACACGCAGCAGCTGAAGGGATTACAGCTTTTTATCCACTTTTCTGCCATGGTAGGGGTATTGGAAGCATCAGGGTTTGGGTCCTCAGCTACTGAACTCCATAATCTGGTACATGAAGTTCAACCGTCCTTATTGATCCCTTCACTCACATCAACTCTAGAGCCAAACACTTGAACAAGAATGGAGAAAAGGGAGCACAAAGGTTACACTGTGACTCCTAACCTGAAGGATGGATCTCTTCATGATGCAGAGAAGGCAGAGTTACTGAATGCCTTCTTTGCTTCAGTCTTTACTGCTCAGGCAAGCCCTCAGGAGTCCCAGACTTTGCAAGTAACAGACAAAGTCTGGAGGAAGGAAGACATTCCCTTGGTTGAGAAGGATCAAGTTAGAGATCAATTAAGTAAACTGGAAGTCCATTAGTTCTGATAGGATGCACCCAGGAGTGCTGAGGGAGCTGGCCGAATTCATTGCTGCGCTGCTCTCCATCATCTTTGAAAGGTCCTGGAGAACAGGCGAGGTGCCTGAGGACTGGAGGAAAGCCAGTGTCACTCCAGTCTTCCAAAAGGGCAAGAAGGAAGACCCAGGAAACTACAAGACAGTCAGCCTCACCTCCATCCCTGGAAAGACTATGGAACAGCTCGTTCTGGGCGTCATCTCAAAGCATCTGGAGGAAAAGAAGGTTATCAGAAGTAGCCAACATGGATTCACCAATGGGAAGCCATGTCTGACTTATCTGATAGCTTTCTATGATGGCATGACTGGATGGATAGATGAGGGGAGGGCAGTGGATGTTGTCTACCTTGACTTCAGCAAGGCTTTCAGCACCTTCTCCCACATCACCCTCACAGGTAAGATTAGGAAGTGTGCGTTAGATGAATGGACAGTGGGGTGGATTGAAAACTGGCTGGCAGACAGAGTTCCAAGGGTTGTGATTAGTGGCACAGAGTCTAGTTGGAAATCTGTGACAAGTGGTGTTCCCCAGGGGTCAGTACTGGGTCCAGTCCTGTTCAACATATTCATCCATGACCTGGATGAAGGGATAGAGTGTACCATCAGCAAGTTTGCTGATGACAAAAACTGGGAGGGGTGGCTGACACACCACAAGGCTGTGCTGCCATTCAGCATGACCTGGACAGGCTGGAGAGTTGGGCAGAGAGAAACCTCATGAAGTTCAACAAGGGCAAGTGTAGGGCCCTGCACCTGGGGAGGAATAACCTCATCCACCAGTACAGGTTAAGGGCTGACCTGCTGGAAAGCAGCTTTGTGGAAATGGACCTGGGAGTCCTGGTGGACAACAGGATGACCATGAGCCAGCAATGTGCCCTTGTAGCCAAGAAGGCCAATGGCATCCTGGGGTGCATCAAGAGGTATGTGGCAAGCAGGTTGAGGCAGGTCACCCTCCCCCTTTACTCTGCCCTGGTGAGGCTGCATCTGGAGTCCTGTGTCCAGTTCTGGGCTCTGCAGTTCAAGAAGGACAGGGAACTGCTGGAGAGGATACAGCAGAGGGCTACCAAGATGATTAGGGGACTGGAATACCTTTCTTATGAGGAAAGGCTGAGGGACTTGGGTCTTTTGAGTCTGGAGAAGAGAAGACTGAGGGGGGATCTCATGAATGCTTACAAATACTTAACGGGAGGCTGCTGGGAGGATGGCACCAGTCTTTTTGCAGTGGTGCCCAGTGACAGGACAAGAGGTAATGGGCACAAACTTGAATGTAGGAAGTTCCATCTGAACATGAGGAGGAACTTCTTTACTTGGAGGGCGGCAGAGCACTGGAACAGGCTGCCCAGAGAGGTGGTGGAGTCTCTTTCTCTGGAGACATTCAAAACCCGCCTGGACGCCATCCTGTGCAACCTGCTCTAGGTGTCCCTGCTCTGGCAGGGGGGTTGGACTCAATGATCTCCAGAGGTCCCTTCGAACCCCTGTGATTCTGTGATTCCCCCCCCTATTTGACATCTGCTTCAGAATTTCCCAGCATAGCTGACTGGAAAGAACAAGTTCTTTGTGTCTGCAGTTTTGCCACTCTACCGCATTTGTTTCTAATTGAGTGACTTCTGGCATTTTGCAGCTGAGAAAGATCCTTATTTATTGCTGTTGAAAATCTCACATTTCTAAGTGCACCTCATCATCAGAGGGGATCTGCCTCAGGACTTCTGAATGCATGGCACTGTCTGCTCATGATGCAGCCTATATAATGCTACAAGCAGACACACCCTTCCTACTGCTGAAATTCTCAAGACATCTCTCTGCTGTGGCTTCTGCTGCCGTCTCACAGCTCTGGATGCTGTGAGGTATATACCAACATAGCTGACAGACTCAAAAAGCTGCATGTTACCTAGCAGCAATACAAAACCTATAAAAAATATGCCTATGAAGTAGCAGTGTCACTCTCACTGCTCAACTGGAGATCACAATGGGATTGCTTTAGCCTAAGCCCGATCAGTGTCCAGTAAAAATGAAAAATAATGTTGTAATAAATCAGCTTGAACTCCACTCCCCAGGTATTCAGTGACATTATGATTAATTTCTCCATTCACATGCAATCTGTTTCTCTCTTTGCCAAAGTTTCTCCACCGTATTTTCAAGCCCAAAGTCATGGTCATCAGTATTTGATTAATTTAACTGGGGATAGTTAAGATAACCTGGGGGTACTATTTAGCTGTAGAGCACCAGACATTAACAATGAAGCTCTGCCTAGAGTGGCCATAGGTCAATCATTACTCAGGTAGAAGATTCAATGCAGAATTAAGTGGTTTTCTACCTTTGCCTGATGTAGTTTTGCATCAGCTCTAAAATAAGCCCTCCATATAACCCCATTACAATTACATCATGCATTGTTTGCACTTGACTGAGGTATAATAACATTTAAACTTGAAAAAAGGCTACACTTTTTAGTTTTTCATGGTACCTTATAGCAAAATGTTCTCTATCAGGACATTTTGCCCATGTACTATATAAAAAATGTATAATGTGAATGTGTAGTATAAATATTTATACCACATTCACTTAACCTCAATCCATCATACATATTCAGCTTTAACTGTGTAAGGCTTGGGGGAGAAGTATAGCTTCTAGAGTAACTTTTCAATAGCCCATGCCTGTTATAGGATGGTTTTTCCTCCCTTCTTCCTCTGTACCGCACGGGGAAAGAACACAGTGGTCAAGCCCGGAATTTATTATTCCAAAGCATCGTTTATTATTTAAAGCCTAATTTGTTGATAACCACATGCTAATCTTTCCTAAGTTACAGACAAATAAAACAACATCACTGATTTTGGCACCACGAGGCATTACCCAAACTCTGTTGGAGATATTCCCCAGGGTTTTCATATCTTCAGTAGGTTTTGATGGTATCTTTGGCTGCACTCTAGCTGATCTCCTTACATATTGATTACTGCCCTCCCAAATTAGATCACTGTTATCATACTTTTAATTATAGAGGGTTTAAATTAATTAGTTGCATTTAAATTTCTTCGTTCTCGAGGCTTCATTAAACAAATGGATAGAGCTCATTTCCAGTCAGCCTTAGAGGATGAGTGTACTGCCTTGCTTACATAGGCAGGAATGGATGCTTTTGTACTCCTCTTGTTTCTCAGACTGCCCAACCTTTGCCCTGTGTGTATAAGTATTCCCTTGCACTAACAATTGTCCTGTACCACATCTAGAGAGGGCTAGAGAAATTCTTTAGCAAAATTTTGTTTGCTTTAGTTTGTTGAAAAATATTTTTGTCAGATCAATGAAAAAGATTACCAGAGATATGAATTTTATAAGTAACACTACATGGATTACACATAGTTGCTTAAGATATATATGTCATCTAATGATGTAAATATTCTTAGCATAAAACTCCCACATACACAGTGTTTCATGTGAAAAAGTAAAAATTACATCTGGGCCCCACAAAAAAGACTTCCAAGTCTTTTGTTCATTTTCACTTAAAAATATCCAATTAATACTTATCTCAGGCTGTTTATTCTTCAATCACTTTCCAAAAGCCACATTTTGATGTACAAAAGGGGAACTCAAAATAACAGTTGTTCAATAATAAACCTATGAAAATAAATATTTAGCTAGGTTGAATATGGGATGGGGCAAATGCATTCACAGAATAAACAATTTAATTTTTCTCCTTAAGAATGACTTTGCAAAACCAACTTTGCTCCACCCAGTAATAACTGACTCATCATTATGACTAGTTCAAAACTAAAACTGTCTCTGACTTTCCACACCAGGCAAGTCACGGAAGGCAATAGAGTCTATCTTGGTAACAAGCCAGTCAGCTCCACTCAAGGTCATCCAGTCAGGCAATGCTATTTTTGGTAGCTAAGCAAGGCCAAACCACAACAATTTTCAAAGAAAGAATACTTAATAAATTTGAGAGGTAAGGACTGGAAAGGAAAGCCAAGTCACCCAGATTGTGGGGAAGGAAGGTGAACACAGTGCAGCCAGCTGGGGTTTGGAGGGAGCCTATTTCAGCTGCCCAGTGACATAAAAATTAAAAAAGAGGAAGGATGGATTACTAAATTGTAATAAAACTGTTTAGGGATTTCTCCCTTTATCAGCTCTATTGAATGGCATTACTTCTCAAGGGAAGCCATCAAGGAGGGGATATTATAAAATTTTATAACCGCAGTACATAGCACGTGATCTGATAGGTGATTTTTCTTGGAGGGTGTGCAATTGCAGGATTGCCACCCGTCACTGAGGGTTTGGAGTCTCTACCCTACGGGCTTTCCAAGTGCACTGTACATTACTTATGGCTCTTTGTGGCCCCCCTGCAAGTCATGGTCAGGACCACAAGGACATTCCCCAGCCTCCCAGGCGCTGGCTGATGTGGAGCTGCCTATGGTCACCTCGCTCGGGTACGGTGGGGCTGTGCCCTGCCATGAAGCCCTGCCGGACTCACTCACCCTCATCTCCCACCCCACTCCTCCTGCAGAGGCAGCCTGCCCTTGCCGCAGGCTGACAGATATTTCTTACAACAGAGCAACATTCAAGAAAAGGTGATATCTATTTTACATACGCTATTTATGGACCAGAGCCATTTGGATCTGGAAGAGAGTAGGCTCAAAGGGCCGTTTGCATTCCCATCACAAGCATCTGATGTTTTTACCATTATTCTTCGCAACACTGGAGGACAAGAGCAGTAAGAAGCACTGTAGCACTACAGTGTTAAGATGAAACTGTATTCAGGAGAGACAGGGAAGCTGCTATCTGGACCCTGAGGGTTTCAGCTACAAACCCAGTGTTAAGATTACGTTGATCAGATGTTTTTCTACACAGAGAAAAGACAAGGACAATCAAACAAATTTGCAGAGGGAGGGAGGAGACAGTGCATGTCTGGAAAATGTGCAGTAAACCAGAGAATTCATTATAAATCATATCTGTGTGTACATTTGCTAAGCCAGCTGTGTATAATATTTTATATATGCTTTAGGGTTGTTTTGCACCAATAATTCTTTAAATATTATTCTGTTTTTACACTGAAAGTCTGTCCCTTCAGTGTACTGAAGCCCACCATTTCTTTGACAAAACCATACCAAATAAATAATTCACTGCTTTGACGCTTTTGGTTTAAGGAGAGAGAAAACTAGATTCTGTCAGTGAAAGTTGCAAGGATTTCCATTTTCCAGCATTATAAATAACTTAACAGAGATGTACAGCAAGCAGTCACTTCTGCAGTCACATCTGCATGCACATCTCCAATTAGTGTTAGTGATGGTGTTATATGCACGCATGAAGAATGGAAAAACATCTAATTTCTGTAGTCTGACTTAATCAATAGGGTTTGTTTGTTCAGGTTTAATAACCTGATGCTGCATAACCCTGAGATGGTATTTAACAGTCCCTGAAGAGGATCTCATCTCATTATTAGACTGGCACATTACAGTTATCACCTGTCTTACAGAACTCAGCAAAAAGTGTAGCAGTCCCGTAGGGTTCATGCTAACTATTGGGACAGGTTACTGAGGAAGAAAGAGAGAGTGAGAGAAAGAGAGACTACCATGAAAAGTGCTCTGTCAGGGGCTGAGATAATCTTTGAGATAGAGCATGGATGGCTGAGCTTCACTTTTATCTTCAGCTTTGTGCTCTTTTCATTAAACTCACCATGCTCAAAACACTGCTGCAACATGATTGCTTCTACTTGGCTTCTTAGCTTTCTAAGGCTGATTGACTTCTTGGTTAGCTTATATCATATTCATTGGCAGCCACAGTTGCCATCAGAGACTCTTGTTCCCAAGCTGGACTTCCAAAGAAAGGGACCTGGCTTTCACCTGGCTTACCTTCCCTGGGGAAAGGCAGTACAGTCACTGATGTCATCCTGAGAGCAAGAGATCAGAAAACAGCAAATTCAAGCCTTTTGTCATCATGAATTATTTCTTTTTCCAGGTGAAGCAGTTGATGGCCATCCTGATCCTTCTCCTGCCCAAATGAACAAAGCTATGGCTCTGGATCCAGATTCAGAGTGAACTGGGTGATCTGTTCCCTGTCATGCTCCTACAAAACACTGGTATCTAAAGAGTTTTCTGACAGCACCTGCTCCTCCATGATGGGGAGATCTGCAAGACAGATACATACAGACATCCAGATACCTACATAAATACAGATAGACTTAGCTATAGTTATAAATATCTAGATATCTGGATATCTATATCTATCGACTACTGTATCTAGATACAGATAGATACTGGTATAGATATCCAGATATCCTATCTCCTAGTAGAGAGATACACAGATATCTAGCTAGCTAGCTCTATATAGATATCTATATCTATCTACCTAGATAGCTAAAAGTATCGATACAGATAATATATAGATTGATCTATCTACAGATATCTATATATATATAGATATCTATCTAGATCTACAAATATCTGCCTAGACAGATAGCTGTAAATGTCTATCTATAGATAGATGTCTAGATAGATCTAGACAGATAGATAATCTATATCTATACAAATCTGTGTCTATAATCTATATATGTCTATCCCTTCCCAGTCAGGTGGGTGTAGATCCTGGGTACTGGATCAAGACTTGTAGTTCAAAGATTTGCTAGTTGCTCCAATAATTTTAGCCCAACTGAGAAAGGTGACGTTCTCCCCAAACTAACAGTATGGACAGAAGAAAGCAATATTGCTAACTACCCATCATTTGATAATGCTGTACCGCTGAAACAGCAGGAACCTGATTGGATTTCATCACAAGCCTCTCTGATTCCTCATTTTCTTGGAGACATTTAATTTAGATTACTGTTAAAGTGAATTAAATTAGTATTAACCTTGTCTGTGAAAATGGTGCTTCAGAAAGGTAAACGCATTTCTCTTGGCATGCATGAAATGATAAATTGATATGTGCAAATCTCAATGTAGATGGAGTCTGTCTAATGACTAATTACCAATGTGTAACTCTATTGATTAAGTTTGTGGATTGTCAGGTGGGATTGTACTGGATGAGGTCACAGAAATCAGTTTTTGGGTATGCTCAGAGATGAGTCTATGATACCATTCTGGTTCTAAATTATACCTGGGTAGAAAAAAGTATGGAAGGTCCCCATCATGTTAGGTGGACACATGTCTGAGCAAAACTGATAAGCTGACATGCAGATTATCAGATTGGCTTTGCATAAACTGGCTAAACTCTATTACCAGCTATATCTAGTCTAAATGATCAACTGAGCAGAAAGAAATGAGACAGAAAAACATTTAATAAAACCCCACAGTTCAGTGGTAGCTATTAAACTGAGGTTAGCTTCCTAGGTTCCTACTGCTTTTTAGCAAACAGAGGGAAAAGAAATGGCTCATATTATTCTTGTTTGCCTAATTTTGCTAATCTTGCTGATGATTATCATTTTGCAGGGACTGAAAACTGTATATTAGTCTCCAGAGTATTACAGCTGGGGTTAAGATGTACCCTACTGAATTATTATCTAACTTTATTTTTCATGAGTACTGTCTGAACACCTGGCTTTTGATGTTCAAAATAATTTAAAATAATGTCTTTTTTTAGTGAACATGAGACATCAGCTGCCTGCCACATATTTGTTTACTACCTCCAGGTCTCTTCCATAATTGTACCTAAATAGAACAATCTATCTATCTATGGTAAAATTTCTGTCACTGTGCTTCAGTTCTAAAGAAGGACATGAGAAAATCTGTGGGTTATGTGATTACCTAAATGTTCAATGTGTTCTTACAAGAGGGAAAGGGCAAGTACACACTTAGCTTATCACTAATTCAAAGCATGTTGGAATCTATAAATGGGATGTAACTAACAGATAAGTCTTACTGCACAGGAGGTCAGTTTTAGCCATTGTGAACCATGACATGGTAGTTAAAGTGACATTTTCCTAAAAGAATACCAATGACTGTCCTCACATGTTTCAGCCAACTCTGTAACTTCTTTAGGTGTGCTGACAAGTACTTCACAAATTCTGGTTCTCTTCAAATGCGATTGCATGGTAGAAGACAGATGAAGGCATGTTTGTCACACACAAATATGATTTAATCATGACAGGTTATATGCAGATATCACAGCTGAACAATTCATATACTGTATTTCAGTGGCATATTGTAGAGTCTTGCATTCCTGAAAATCCTGGGATTTCTGGAGTGCAAAAGCAAAGACCATAAAATAAAAATAGAAAATCCAACAGGTTTGGGTCACTCATCTCCCACATAGTTATATGAGCATTATTTTTATTGCAAAGAAAGACTTTGATCTATATATTTGATGCACTGTTCACTTTCCATCACAGACCCTGTTGCTGCATTGTGTTTCCAAAGAATAATATTCACATTGTGTTCTCATTTCAGAAAATCAGCCCTCACTGATGCTTCTACTGTGCTGATAGAGATAATATCAGTGCCCTGTACCGTTTTTTTTTTTCTGCTATTCTTAAAGTATAAAATAGTACTACATACCAATTGGTTTCATTTGGGTTCTAAACATGCCAGGCATGGTAGGTCTGAATTTCCTAAAGGTGCAGTAAACTATCTGTTTTAGCAGAATAGGAAGAAGACTTAGAGCAAAATTTTACAGCTTACAACAACAAAATCCTGGAATTATAATTTAATTTCTCCTGGAAACCTTTTGTCCCAATATTTAGGTATAGAAAGACAGAAGCTTACAATATTTGTTTTTCACCAACTCAGAAGAGCTAGTTTTCCTTTGCCCTTAGCAGTCCGGCACCGGTTTTCTCTGTATGTCCAATCCGGCCTTCTGAACCAGATTGGCTCCAATCCTCTCTGGCTGCTTGCTAGACTAGTGAAGTGGAGTGAAATGGAACGGGGATAAAAAGTCCTATAGTGTAAAAGAGGCATAAAGCAAAAGGGCAGAACATAGAGTCTGTAATGCTCCACCCTTCCAATACACATCACACTGCAGCACAGCACATCACACCCGGGGTTGCATATGTATAATCATACCTCATACAATACATATGTTATAAACTACTGGAGTAACTCTGCTGAGGACTATGCTACTCCCTTGCAAACAAATACATGCTCTTAAAAATCACCTGGACACACCACAAAATCTCCAGGCTGACTTCAGTGTTTGAAAATATCTGCCTTACATGGAAGAAACCTTCTTTGAAAGAAGGTGATATTGGATTGTGGGCCAATTCATATTTGTTTTTAAAATGCAACAGAATAATCACAGATACTACCAACAGATCCTGTTGAACTCAGAAAGAAAATAGCTTTATCTTTTTATAGAAGTGACAGTCACTCAGTTCTCTAGTGAAGCTGTCAGGATGAAGGCTCAGTGGAGTTGACTGAAGCATGTGAACTCTCTAATCTCTGGTTCAGCTATTTTCATAAGCTGTTTTCCAATGAGTAATCAAAATGCCAGTTACCTAAAACACCATTAGGAAAAAAACCCTAGCCTTCCTATCCTCCCTGCAACAAAACATTTTCCGTAAAGTCCCTCTCATTTTTAAGCTATGGATTCAGTCAATCAAGAGCACATTTTGTCTTTGGCTAGCTGCTGAAAAAATTCTAAATATAGGAGGGTAATATTGTGTAGTTTTATGACTACATTATTTTATCCATGTTTCACTTCATCTTTTTGGGATGCATCCATTTCTTTTGTTGCCATTGGATCCTGCATCCTCCATTGTTTATCATAATAATTAGATCAAACAATAATTCAGATTTACTGGAGCTCTTACAGCTTATTCAGTGGGTTCCCAAAGAGTCTTGGAAATTGAACGAGTTCATATTTTGCCTTTTCCTTTCCCACCAAGGCATGTGTGAATCGCCTGGCAAATTCACGGTGCTGCACTGAACTGCCATTTGGCAGAAAGAAGTTTGATAGCTGACCACAATTTCTCTTTCTCTACATGCCAGTGAGAGTGGGAGAGCATGGACACTGCTCAGTTTCTCCAGACGACCAAAAAGAACTGACTTTCACGATGCGAAGAGCCAAGTTTAGTCTGCCTTATCAAGAACAGTGCTGTGCACAAGGGTGGCTGGGTATGAAATTAAAGGGGGATGTAATGAGGACAGCATAAGGCTCTGACCAGGGTGCGTGCAGGGGACACTCCGGAGAGAGAAAGAAAGAAAGAAAAAGACTTAGTTGTCCAGCTGGTGATACAAGCTCAGTCACACAGTCCTGCGCAGAGAAGATACCATAAGGCATCGGCACAGGGAGCACCGTACCTCCGCTGGGCTCAAAGCGCAGCGCTTCACCAGCTCCAGTGCTATCACGCTGTACCTCGTAACACCACTGCGAGCAACCTGACAGCACTGTGACTTATGTCACCCCTATATACAGGTTGTGGGCACGGTCTCCTGGAATACAGACCAGACACCTGACACTGCCTTAAGCTCTTCACATAAATCGCTGGGTATCTGTGCCAAGGCACACACCACTGCACTTCTGCTATCATAATATTTCTCTTCTGCTCCAGCATGGTCTAACGCAAACATACTCAGCCCAGATTACTACTACTGGTGGAAAGCTTCCAATCTGGAAAGAAAAGAATTACTTTCTTGAAGGGCTAAAAGAAGGGCACACTGCTTCTTTGTAGTACTCTGCACCATATCAGAATGGAAACCTCTTGAAGGCCACCTACACCTTTTTTTCTTTCTTTTTTTGTTTTTTTTTTAAGGAAAGTAGGTATCAGATCTGAAATGTTGAGCCTGAATTGTCAGTTTAAGATTTACATAAAGCAGATCTCTGGCAAGGCTGCACATCTTTTCAGCAAGACTTGTCTTGGGAAACAGAATTTTAGAAAAATGTCTTGAAACTTGAGATATGTAAAATAAAGAAAGATTACTGTCAAATTACTGGTTCATGGAAAGCATCATTCGTACCCAAGGTGATCTGTAATGAGCTGTGTGATGACTAAAATAAAAGAGTAAGTCTGAAATACTCAGTGCTCATTTTATCATCTACATCTTAATACATCACCGGTTAAATACGCATGGTGACTCTGAGATGATCAGCTGCATAGGAACTGCGTCTCACCTCTCCAAAACAAAGCCATGGCACTTCACTTCCAGCACACTGGAAAACATCCCGTTCATTATTGCCATTGGGGTTGTAGTTACCTGACATTTTCCTGCTAGGGAGAGCAGGGGATTTTGCCAAGAGATATTTGCTTGCTCACTGCTGCCACATAGCATTGTTTTTCTCCTTTAGTTGGGATGTTGTGCTCAGCACATAATAACCACCACACAGGGCACATGAGAACTGAAGCCGGAGAGATATCAAGATGTAAAAGCAGATCCGTACCAGCAATAAACAGGCAACTAGCAACATTAGATCAGTCAGAAAAAAAAAAAAAAAAAGGAGATAGTCAGAATGAAGCAGCAGATTGTACTTTTGTGATGGGTTGATGGCACATATTCATGTTCTAAATTTTTTTTTCCCTGTTCCCAGGAAAGAGGATGTCAGGCCATAGAAACACAATCAAGTGTTGAACAATCAGAAAATTACAATAGAGTTGTACTTTTTCCATTTCCTTACCCTTTTTGAGACTGGCAAAAAGTGCTCCATTTCAGACACATTTCTGAAATGAACCACAGAACTTAATAGGGACAACAGGATGAGAAAGTAGAAGTAAAAATGAAGGGAAAGGAAAGAGATGTGGGTTAGAAAATGCTCTACAGGGTCAGGTAAGTATGCTATTAGCACTCCTGACCTGGGTATGTGTCCGGGGAGCTTTCTGATGTGCTGTTGTTTTGATAAGCAGAACACACAGTATGTTTGGCTTAAAAAAAGCCAAATCAGCCAAAGGAAAGCGTCAGGACCAGCGTTTGTTAAACTTGGCCTAAAACTGAACATCACTTGAGGAATGAACCTCTTATGGTTTTCATTAGACCAACATATATGTGAGCCGATATGGAAGCACTTATTTTAAGTCCTAGAATGGCAATGCAGATCCAACAGTCCCCAGAGGGGGAGTGCAGAACCCAGCGTGACCAGCAAGGGCTTCCCCAGAATGGCCTCATTTCCCATTCCTTCTCATTATAAAAATATATCAACTGCCTCCTAAAAGAATAATGAACAACTGGCCGCTGATATAAAAAGTAACACCAAATCACACACATGCCCAACTCTCTAGGCTATATGCATTTTCCCCTTAACCAGAAACTCGAGAATTATAGGAAATCTAAGTTTTGCTCTTTCCTTACTCCCTACTAATAGTGCTTCCATTTAAATCTTTTCACCCTTTTCCCTAAAGATTTCACAATAATAACTAGCATTATGCTAAACCAGACAATGTAGAACAAAGTGTTCACATAATACATTTCTCACCTAGGTCCTCACAAGAGAATTGGGTTGAACATCACAAGATAAGTTAGTTTTCACAAGAAAATTGGGCAAGATCCTGATGCTGGTGCTGGACATAGATCCTGCTTCCAGCAAAACATAGGTGCTAACAGCAGATAGGAGCCTTTTATTTTATAAAAGAGTAACATAAAATGTACACATAATGCGTGCTTACTTAACTTTAGCTTGCCACATGCACAGAAAGCATGATGCTCACACATGCCATCTGCAAGCATCCATCTTTCATGTTCTTACTGAAGAAACTTCACCACAATGAGCTGCTGAACATGGCTAGATCTCAGTGCGACACCAGCAGTGAAAAGTGCTAAGCACTGCACAGAACATAGGGAAAAGGAAAGGACTTTAACAGAAAGCTCTTCTGCTAACCTACAACTTAGAAACCCTAGTTTTCTGTGCTAAATAGAGAAGGCAATTATATTTTCTATATATGCAATTCCTATGGAATCAAAAATTCTTCAGAAAACCCCTTCTTCACAGAAGAAATTAGTCTCACGTGGGACCCCCACCCACCCACCCTGGAGAATTAATGACACTCCCCAGAAAAGATCACTTTCCCATCTGTACCAGGCTCTGTGTGCCGATCCCAGCAACCACAAAGGGTACAGTAATAAAGCTGCTTTCAGGATGGCAGGAGGAAGGAATTAAAGAGGCTTTTACTTTGGGCATAGTCGTGTTCTGCACATCCAGGATTTAGGATAGAGAATTACGCAGGGTCAACAAGATTTGGAACCATCAGAAGGGTAGTGTGGACCTTAAGCAGAGCCTGAGCTAAGAGTCTTGTGTAACCCACTGCTGCCTTAAGCTGAGTCAAAGTTAGACACCAGTTGGGCTGAAACTGTGTCAAAACCAGTAACACTGTTTTTGAATAAACGAATTCCTTCTTAAAACACAAAAGTCATCAAATAAATTCTCATGAAAATGAAAGATTACTATCTCTTGCCACCACTCTCAGACAACTGACTATTTCTAATTTTTGTATGTATAAACAATATCTGTACATGCAAGGGTTTTGATATGGAACTGTAGGAACTCCCTTTGGAAACTTAGGTGAATGTTAACATAAATGCTAATGTATATTTTCAGGTTTTTTAGACAATGTAAATGTTTCTTTTGTGTTTTTGAGGACATCAAGTACTGTTTGCATGATTTTATATCAGCTTAGCATTTTCAAAAACAGAATCCAGTCAAAAGCAATTCCTGAATGTAAGTTAACTCTAACTATAAAAATACATAAACACAACTAGGAAAAAAAACCCTGGGCGCAGGACACAGTTTTTCTGCAATCTGAGCCTCTTTTTCTAAACTGTTCTAAACTGCAAAATAAAGTTAGTTTCTCTTTTGTTTGCACAGATACTTATTTTTGCTTTCTTGTGAAATATGTCATTAAATTATACTCTTCTGATTCAGCAGGTCTCTCTTTTGAACTCTAGGAGCAATATTCCCGTCCAATGACTTACTTTTATCTTCTTTAATATTGATAGAGGTAAAACCGGAGAGGGAAAGCTTTCTTAGCTACAGTGCTAATATTTATCACAGAACTCACTTGGTAGCAACATGGCTTTAGCCTGGGCTGCCGAGCAAGCAATAAACCCCTTAAATGGCTCAGGGACCACTGGGGCCAGTGCTGTGAAGAATTCATGAAGCAGGGCCTGCGAAGGCTGCTACCTTGATATTACTTTCAACGCCCGGAGCTTTCTAGCTGCATCCAGCCGAGCCTCTTTTGTAATCCTTGACATCGATCCATCCTCGAGAGCACGGCTGTGGGCAGAGAGTTTGAGCTGGAGGTTAAAGCCAGAGCCAAAAATCACTGCCGCCCTCTTCGAGGCAGACAGACTGGTGCTTTCTGCCCGTTTGACTCAGCAGAGGGGCCCGCTGCCAGTCGTTTTGGGAAGCAGAGCTGTTCTCCCTGTTGCAGCTCACTGCCAGCGAAGGAAGGAGAGGGGGAAGAAACGGGGAGGTGACATGAAAAACCAAACAACAAAGAGGCTTCACAGAGCCCTGCTAAAAAAAGACCAAGAGCACCCTCTGATATAGAGATGAGTTTTGCCAATATATTCAGCACATTAACGATAAAATCCATTTCTTTCCCCATTTCCTACCTCTCTTTATTTATTTTTTTGCTTACAGGACATGCCAGGACCCCTTACTGTGCTTCATTTCCATTACTCTTTCCAGTTTAGTTGCTTTAGGACCAAGAAGATTTCTTTTCTTTTTTTTCTTTTTCTTTTTTTTTTTTTTTTGTAATATAGTCTAGGGTATTTTTATTCCTTCACGCTTGATAGTAATTTTCTGCAGTCTCCTCTGGCCTCTGTGGCCATTTACAATGATTAGCAGTTTGCAAGAGGTAATGAGTTTCTATCTTTTCCTTTTCCCTCTCTCTCTTTCCCTCTCTGCTTCTTTTGCTGGCACAGTCTTTCAGTTATTCAAAATAAACAGACAACTGCATAATTAAGAACCTTAATGCCAACAAGAAAATATAATTGAGCCTTCTAAAGACTAAGGAAAGAGAGGAAGAGAGCTTGATAAGTATTGCTACATTTTCTTTCAAGTCATGGGGTTGGGATTTTTTTTCTTCCCCACTTAATTTCTGTTTAGGAACAAAAGATTTTTGTGTTTGCAAGAAAGAGGAGATGAGTGACTTTAGATTTGCATTTTCTCTTCACTAGAGCCTGGCATTTTATTGAAAATAAAAAAAGGTTTCCGTCTTACAAATGAAAGCATCTGTTTTAATAAAAAGCCACTTGAGAAAGAAATCATAAAAAAATCATTATTTTATTTTTCCAAAGCAGGACTGAAATATCCAGAGGTCAGTAGAAAATGGCTAGCACTCATTTAAAGGTGTCCCTTTCATTTTTCTAAATCCTCCATTTAAGCTGTGGATAAAAAACCACATTAAGTGATTTGTCCTCATTTCTCACAAAATATCTTGACTCTTCCAAAAAACGCAGAAGCCTTTTAAGTATATCCATTTTCATGAAGCCTATTTATCGAGGTTTATTGGCCACATGCAAAGCCACAGTCATTCTCATCATTTTTTATTGCACTGGTACTCACAGACAGTAGCCAAGACCATCTTCCCTGTGCTGGATGGACGGCACCAAAGCAGGCTGCAGTGCAAACAGGCTGGGGAGGCCAGCAGGAGAGCCTGAGAAAGACACTGTGGGGTTACCTGCTGCTGCAGCAAGTGCGCTGGTGGAGACCTTGTGGGGCTGCAAACGGAAATCTGCAAGGCTCAGTGCAACACCGGCCCTGTCACCCATTATAAAATGGTGGCAACAGGTGTGGCAATCTCACTCAAGTTTGTCCTGCACTGGCAATTTGCTGTTCTCATGGCCGTGATGAACCTTGGGAACATCTGCAAGATATCTGCTGGCCACATTCAGGTCTCTTCATTTCCCTTAAGTTACTGGAAAAAAACCCGCATTGTTTTTCATTTATTAGGAACAACTCTCTTTGGAGGGAGAATATAAGAATAGGCAGGGGGAAAAAAAAAAAAAATTGGAGACTGATTGTTCTCACTTAAATTCTTCCTCAATTTGACCTGAGAGGAACTAGGAGCCTCATCTTTGGAAAGGAGTTCTGAGAAGCTATTCTCAGACATCTCTTCAGCCTTGCAAGTACCTAGAAGTAATTGATTTCTCCGCTTTGACTAGTGAGCTCCTAGGCACCTGAACAGAGACTCTCGAATGCCACTTCAGAGCCCAGACTGGCCTGGTGCATTTGGATTTCTCTTTAATTCACTCAGACATTTCAATCCAAAAGCCCATCATGATGGGCATACTTCTGCTACTCTCCACCTTTGTGAAATAATGTCTTAAGTACAGCATTCACACAGGGAGCTGGAAACTGTTTTGAGGCTCCTCTCAGCCCGAGAGGACTTGTGATTGCTCCCATATCCCAAGAGGCAGCCAAGGCTGAGCTGGGATCAAACTGCTTCCACGTCTTGCAACGCCTCATCTTTATGGGGTAAGCAAGAGACAGAGACTAAGGAAGGCAGAGCCTGACTCTCTGGTCTAGTTGACAGTAGAGCCTCTAGTTTGAGGGGATACCTGGCTTCTGGTCCCAGATGAAGAATTTGCTTATGCATTTTTGGATTGGAGAGTCACTGAAAAAAGTATCAAACAGCAGAGGACAGCACAGCAAGGCTCAGAGTCCCACTCACTCCACTTCCACTCAGGTACAGACACCCAAGAAAAATGATCTTTGCTTTGTGGAAAAAAAAAAAATATCTTTTTTTCTCAGTAACCCAATATTTCCTCAAAATTCATTTTCAGTAAGCTGTACTTGTTTCACGTTTTATCTGATATTGCAGTCTTTCCCTTTTTTTGTCGAGAAAATAGTATTTGAAAAGATCCTGCGATCCTTTTGGAGAAGCATACGTAGCCGCTTTACCTTTCACCTGAAGACCAGCCAAGAACAGCTAGAGGAGGTCCTCTGCCCTGCTGCTCCTCAAAACGCCCAAGTGAATCAGACAATGTGTTGAAGTCTGGTATGAAAGGTGTGCTTGGTGATGGCTCACAGGTCAGCCCAGCTCCAAGGCCGGAGCCAACAGGCAGCCTGGATTCAGCCAGCCTATTTTAGGAACAAAGGTTTAGCTCTCTGGGTACAAGTTATGCTCTAGCCCCAGGGCCAGGGAGCAATCCCTGATATATTTTATTTACTAGTAAAAATGTAGCCAGAGAGACCATTCTCCTAAGAATACCTACTCAGCCTCAGCATACTTTATTAATTATTATTATTACCTGCCTCTTGTCTTAATAGAAGACCAACGTTGACAGGATTTTTTGCAGTAACAAAGTACATGGAATTTGTCCCAACAGGAACATTAACATGGGAGCTCCCGCACAAGCTGCTTTTGTTTTACAGAGCACATGGCCAGTGCAGCTCCAGTACTGCTTTCTCCACTGTTTATTTCTCCCTGAGTTCAACCTCGTCCTCTACATTTTCCAGTTGTCATACTGAAGTATTTTGGCAGAATTCACACGCCTATCAAGGTCTGGCCTGGCTCGTGTCACTTTACCACACTTACACGCCTGTATATGCTCTAGCGTTACAATAACAGAAACTTAACGCACTGTAAATAAATCCTATTGTTTTTACCAATGTGCAAGCCTATTATCATTAGCCTTAACTTCACAGAGGGTGAGCATGTTCTGACTTATACAGCATGATTTTTCCATTCTCCTGCTGATTTCTCTCAATATTTTATTTTAAACTCTCTGTAGCTGAATATAGGCCAAACTTGGATACTGCAGCTGCTGACACAGAAACAATCTACTTAGTCCCAACTGTGAGCCCAGTCAGTCAAACTGCACAAGAAACGGAAAATGAAAGTGGTCGTATATTTTTTCAGTAAGAATCCCAGACGGAAAGGAGCCCAGTTTTCCCTTGCCACATTGCTACTCAGGGGGCACGGTCCCTCCTGCGGGGATCCTGCCTGGCTCCAGCCAAGCCTAGGAGGGGAGGTACAGCCTTACAGGGGAGGTGGTGCCCAGCCCAGCCGGCACCAAAAAGCAGATTCAAGGACTGTGTTGGTAGAAAGGGGCCATTTGGATGGCCTGACCTGTTCTCCCACCTTTGGCTAGAGAGCAGATCGGGTGCAAGACTGAACAAAGCAGCATCGCTAAGTCACTTGTCCAAATGGCTGACTTCGTCAACTGCCACACTCCCGTGCTTTCTTTTTTATGGTGTCACACCTTTGCTTTAGTTTTGTACCGTGCTATACTGTAATCTATTGATTAGACCTTTATTTATCAAGAATATTCTTCCCAATTTGCTATTTTAGAATATGATTAAATAATTTTTTTTAGTTTCTTCTTATTTTCTTGTAAAAAGGCAATATGTTGAATTCCCTTAGGTGTATGATGGGGAATTAGGTTATCTATTTTCCTGCACCTTTTCCACTGGATGACTATGGAATGGTATATAAAATTCCCTACTCTAGGTATCAGTAGAATGGGCTAGAAGAAAAATAACTTTGTTTTCACTTTTTGGTATTCCCTGTTTTGGTTTCTAAGGTTTGAATTGGCCTCCTATATCATATGTGGATATCCTGTTCAATTGGTTGTTTTTTTGAGCCCTTCTCAGAGGCATTGTTTTCAGAGATAAGAATTAATTTCAAATTTGGTAATTCATAAACAATGCTAGCAATGATTGGATGTATTTATTTTCTGGAATGAACTGAGTCAGCGATGAACTAAGATTTTCATAGTGCCTGGTTTTGTGTTACCACCATGATATAAAATACTGTTAAAAAAGGTTCATTTTGCGAAGTGCTAAGTGCTCCAATATCTTTGCACATGAATGTCTGGAAAAGGAGAAGAAATAATACTGTCATTTAAATAACTTCCAATTAGGAGTTTAGCACCTTGAAAAAAAATAAAAGACATTTTCTTTTGAAGTCTTTCCTGCCAAGCATGCGTAAAACAACAGGTCTGCATTCCGACTCTGGCTCATGAGTATTCATTAAAACAAATAAACGATGAAATGCTAAAGAAAGCATTACACAGCTTAAAGCCTGGTCTAGTATCAGATGAATAATAAATACAGTCGTGTTAGCTGAGCAATGGCGAAATACATTTCTACATTCTGGAGATAATGAGCTCACTCAAGGAGCTTGTGTATGCAAAGGGATTTCTGAAGAAACACATCGCAATATAATTGAGAATTTGTTATTGCTGAACCTAAGGCTTTGAATTTCCATCCCCCAGCTTTCTTTTTCCTCTAGATGGTCCCAGTATACCCTGTATTGCAGTAAATACATATAAGTGAACCCAATACAGGCGAAAGAGCGAAATACAGAAAACACAGTGCCTGAAGAGAGATGTTAGAGCCAGCTAAAACAATCGCCCAGTTGCCCTGCTACAACACAATGTGTTTAGGAGTGGTGAGATATTTTAGCAATAATTATTCTTTTTCTTTTTTTTTTTTTTTTAGGCTTTTTTTAATGCTAAACCCTAGCCAACATATTTTAAACCTTACGGATGCCAAGCGACAAAATGTCTTCAGTCTTTTAGCACACACTCTTAGTAATCATAACAACATTTTTGTATTATTATAGGCAGTATTGGCAGTGTGTTCAATTGTGCATGGAATAAATAGCTCACATTAGTAGTTTGCCTTAAAATTCATGTGGTAGTAGCAGCCAGCTTAATTAAGCGCATCATTCTGGGAAATCAGTAATAATAGTAATGAATGAACCTGCAGCTGACCTGCAGCAGCGAGAAGCCGTTCAGAGCATTTGTGAGTTCAAAACTGGGAAACACCTATAGCTGCCTGGATCGTAACTACTCCATAACGCCGCCATTGGGAAAGGCAGCCAATATCACCAATATTCATCTTTGTTTGATAATTGTTTCTTTCTTCCTTACTGGCCACTATACATAACGTTTGGGGTTTTTGCTTCTGCAGAAGAAAGCCTCAGCCAATTAGTATCTCCCATGATCTTCCACTGTTTTCCACTGTTGGGATTTTCAACACAGTGTTTCAACCAGATGAGAGGCTACCATGTGATTAGGTGTCTGAATTCTTCCACAAAAAAATACTTAAGAATAGTTTAGATATTTTGGCCAGTTAACCAGAAGCAAGAAGCATCCATTTGGTTTCACAAAACTAAACGTGTCTATTCAGATCATACCAACCTAAAACATATCTGGGGGAAGGGGGAGCAAATACCTTCTGCAAGAGAACGGTCTCCAATTTTACAAAAATTACTTTTCAATTAAAAAACAAAACAAAGAAGCTTTTCACTGGAAAATTCCCAACTAGCTCTAGCATTGACAGATTGTGACTTCTGAGAAAAAGCCAAAAACAAACACAAAGGCATAGGGCCTGGAAAACTTGCCTTGCAAGGAAAAATTGAAAAAGCTGAGGGCAAACATTTGACAAAGATGGAAAGACAAATAGATGTTTAAACATATTTGAACTGCATAAACATCAAGCATGGAGAGAATTTCTGTAGTTTAGACACATGCTGTCATAGAATAGACTAAGGAGATGTATAATCATGGGGTGGCCTCACAAGAGAGCAAGTCAGAGACGCAGAGTAGATTTTTATGGGTGATGTCTATGTTACTAATAGTAGTAGAAAAACAGAAAAGGTTAAAAGTGCATTACCTTAGTGTTTGGGACTTAGGGAAGCAGAAAACAAACTAAACAAATGGAAATACTAAAGAATATAGTTGATATTATATAGGAAGAACTACAGAATATCTTATATCCACATTGGCAAGAAAATGTGCTGAACAATCTAACAGGGCATTTTCTGATTTTTCTTTCTATAACTGTCCAGAGACCAGAGTATAAGGAACCCGAATACCATGCACAGGACACCATAGACACAGAGAAAGCATTGTTGGCAGGCAGTGAGTTATCATTGGAGATAATTATTTAAATAAAAACTATTGCATTCTTCAGATAAAGTCCTAGGAAAAGACATAGGCAGTAGCTAAAACCAGCAACAGAAAAAAAGAAAAGTAATGGGGGAGAAAATAGTGTTTCATACCATGACCAGTCCCCTTCAGCACTCTTCCAAAGGGCTCAGTCAGAAACAAAACATACATCCAAGAGAGACATGGAGGGAAACCTTTCTTTTCCCTTCTTTTTCTGCTCATTAATTAGTAGGAGTGTTGCCTCTCACCTAAGCCAAGCAAAGGACAAACAAAGAGACAAGAAAAAGTATCTTGCACCCAAAGTCTCTGAGATGATGGCTGGCTATGGAAGACTTCTTTTCCCAAGGGAAAAAAGAATTTTACATTTACCAATATTAAGGATATCATTAAGAATCCCAACCATCAGAATTAAGATACTTTTTTTTCTTCATCACAGGGTCAAAAGTTTAGCAACGCTGGCTGTGCAAAGCTTCCCTGAAAACTTAAGTGGAAAAATTGTAGAAACCACAAATAATAATGAACCATGAAATGCAGGATTGATACCATTATGTGCTTTTGCCCCAGATGGCCAGTAGCCAAATTTTGACTGAATTAAGACAAAGTCACTGGCTAAAGAAAAATCTTTAAAATGTACATAAAACCATAAAGGATCCCAAAGGGTCAAAGTCTGAAAATCAGGAATCAGAAGTTAGAATATTTTTAGTAGTCCAGAGAGGATATTTCTAGGACTTTCTTTGAAATGCTTGGAGCTTATAGCCCAGCAAGCAAGCAAGGAGTCCAACAAGAGGTAAGGGAGGAGATGGAGCAAAAGATACTGAGGTTCAGCTGAGTCTTCTCAAGGGTTGCTGAGCTACGTTGGGTGCTTCACTGCTGATCTGATATAGTAGCAAATCTTCCCCATAACTGTGCCATGGAGATAAAACAGAAAAATAAATATTTTCATGCACTTATCATGTTAGCTTTGCTTCAGATTAGGTCTCTGAGTGTTGTTGTTACAGGGCCAGACCACAATACTCGCACAATCTATACATAATCTGGCTGCCCAGAGTTAAGAAAAAACAGATCTGGATTTCATTTTTGTCAGTCTTGAGAGGGCTTCGAAAGTTTAAAAAGCAAAATAAAACCAACTAAACCCTCTTCACCTCCATATCCACCCCAAAGAGCTGTGGAAAGCGGAGGATTCTTGGGGAATTACACTGATAATCTGCTCTGCTCCATTTCGGGGGTCCTTATCCAAGCCCTGGGGCCAGCAGCACAAACAGTGCCTTGTTCTCAGCAGCAGTGGCTGAATTCTCCTGCCATGTGGTGACACTGGTTCAGGGGAAAAGAAAGGGGAGGGGGAAGGGGAGAAGCCCTGCCGTTTCCATCAGTCAGACAGACAGCAAATTGAGGAAGGAGCAGAAGTTGTTTAGGACTGTCTAGCAAGTGACAACTGTTTGATTGGCAGAAAGCCACGATGAGCATGCTGTGACTTTAAAATAGGTGTCTATCCACAGCCTGCAATATATTCAAATCAGGTTGCATAAAAAGCTGTTCCAGCTACTTACAAGCTACTTACAGTAATTAAAAACTGAGAGCTGCCTTTGTCTCTCAGAACCTGCACAGAATGAAAAATAAGCAGAACAAAACAAAAAAAGCAATTCCCAAGGTCAATTCTAAGGTATTACCATCCTTATCTGCATACAAAATTTGTGTTTACATACACAGGGTGGTACAAAGTCACTTCTCTGCAACTCTTGATGACATGCGCTGCAGGAGGTGAGGGTCCTTCCAAATACGTAATTTGGATTGTAAAATACATACAGGGACAGATTAGCCGAGCCGCGAGCAGGCAGGGTCAGGAGTGGGCAGGCAAACTATTATGCACCAGCCGCTCTGCTCATCTTGCCTTTTCCCTCAGATTTGGCTACGTTGGCCAAAAATATCATACACCCAGAGATCCAGTTTCTGAGTGCTCCTGGGGCACTTGAGCAGTGTGGGGCCCAAATACACAGGCATGAGGAACTGGCAATAACTGGATGCTGCCTGCCACACGCCTTCATACTACGACTTGCACTAGAACCCTCTGAATGTACCCAAGGCACAGAGGTTGCCTCAGTCCACCCCAGCACTCCGCAAAGGTGTGGACCTGTGGAAGCGTATAAATGAATTTAATGAAGGGGTTTCTGTCCCAATCTGCTCTGCTTGCAAATATGCACTTTATTTGTATGCCAAGAGGGCAAAAGAGCAGCATTGCTTCCACAGACGAAGCACTCGGCCTCGGATATCTAGAACAGTGGGGCTCTCAGCTGGCTACCATTGCTGTGCTTTATTTCCAGACTACACCGAAAAGTGCCAGACTGGAGAGAGAATACAAGGCTAGATGTACAGTTAGGTGACAGGATATTAACTTTGACACAACTTGGAAACACAGAAAGCATTACAGTACAATGTATCAAAGAATATTAATATACACAATATACAATAAATCAATACCATATATAGATATGTAAGTACAACACATCAAATAAAACTAATACAATGCTTATAGTAAGAACTCCACCAGCTTCTTCAGCTAAGTTAGCATGCTAGGACTTTTTCACTGTCAGTGAACACATTCACAGAAGTGCTAAGGTCTATTCAATAATAGATGAATGTTGCATATTTGACAGAGAACATTGTATGATATGCATTTGTGGATTTCTTCAGGGTACTCAGTGTTGCAGGGGTTACCAAACCCAGTAGCCCAGTTGAGGCAAGGCTGCCACAGCTACGTGCCCCCAGGTTCAGCCAGCAGCAAGATGCACAGGCAAATACCCGTATACAATACACACATGCACATGGCCTGCCACGCAGACCAGCGCAGACACACCCAGCACTCACGCAAGCACACGCAGCACCGACGGCCCCTTCCTGTTCCTCTCTGGCTGGCCAGGCTATTCCCGTATCCCTCTTTTTGATCCCTCCCTTTCCCCATCTTTGATGTCTCCCCGAAAAATCCCACAATATCTCTCATGTAATCCCAAAAGGTGCTTCCCATTCCCCTAGGGCAGTCTGTGGGTGGTCCAGAGAGTATGTCCACGTACTCATCTTTGCCATGGGGCTGAAGGTTCCCCTGGCACAGCCCTAGGAGAAGCCGGGGCAGGTGGTTACCCAGGTTCCCCTGCCTGCTCTGGTAGCTCTGTCCTCCTGTGCATGGCTGGAGACAACCCTTTCATCACACACAAACTACCGCTCCTGTTGTAACTGGAACATCCTGTTGCAATAGGACAAGGGGTAACGGTTTTAAAATAAAAAAGGGTAGATTTAGACTAGCTATTAGGAAGAAATTTTTTACAATGAGGGTGGTGAAACACTGGAAGAGGTTGCCCAGAGAGGTGGTAGATGCCCCATCCCTGGAAACATTCAAGGTCAGGTTGGATGGGACTCTGAGTCCCTTCCAACCCAAACTATGAGTCCACGATCCTTTTTCATCAGTCTACACAAAACAATTAAACCAAACCCAGCCTACCTCTGATTTCTTCCTGGAAACACAATAAATACCTTTAACAGATACAATTAAACCAAGAAAGACAACTCATTTATCATTTTTCAATTCAATCTATTAATAAACAGCAGAGGGTTAAACTAATACTCAGGTAAGGTGGCTATCCATTCTTAGCAACTTTAGTTAAAATCCCTCCTAGCAAAATAGTCTGGACTGGAAAATGGACTTAATCAAAATGGAAACTTTTTGTAATTAAGATTAAAAAGTTATCTTTTGCTTTCACACTTCTCTCCCCTGGTGTTTCTCACCCCTCCGTTTGCCTGCGAAGAAGGCCTTCAATTCACTGACTTTTTAACCTTTCTTGCAGTTATTAGAAAATAACTCCTCTATTTCCATGATTTTATTCCAGGGAGTATTTTCTTCTATAAAATCTCAGTTTATTTTATTGCATAAAATAACACAATCTTATTCTAGTGGAGTAAAATATAGTAGTTTTCCCCACTGAAAACTTTTTTGGGAAAATTTGGTAATATTTTATTAAATATTTTCCCCTAGCACATCATATACTTTTTAAATTTTCGTATTTTACTGAAGTGTTTGCAAACACATACACCATTTCCAAGTGGTTCTTTTGTTTGTAACATATTCAAATATGATGAAAGCAATCTACAAATTTCAAGGTAGTTTTTATTCCAAATACTTTTTAAAGGATGTTGGAAATTTTATAATAGAGATACAATTTTAAATTTGGTTATAAAAATACCCTCTCAAATGCAAAGCATTTTACTAATATTCTACTAGATTGTTCATTGTATATCCACAAATAGTGTCGTTTATTTTGAATGGCTTTTTAAATAGTTATAACTTGTCAACAGCCAGCAAAATTACCTTTATTCGATGATAAAGGCTACTCATTTTATTAAATATGTTTTCAGAGCATCTCTAAGCGGTTTATGAAAAAGGGCGATTTTTATAATATAGTATACAGTCTGTCTGCAGTAATCTGTTATGCTTGATAATATAACTGTCATGTCCTGTAAATGCATTGTAAATTACTTGTAAGACATTGAAGTCACTGTGTATTACTGATAGCATGGTTTTAAACATGTCATTGACTCCTTATAACTTTTATACAAAATTCATAAGATTTGTTACCACCAAGGAAATAGGAACTAAACACTTACAATGTCACAAGGTATATATGGGAAGGAAACAGAGACTACAAGAGGCCAGACAGGCTAAATAGCAAATTA
The DNA here is from genome assembly GCA_008921705.1 of Burhinus oedicnemus. Classification (NCBI taxonomy): domain Eukaryota; kingdom Metazoa; phylum Chordata; class Aves; order Charadriiformes; family Burhinidae; genus Burhinus; species Burhinus oedicnemus. The sequence continues at coordinate 897,547 of VFFE01007196.1, forward strand.
TATAATCTGAAATACTCAGATGATCGTTATTGCTGAAAAGGAACATCTTATCTTCTATGTTCATTCAGCTTACGTGGTCATCTCACAAGGGTTGCGCTGTAAGGTGTACATACCATAAAGCCATAAAGTTATACAAACCTTATTTCACTCACACAATGAGAAGCACTGTGTACATCACTGCAAGGATAGCAAGAAATAATTCAGAGCCCCTAGAGATTTAAAAAATACACCCTGGAAAATGATCAGCTAATCTCTTAGAAGAGAAATAATCCAAAATATAGAAACACAGAGCAGAAGCATGGAAAAGAGCAAATGGAGCACGAATTTACAATACCCCAAACTCAGAGGAGGGGCCAGCACAGTTTAGATCTCCAGATACAGGACATCACATCATGATCTTGATGAAGATCAATCTGCTTCAATATGCTGAGTGTGAAGCAGTTCTCTAACACAAAGATATCAACTGACATATTGGAAAGAATTCTGATAAAGGCAAGAAAAAAATGCAAGTAATTTTATCCACCAATCCAAACTCATCTGCTCTCTCTATCTTGATGACCTGTAGACCTCTCTCTCTGCTCCAGACTTGTCTCCTCCTTTACAGGCTAAAATCTGGGCCTGTCTCACTGACATCTCACGGGTGTTTAGCTGTTAGCTGAAGTTCAGAGTGGTTAAAATAGAGCTGCAATTCCTCCTCCCCCACTTGGTTTTCTCAGTCTCTGTAGACAACACCATTATTCTGCTTGTCACTCAGTCTTGCGGCATGGGTATCGTCTTTGGAGAGCAGTCCGAGTTGGCAGTTTCTGTCATTTTAAGTCAGCCTAAGCGTGAGCTGCCACAAAAAGCATAACTCAATTTTCCTGGGTGAGGTTTGAGCTGGATCAGCTCTCCAACCCTGCTGGCAGCATGGCTTCATGAAAACTAATGGAATTTGAGGAACATGCAGTGGGGTGCCCCTTTCGATGACAGCCTGTTCAGCCTTACAGTGATTATATAGTCTGAGTCCCAGTGCTAACATCTGGATTTTTTTCTCCTCCCATGCAGCTGCAGAGGTGAAGCTCCCGTCACGCCCCGTCTAGCTCCCGCACTCTCCTTGAAAAATGCCTGACCTTGAACAATGTAATCTGGCGCAGCTGAGATCTCTCCAGAATGCTACTGCAAACACCGTGCTCTGAAGCTGCTTTGGCTACAGCTATCCATCCTTTACACCCTTCACGAGCTCCCTTCCTCTGTCACATCCAACATGGACTACTTATTTTCATTTTCAGATGGTCCTGACTTTACAGTCGTCCTGCCAATCATGTCAGCCACTGCTCAAACATCCACTCTTTAGCTGGCTTAAACTTAACTCTTAACATAATAATCAAAGCAAAAAGCTCCAGCTGCTTTTAACTGGAGCCTCGTCCCTGGCTTCTGGATTGATCCCATTATTGTCCACCTGAAAGTGTTGATGGAAAATGTACCCAGGAGTGTCTCCTGATTCCCGCTTTGTTCATCTGAAGCTCCAGCAGGTAAAACAACTTCAGCCACAGTGCTTGTCTCTTGGAGGCAGTCCAGCTGCTTGCAAAGGACATTCCTCTCTCCTCACCCCAAGCCTAACCCACACAGACTGTGAGTTGAACCATGTGCTGGTCAGTCTCATACCAAGTGAAAACATTCCTCAACAGTGCCGCAGACTCATCTTTTCTAAGAGCTTGCTGTTTTAAAGTTCTCTAGGTATTATTTATAGCTAGTCTGTTCGGTGTTTAAATGCACGCCACCCAGACTCATCGGCAACTTACTGCAGAGAGAAGTAGCTCATGGTTAATGCAATAGTATCACCAGCTGTCACACCTTTAACGGGCAGTAAGGTAAAAGCTTTAGACACAGACTTATGGTGCTAAACATCAGAGCTCAGACTCCGTAAGTGAAAGGCACAGCTACTTTTCCGTTCATTCCCTTCACCATTCGCACCAGAGGTCTCCTGCCTCAGAGCATGGCAGGGAACAAGACCTTCATCTTGTCCTGCCTTTGCATTGCTGCTGACACGTCTCCATTCAGGATCCCGGAGAGTATAAGAACTGCAAGAGCAACATGGTTGGTGGGAAAGACGTCAATGGTTTTAAAAATAAACATAGTGGGTACAATATGAGTAGTGAATAGAGCACTTTTTATTGGATATTTGGTCATTAGCTGTTCCACCGCAAGCATAGGAAATATATGTCCACTCTGTTATTATAGGAAATCCACTCTCAAAATTATCTCTTTCCTGCTATAGCAAATATATGTGATAAAATGTCCAAGAATAATCACAAAGAGAGGAAAAGATTTTGAGATGGATACAATGAAAGAAAAAAAAAGAAAGGAAGTAAACCTCATGCAGAATTATTTGTTAGGAAAAAATATGCATTAACAATACAATGTATCAGCCCACAGAATAATCTCTGGAGGGGATAGATGGAAATATCATCATTCAAGGTATTTGCATATAGACAGGACAAAGCACACCAAAACTTATAGCACAGCAAGAATAAATCTGCCTTGGCATAGGAATGAATCATGTGCTCTTATTATAGGTAGACCAGTGCAACATTAAAATTCGGGCTAAAAAAATGAGCTCTGTTTTCTGATTCAACATTCAGTCTAGACTTAACAGCCCTTCCCCTTTCTAATCTCTATGATTTTCACTTCTTTTAAACATGTTGGTGTAGCAAGAGTATTTGAAATACCATGAAACAAAGATGGTCGAATGTGGGTCTAAAAAAAGGGAAAAGTAGGAATGACTCCACAAAGTTGTAGGTTCAAATGACAGCCTGCACTTAATATCACACCAGCAACACTTAGTGTGTTCAGTTAACACACCCAGCTGTGCTGCAGAGGGTTAACCTCATCCCCCTGTCCTGTCCCAGGTGCTCTGTGCTTTGCCAGGAGCATAAAGCAGTCGGCTCAGCTGGAGAACACCTTGCCTTGCACATGCATGACTCCCAGCAACATAAAATCTTCTTTTAGCCTCTATTGCAAGGGCATAACCAAGAGGAAGGAACAGCAGCCAGAGGGAGTCCACACCTTGGTATTACTACAACCCTCTCCAGGACATCAGCCTCCTGCGAGCCATAGGTAATGAGGCATAAACGAGAGCTCTGAGGTTACTGGAAGGAGGACAGGGACCAACATGGTTCCCAGACAGCTCTAGGAGGAGACAGGCATAAAAGCAGTATCAAGCTAACTCTTCTTCCTCACAGTGACATACAGCTGAGCACAGCTCCAGACAGTTTGGAGAGTAAGCCTTATACCTTCAGCTTGGATATATATTCATTCCGATTTCAGGTTTTAGCAGACAACTTGGATTTATTTGTATATATGATTTAGTTTAAAAAATACTTGATTGTGAAGAAGTAATTATACCCAGCAAACTGTATAAAATCAATTAAAGCAAAGCAAGCTGAAAATTATCCCAAATATTTTTCCCTTCTAGTGGTTAGCAGAGACACTTGGCATGCTCATAGTGGGCAGGACTATGAAGAGGAGAGCATCACCTTGCAAACAGTGAAGGAACATTTGATGCTTCTAATCATGAAAATCAGCAAATTCATCACCAGGTCTTCCAAATTACATCGAAAAAAATACGAACGTTGGACCAAAATTAAAAGCAAGAATTAAATCGAGCAAGGTTAATTTAAACATTGTGCAAAGGGATGTGTTTCAGTTTGGTATTGTAAATAAGCAGCTGAAAAGGTTCACCTTCTCTTTTCCCACAATATTTCAAGCCTCAGACTTGTAGGATGGAAATCATTTGTGAAAGATACCGAAAGAGAAATATTTGGGTAGGTGCCATCCATGTCACAGAGCCTTCATTTCTACATTATATAAAAAAGAAATACTGCAGGAACAATCCTGGATGTCAGATGATGCAATCTCATGACACAGCTGTGTGGAGAAAGCCAAGGTTCAGCTCTGAGACTGTACATAGAGTCAGTGCTGGGATGATGTGCTATGTGATGATGTAGCTGTTACTCATCATTACCTCTCACCTGCCACTTAAAGTACATTTTGTTAAGCAATTCCTGGATTAGACTTTCTCTTCCTTAGCACATGAGGACCTGCTTACTTCTGCTTACCCACAGCTGGATCCTCACATCCCAGCTGCAGGGGCACCTTCACCTGGTCAGGTTTGCAGCTGTGAGTGCCACGTAAACATGGGCAAACTGCTCCCAGGCCAGATCAGCTCTGCAGAGACCACAGCAGCTTTGGCGCAGCATGGCACCAGAACAGATAAATACTGCTTGATGCCAGCTATGCCCACACAGCCAGGGCTGGTGTCTTCACATTGCATCCCCAGAGGAGAGGGAACAGCGAAGAGATCCTCTGCGTGTGCAGCTGGATGTAAATCCAGTTGTGCATGTGGAAGTCAGGCTGATGCCACCAGGAGCACTGTCTGCATCCCCAGCATGCAGCATTTCCACATGACCTGTTCGCCTTGCTGCCGTGCCCAGCCAGGGCAAGCTTCATGCATTTGCATTGTGCCAAATCAAATGAGACACCCCCTACCCCAGAAGCTGGGGCTTGCTGCAGACATACCCGAGAAGCTCTGTGGGAGCAAGCCCTGGTCTTTCATGACCAGAGCCCTGGACCCGGACCCAACATGTAAGGCTGCACCCAACCTGTCTCTTTACAGAGACACTGAAGCGTCCCAACACTGAATCCCCAGTGAAGCCCGGTGGCATCAAAATGATCAATGCTTTGCTCCTGCCAGGCAATCTCAGATCCCCACTGCTCCAGCAAACAGAGCCCTTTCTCTTCTGTAGACATGCACGTAGCCACTAGCCATTAAAATTGATGTAAATATTGAATTAGAAGCCACAGTTTACAAGTGACAAATATTGATCTTATTTGCAACAATACAAAATCACTGATTGATGAGTAGCACAACACACACCAGTGCCTGCAGACTACAGACATGGCATTTTTGACTGTTAGAGCTGTCCCCTCCGTCACAGAGTACCAAAGATATTCTTTGAACTAATACAGGAAAATAATTCAATATCAAATAATAAAAAATACTCATGTCCCAAACTTTTACAAAGCAACTATTGAAAGTCCAGTTGGTGGAGGTTCTTCTTTTTTTTGCAAGTGGTTTTGCCATATAAACAGAAATCATCCTGAAAATTGGACTAGAAGTCTTCTAATCCCAAATCCTTTCAAGGATAAATGGGCTATTTCATGTTAGTTTAAATTAATTATTGTATATACATTATGCAAACCATATTGCTTCAGAAAAGGAAGGAGAGGAAGTCTGCACTAGATTATGCCAGATTAATTTCGGTGTATCTCCTTCAATTTCAATAGGAATAATTTACACCACTATTACTAGGAGCAAAATATGCCACAATGTCTGGCAGCTAATGGAAACTCAGTAGCTCTGGCAGATGCAGTGCCCAGATTTCAGCTTTCTTTGTATAACCTTGTAGTTTTTTCCCAGTGATTAAAGCAAGTACAGAGAGAATCCATCAATTTTCACCTCACTCTGGTTACTGCTAGGGATTATTACATACTTTGAATGAAGTCCTTCCAAAGTCTCCTAAAGAAATATGGGGATTATAAGAGGTAATTTATTTTCAATATTTTTTCTTTCTTAAAACTAGACATTGAGCTAGTTTGCAGTCCAGTCACTCAGAAGAAAGTTAACGCCATCTATGTGTGTTAGTCTATTCTTAAAAAGAGGTCACCTGGTTTTGCTGCTTATTTTCTCAATTAAAATCATTATTTATGTTAAGAAAAGCTGATAGATTGTTCTGGAAAGGAAGGTGCATTATCCAACATGAGACGAACATATAGACATGGTTAGTTTAATGCCACTGAAAAGGTAACGGTAAGAGAAACACACAAAAGGAATGATAAAAAAATGAAATTTAATAAAATGTTGATCAAGCCTTCCATCAGCAGTTTACTAACTGATTTAGACTGTAAACCAATGGCAAGCAATAAGAACTGATCCTTGAAGGAACAGGAGCAGGTCAGGAATAAGTTAAGAGCCTCCAAGCAAGTAGTTTGAGGCAAGCTTCTAAATGGTCAGAAGGCCTTGTCAGGCAAAAGCATTTGGGGGAAAATCATGTCACAGCACACCTTATGAGATGTCACTTGGATTGCTAAATAACAATGTGATTTGGCTAAAGAGATCAAAATAGCTTTTCCTTCCATCTTCCGCTGAGAAGAAATTATGTTAAATAACATTAAGGAAAAAAAACCCCATACACATACACACCAAAAAAAACCCCAAAAAACCTCAAAACAACAAAACCCCAAAACAAAATAAAATAAAAAAACACCACCAAAAAAACCCACCAAACAAAAAAACCCAACTTGCACAAGTCATGACAATCAATAGGAAGAACAGGTTATAAAGCGAGTGGAAACCTTTAAAACCAGGCAGAGAAATCATTGTGCTGGGAGTCACAGAGACTATTTATGTTTTCCTCAATCACAGCCTACATTTTATTATTGTTGATCCCAGCACACTGAAAGTGTTCAGCTTCCGGACTTCAAAATATTAGAAAACATGACTGGCAGAGAACTGGGAGAGAGGAAAACCAGGGTCTGGGGAACTTAAAAACAAAACAAAAAACCCCACCTAGAATTGTTGTATTCATTAGATGTATTTACTTGGCTGATTTACAGGAAGATGCAGGGAAGTGGGAGAGCAGTTATACCAAGCCTAGGACTGACCACAATTAATGAGTTGTGACCAAGACAGACACGAGCAGTTTCACAGCAAACAGATTTCCATTGTTCATTAGAAGTTAGAAAAGGCTGCTGCTTAAAAAAATACCAGCTGTATCCAAGAAACTGTCAGCTGCTGTTATCAATATTGCCTCTCAAGACTTGACCCATTGCCCAGAAGTCCACTGGGTGACCTTGATCTCAATGGCTTGTGGTGGTAAAGCAATATCTATAAATAATGCATTAAAAGTGTCCTTCCCTGTTGGCAGACTCACATTTGTCAGGCATTTCCATACTATTGCAGGCCACTTCTTACGGTGTTCTCTTAATGTGCTATGCATTTTTTCTTCAACTGTTTTAATATGGATTTATCCTTCCTTAAGTATATATTTTAATAGTGACTTGTCTCTTCATCAAACGTGGTCTGAAAAACAACAGTTGGTGAGTACAGCAGGGAAAAAAAAAACAGTTTAGGGATATCAGATAAAATGTTGGCAACTTTACTCCTTTTTTTCATGGGGTTTGTTGTAAGGGAGTAACTTGCATGCTAAAGGCATTTTTCATATAATGTGATGTTTCAAAGTGCTTTACAAAGCAGCTAGTTACATTCATAGGAATACAGAATATTATTATAGGCAATTAGGCATAAGCAGGGATGCAACTTACCTGCTAAAGTCAATAACCATCTCTATCATCAAAAATAGGCATAGAAAGTGCCACAAGTGGGCAACATCTGCTTCAGTGCAGGATCACCTGCCTCTTAACTCAGCTTTCCCATCCACTCAAATCTCCCAGCAATGGACACTCCACTCTCCTCCTTAGCACTCTGCCACTCTTCCACTCAAACCATCTCCACTGTTAAAGAGTTCACCCAAGACCTAACATAAATCAAACTCCTCAAGTTATTGAAGTCTGCTTTCTTGCATTTGATTTTCTTTAACTATCCTTTCCTAATTGCTGCCTTTCTCCTTTCTCCTTCACATTCTCTGCAAGACTTTCTTGTCAGAATCAAATTTGGTAGATCTCCCCATTAATTCCTTCATTTGCCATCCATACAAAAAAGTTTATCGCAACACAGTCTGATAAAACTTCGGACAATCCCTACTGTCCAGCTGCAGTCCATCCCTGACAGGTAGTTAAAAATCTCTGTTGACAGTCAGATGTTGGATAATTTTGCTAGGTTAAATCCACATCCACCTGATCCTTCTGGTGTGATGGAAATTCCCTTGGTTTAATATATATTTGCTGTAGACAACTACCCATGAAAATTTCCATGTTCTTTCCTCTTTTTTCCATGACCTTGAGACTATCAAGAGGACTACTTTTTCTCAGATCTTGGACTATTTGGTGTAGGCATCCTTTTATTCACACCTCATTTCCTTCTTTTCTGCCAGTCAGTCCTTCCTAAACAAACTGCTCTTCTGTTTTAATGCTCATTTTTGTTTGTCTTTACTTAACTATGATTGTGTACTGGGACTTTGGGGTCCTCCTGCTTTTTCTCAAATTGCCTATGGCTTCCTGTGAGCTTGTGATGCCACCTCCACCTCTGAGCCCCACTTCCATGCACTCTTCCTTGCAAGATTAGCAGATCTCAGGCCAAAGCCATTCCCCTCCTGCTCTGAGTGATGAACCCCATCCCCATGCTTAACAACGCCTCCGGCAGCCCCAGGCAGAGACCAGGGCAAAGCAGTGTCCTTCAGCAGCACGGACTTGCAAAGATGTCCCTTCACTTCACAAGCTGCATCAGCCTCAATACTTAATAAGGGTATATACTAATTCAGAGAAGCATCTTATTTTCTGTAATTGCCTTTTATCCCAATCCTGAAGAATGCAAGAAAGTAAAACCAAGCCATGCTTGGCATATACTCAGAGCAACATCCTTCGTGGGGCTGAGGGACACAGAGAAAGAGGCACACAGGCCATCTTGAAGAAAATATATCACCAGCAAGCTCTCAAAGCTAAGCAACCTGATTCTAGGGGAATTCAGCTTTCAGCTTTCAAATTAGTACCATACATCTAAGAGAGCACATTTGGAGCAGAGGTGTCCTCAAAACCCTACAGTGAGGCTGTGCCTGAAAGAGGCATTCTCTGACAGGCAGTCCTGGGAGATCAGCAGTGCTATGGTGTCCCTTCGGCTCATGCAGCTGAGAGATGCCCTGGAGGAGCTCTCAGAGTCAGCAGGAACAGGAGATTCACATCAGGCACTTGCTGAGTCTTCATCTTCCTGCTCTTAATAGTGTTCTCTTGTGGTTGTGTTTCCAAACTTGTAATCAGGAGCTTACTCCTTTGATGCACTCAATGCACTTTTTTTTTTTTAAACACTATTTCAGGTTTTGAAGAAGATTTAAAGTAATGCTGTGAGCATAAGGCACATTTCTTTCCCAGAAACCCCCCCAAAAAAATCTTAATAATGCACTGTTACAGAAAAATGCCTTTGGTGCCTAGAAACCAAGACAAATTTGGAGTACCTTAGCAGCTGGGATGTGTTTCCCACCAACCTGCTAAAAGTCTTTTTCAAGGGTAAAAGCATCAAGGGCCAAGACATGGAAAGAGTCATTCCAGTGAGACACTAACCAGTGCCTTCTGGCAAAGGACAAGTGACAGGGACACAGTCCAGGACTGTAGGAATCCCCATGTTGTCACAATCTATAAACAAGAAGTTTTGGGAAAGTTTCCAGGATTCGTTGCCACTTTCATATCACCCGCGCAAGTTGCCAAGAGAGACTTCTCTGCTTTTTCCAGTGCCTATCAACACATAACATGTGTCCCAGCTTCTTTGCCATGTGGAATTGTGAGAGTAATCACTCGGTCTTATACCCCATGGACGGTTTTGTGTAAGCATGACATGAGCCACTATCTCAGCTGGTAAAATGTCATGCAGATTAAATAAAGGGCAGTAGATAACCCATAAATTTCTACAAATACTCAGGAAAATACTGGCTATCCAAGAGCTACTCCTGGGTGGGGAAGAAGATGGCCTCAAGATTAAGTGATCTGTACTTTTTTCATATTTGTGTGCATTTTAGCAAGTGTTTAACCATCCTCTCTAAGCATGATCTTGTGATAAGAGCAAATCTATTAATTGACTTTTCTAGGCTCTGCTTCCTATAAGAGAACAAACGTCTTCATTGTATGATACAAGTGCATTTGTTGGTAGCAACCAGGACATCAGGTAGACATTGAGTCATAAAGTCATGACAAAACACGATATAATTATCAGCATAGTTCTTAAACTAATTACTATCCTGGATAGCGCCATGTTACCTTGCATCACAAACAACAATCCTGACCTGGTGTCACACCATATCAGAGACAGGATTTTTTCCCAACCTTAAATAAGTATTTAGTCAAGTAACATGTTTTAAACAAACACTCATACAACCTGCTCACACCAAAGCATCACACACACTCAATCTCACTGTCAGAAAATCTGAAAATATATCAGACATTAGACAAATTTTAGTCAAAGAGAAATTTTAAGTCATAACCAGTATTATAGTATTTTTAAACCACAAGTTAACATGGATATTAAAACAACTCACAAACTACTCTAAGTGTTTGGAATCGATCTTAAAAAATTAAAATCGGTGTTCTAGCAGCTCGACCTTCTTCACCTTGGCTAAAGGTAATGACATAGAAATATCAGCTAGGTAATGACATAGAAATGCAGGCACAATTTTAGCTATAATCCCACTGCTGTTTCACTACTAGTTATGCTTGCAGTAGAGGCAGACCTCATGGACTGAGAGTGGTAAGTAGAGTATTTTTTATTTTCTAAAGCATAATGAACAAGACTGAATACGGTTCCTTAGTTCTGACCTCTAAACGAGCACCCATACAAGTGAGTATCATACACCTAGCCTTCTGAGGCCACAAACTGTGTTCCGCTGAACAGTCTAATAGGGGACTTGGTGATTAGCGGTGTGTGCAAGAACACCTCACACACATGTACTCATATAATGAAGTTGTACATATAATACGCTCATGTTATGAAAAAGGGCTTTATGCTTCTCTATGCCTGTACCCAGCCAAATAAAAGCACACCGTCACTACTGCAGCTACCAGATTAAAAGACAAGAGTTGTCTTGGGGGTTTTTTCCCAATGAATTAGTCCTGGCCAAATATAAACCCACTGGCTTTGGGCCCTTAGGGGCACTGGGGAAACACAAGTGCCTGGTGCAGCTGCTCGGTGGGGCTGCCAAGCAGGCAGGTCAGTATGGGTAGGGGCACCAAGGGCAGCGAGGGAGCCTGGCCCCTCAGCGCAGCATCCTCAGCCTCACCCAGACAAGGGACCCCTCCAAGCCTGAGTGTCCCGAAGGATCTTTGTTCTCAAAGAGGTCACGCTATGCTACAAAGCCTCCACAATTTCTTCTTTTGTTTCTGCCCATATGGGTGCTGTATGTCAAAAGCAGTACTCCCCAGGCTATTCCTCTTTTCTTGTTTCTCTCATGCTTCACACAAGCAGGAGGAGCAGAGCTTGGACAGCTTGGTGATAAGTTACAGCTAGGAAATAACCCTGATTCACTGGCCCAGCACTATACCTTCCCTTCTTAGCTTCAAATAGCCTTCATAACACATAGGTCCCTGTGGCCACCAAAAGCCTCTGTTTTCAAATTTCAGGTGCAGCTTTTTCAAAAACTAGGTAGGTCTCATCTAAACTCAGTAGGCTTACAGGCACACATGAGTAGAGGGCTACATGAGACCTTGAGAGCTGGTTATTTTTCACAATCCCTGTCCCAAGGTATATTTTTTAACTCTATTATCTTAGAGAGGCCAACAGACTTATTAAGAGAAATTCTTTTTCTGGCTTTCCTTCCTGCGACGCTCAAACCCTAGCCCTTGCACTGCTCCGCAAGGATGAGTAACACAGGCAAGCAAACCCAAGAGCATTTTTTCTTTTAAACCTCTGTGTTTCTCCTGATGCATGCACTCCTGTGCCTGTCTGCCACAGAAGGTTCAGGGCATCACACTCACCATATCCGACCGGCCACAGTGGGGATGAGGACATGACCAGCAGCTGGCAGGAAAAGTGACATTCTCTTACACTGATGTGATGTTTAATCCTGGGCCCAATGCAATGTATGGCACGATATTTATTAACTAGCTAAGCCATCCTACAACAGCAGAAATTGGCTGCAGCTGTGAGAGACTGTGAACTGGTCCAGGAAACTGGCTGGGGGGGGAAGAAAATCACCACCAAATTTTAGCATCTTCCAATTAAGCAGTTGTCTTCCTTTACCAAGTGTTCCTACCACAAAGTGTCATCAGCAGAGCAGGCAATGCGGCCCATTCCTGGTTGACTGGTTCCTACAGATTTGTTGTGGAGGACAGAATTAGCCTTTTCTGCACTGCAGTGCAGAAGCCTGTGACAAAGGACACTGAGGGCCACCACGGGGCAGGGACACTGGAGAGACTGCAAGCCAAAAAGGTGGCCCGTCCCAGCTCTGACTCTCCTTTTCCTGTGACTGTAGGGGAGTTAGTCTCAGCTATTAGCATTCTGCTTCCTAATTGTAAGAAAAGCCTAGGCATAAACATACACGCGTGCACACATGTATATATATTTACATTCACACATGGATACATACATATATGTGTGTATATATAGGCACCACAGAGATACGATGAAGCTGTACAGAATTCAGCATATCACAGCTTTTCTGTTCGAGCCCTGTACAGCAGAAGGATTTATTGGATTTCTTTTTTTTTTTTTTTTTTTTTACCTTGCAGTTGTAGACAGGAGCGGTCTGGGGGAGGGGAAGGATGCCCAGAGGCTACTTCATAAAGCTGTGGTGTTGCTGCCATCTAGTGAGGTGCCTCCACCCTGGGACACTAATACACACACCCCCCCCGGCCGGGGAAGCCGGAGGGAGGGACAGGCTCCCTCCCGCGGGGACACTCACCAGCAAGAGCCGGGTCGCGAAGGGTGGCTTTTGGCCGCCTGCCCCGCAACGAAATAAGAAGGGTCAACGAGGCGCCTCTGCCCGCTCTCAGTGCGGGGCTGGGTGGGAGAAAGGTGGGACCTTCGTGGCTGCTTTTCCAGGTGGCGCACGGTGCCCCTCTGAAATCGCAGGGGCAGTTTCAGAGCTCGGCCGCCCCACAGGGTGCGTAGCCGGAGTGCTTCCCGCAGCCAAGCCTGCGGTACAGCCAGGTTACAGCCTGTATGAAAGCAGTTTATAGCCTGGTTCACCGAGGCTGTAACAGAGCCTGCTAATGCCTGAACATTATCACTTCAAAGAAAATACACAATATATACCGATGAGGCTGTATATGAAGCCATGGGTCCAGGCCACACTAGCAATCAGATAACGAACGTGACAATAATTTGTGCGCTGCCTATGAATCATCACGGGAGGCCCCAACACCTGGGAGCGAAGTCTGCGGTCGGATAAAGGGAGCAATGAAATGCAGCTTCTCTCCGCCAAGCACTTTTATGGGAGAAAGGAAGCCTTCCTACCCACAAGACAGCTCTCTTTCCCAACCTATAGCCCGTTCCTAGAGATTTAGATTGCCCCGCATTAGGCAGGAATAAAAAGCAGAACCTGAGACAATAAAATGCAAAGTGCACAGAGCTGCCCCCTGCACTTGCAAAAAGCCATATGGTTCATATGTATTACCCCAGCACTGGAGGAACAGAGCATCCCAGGACAGAGGCACCAGTCTTGGAGTGCCTCCTGCCGTATCAGACAAGGAGGCTGCGACCTTGCGAAGCTACCTGCTCTACACCACCTCCTTGTGGCCCACCTCCGCTTCCCCAAGCTACTTCCCGGACTCACGTCGCACTTCAAGGGTAGACAGGGAGAGTTTAGGAAGAAGTTCAAATATACACATGTGGAAAAGGGAAGGAATGAATGACAGCACATTGTGTTAAGTTAAGAAGGGGGTTAGTTTTAAAGCTATTGGATTAAAGCTCCAGAGGAAAGTAAGAGGCCTGGGCATTTGAAGTGCTTGCTCGGGAGTTCTGCTTCAACCTGCGGCACATCAAAGCAGTTCTTCCACAGGGAGCCCTAGACACATGGTTATCTTACGGTGCAGACATTTGGCATATTTTCCTAAATATGTTGAAAGACCTAAACATGATACTGTAAAATCTAGTTTGCTAAAATGTCTGAGAAGTGATGGAAGAAGACAGCACTTAAAGTGGTTTCTTAGTTATTAGCCATGGCTCATCATCTTGGAGACTTAAAATGCCAACTCTGCCAAGACTTTCTGTAACCTGGATCAAAGTTAAGCCATTCAGCAGTCTTTATTTCTGTTCTTGCTTTATGGATTCCCCACTGACTGACTTGATCGCTCATCGGTTTGAACCATGCAGAAATGGCTGTGTTAGAAAGGTATGTCTTTCAGTTTGCACTGGGATAATGGGTCTTCTAGAAAATAATCTTTTTCTCTTTCATTCCTTTATTCTCAGGCTCTGGGAGTAAGAGTGTTCTTACACTGTCGAAGTGGTGGGTTTTTTAATATATGGATTCACTCTTGTGCTCTGATCCTGCAACAGTTTACAAAGATTTAGCATCATACCCTTAGCCTAGTACACTTTACCTTGATGGCAAGATTAAACCGCTTTGCAGGACGTGGGACTGTATTTTCTAAGTTGAGGATCTAAGGCAGTGTTGCTATGATATTGTAGGAAAATATCTGTGAGTACCGCATCTGGCCAACTACCTTCTAGACAAGGGAAGTGTCTGCAAATCATGACATTTTCACAGACAATTATCAGCCTTTTTCTCAGGAAAAAAATAATAAAAATGTATAGTCTAATATTCAAGTTTCCCCTAAGTGAACCGATCAAGCAACAGCCCCTATGCTATCCAACGCAGGTGACAAATCACACCCCTCCCTGAATAATAAACTATAGATGGCAAACACTTCAAGCAAACTATTTCCAAACCCTTATCAGGCTAAAAATTGTATGCTGAGTACAGATGGCACTCACCCAAAGGAGACTAAAACAACATCTAAACCCTGGACTGAGTTGTGATTTTGTTAAAAAGCAAGAAACAGGAAGAGCTTTCAGAGCAAAAAGTTGAGGCAGCTATTCTGTTTATCCCAGTTTATCACCTAGAAAAGAACCACAACCAACACACATGTTGCACAGGAGAGGCAGGGGATTTAATTCACTACTACGAAGAATTTATACCTGAAGCCTAAGTGCCAAGAGATTAACTCTGAGGCCTGTCAAGATATTGCTGCTCTTTGTTGTGCCACACCAAGCAATATCACTCTTAATCTTTGCCATGGGAGGAAAGTACTGTAGTTTATAACATTATGAGCAAGTCTCACATGTTTTCTGAAAGAAGAGCCAAAAACAGCAGAGGAAAAGAGAAAGGTAGGACAGTAAAAAGAATAAACCAAATGAAAGGAAAGAAACACGCAGCTAAGAGCCATCGTACCCTGCTCTATCTGTCCTCCCCTCTAGACACCCCTATGGAGCTATTTTAGTAAGGTTGGCTATTTATTATATTGTAAGCTCTGCCACTTGATTTATTGGGCCTTGGTTGCCTCAAGGAGTGAGAAAATCTTTCTCCCTTCTCAGCTCAGAACAGAAGAAAGTTTTATTACCATCTCCGTGGCGCGCCCTGGCCCTTT
The DNA here is from genome assembly GCA_008921705.1 of Burhinus oedicnemus. NCBI lineage: Eukaryota > Metazoa > Chordata > Aves > Charadriiformes > Burhinidae > Burhinus > Burhinus oedicnemus. The sequence continues at coordinate 912,829 of VFFE01007196.1, forward strand.
CTTAGGGATGCTATTTCTGGCGCAGACTGATTGAAAAGTGCTGCTGTCCCCCACAAGGCTGCCGGTTTGACACTTTTTGACATTTCTAAACAACTCATCCTCCTCCTGCCAACTCCCCATTGCTCTCTAAACCTTTTTAATCCTGAAGAATGCAAACTAATCTACTGAGAGAAGAGAAAGATGCCGGCCCTGGAAAGCAAAGCTGGAAATGTCACAGTGGTAGAAATGATAAATATACCTGCTAGGGAAAGAGAGCCAGTACGGGAGGGGAGCTGTTAAGAGACATCTCTAGAGCTGTGGCCTGTTAATGTTACCTACTGTAAAGAAACACGCAGTATATTATTAAGCAGAACTGTGTAATATCTTCTTAAAAAAATAATAGTTTGGAGGCAAGCACAAAGCACAAAGCGTGCTTAATCAAGTGGAATAAAGCAGTGGTCCCTGGGGGAGATTTAAACTACTTAGATCTAAGTATGGCTAATAAAAGTTTGCAATTCAAGAGAGTTTCCAAAAGCCTTTATTATTATTATTGTTCTGTCATGCCTGATCTTTTGAATGGAAAGGTCAAAGAGCTGATCGTGTACTAACCTGATTGTTTTATTTTCCACAGAGCGCCCTGTGTATTCAGAGAACATCAGCACCCCGAAACACCCCCTTTTCTCACTTACCATCCTGTACAATTACATTTTAGCAGGCCTCCACGTTCCAGAAAAAGGAAGACAAAGTTTCTCTTCTAAACATAACAGCATAAAACTATAGAGTCCAGATTTTGAACTGAGTCTTTTTTCATACTACTTTATTTTCTTTCATCCACAATACTGCACTTAAAAGAAATGCCCTCTGTCATTTCTTTGCAGTCACAATCCTTTGCAGAAACAAGACTACCTCCAGTCAGGTAACCAGGCATCTAAAGACAAGGCTTTGCAGCTAGGTTGCAGCTAGCAAAATGCAAACATGATTTACCCTCAAGCACCCAGCGCTACCAGCAGGAAGCCCAGTTTGAAAAACCTGAGCTGTAATACACAGTGGGGACAATTGTCCCAAGCATTTCTAAGTCATACCTTCCCAGGTGGACTGATAGTCTTAATCCATTACTCTAATATGCTTGAGGCAGCAGCATTCCCTTCAGACTCAAACATTTCCCGTCGACCGTGCCTGGCTGGAGCTGGCTGCTCAGCATCCTTCCACCCTGAACACGCTTGTCCCCCACCCCAGCACGGTTCCTCCCAGGTGCACAGCTGGTCTGCCCACCTCAGCTTCTGTCTCTTGCTGCCATGTCACTTATCTTCTGGGAAAAAAAAAAAAAAAATCACACCTCATCTCCTAAGCCTTATTTATACAGGCAAGACTGTCAGAAATCGGGAGCTGAGTTTTTAAAAACTCTAAGGGCTCACAGAAGGTGTGCAGCATTCAGAAAACCTGCTCCTCATTTGAATGTAATTAGGATGATGTTAAGACTGCCTAAATACCACCTAAGTTTCATTGCTGTTTCAAGACACCAGAGGCACCTGTCTGGTAAAAGCCAGAAGTTCAAGGATATGAGCAGAAATTAGACTGTTCAGTTCTGACCATAAGGCAGAGTATTCAGAGATCAGTCTGGCACTGTTTTTTCTTATTCCTGCTGTACAGTAGAAGAATGGATTAGACATTGACATTTCAACATAATTATCCTCAAAAATAACTTCAGAAATGTATCACCAAGAAAATAAAACTGTTTCTTTTTCGTGCAAGATTCACCACTTCTCTAGCTTCATGGACAATACACCAGCAAAGAGCAAAACTCAGCCTTCACCCAGTTTCTTTGTTCCTACTAAAGGGCAAGATTGAGAAAAAATATAAAGACACCAACAATGGCAATCTGAAGTAAATACTTCAGATGACATACCGGGTTAGATTTAAAATGGAATTTATGTGTATTTTCTTTGACATTTGACAGCATATATTCCAGTGCAACACAGAGGCTCCCTGCTATGGAGTATCTGCTTATGAGAAAAACTTCTAGAAGAAAGTGAAGAGAAAAACATTAAGGAACAAGAAACTAATTATAAGCCTCATGCCGTCTGTGTCCCTCAAAACCTTGACTTTCTCTCACACTCTTCTCTGTGACAGATTACTTCTGATGCAAAATCTAGAAAACTGCCTTCAAAAACTCCCGTACAAATTTAATTAAAGTCCAAAGACTTCGGTGACCTTCCATTTTATACACCCCAAACAGAGGTATCTACCTGACTGCTCAGTGTGGTGCAGGACTATATGCACAGTGGCCATCTGGTCTGGAAGGAGTTTGACACCGGAGCAGAAGCAGCAATGAAATGTATTAGTAGTGCTGCTTACTGTTGTGAATATTAGTAACTCAGCTGCATTAATCTTGGAACTCGCTGGATTCATTAGAAAACTGAAATGTATAGTCCAAAACAGAACTCTGCGTTCCCTGCCTGTAAGATTAATAAACACTACGAAGCTGCACTAGGCATCGCAGGTTAGCTAAGGAAGAACAGCACAGAGGATGAAGCAACTCAGGGGAAACATCATTAAAGAACAAGAATGCATTCAAAGAATTTAGCTTGATCTATGGGATTTGCAAAACTCTCCCTTTTGCAAGCATCCAACATACACTCAGCCTACTTATACATTCAAACAGTGGGACTTCAATGGCCTTTCAATCTCAAATTGCCTTTCAGCACAGCAGTGAATTTTACCCATGCGCCCAGTAACACAGGACCTGCTGAAAACTGGCTCAAACCTCCAAGGGCCGAAAGAGGCGTGCCCAGTTCCACCGCAGGCACAGTAGTGAACACAGGAACAGCACAAGGCTTGTCAGCTCCATCACTAGCATGTAACGTCACCCCAGGGACATCCTACCTTCTTGTCCATCTTCCTGATTTAGGAGCATTAGTTCTTCAAAGGACAATTGTCTCCTCCCACGGCTAGCACAGTACAGCTTTGATATCAAGGGACTGGTGTGACAGAAATAACAACAATGGAGGTCCATACCACCACCCTCTAAGGCAATCTGCAAATCTCTTCAGGTTAGGATGACTTCTCCTCCCTCAGACAGGCAGTATACTCTTAATCTGGATCCTATTGCTGTGAAACTCTTATTTCCTTTGGGAAAAAGAAAATACACCTTCAGCAAATCTAGAGATACCAGACTGTCATTCAGAGGAAGCAGGTGTGTTACAGAATGTCTTGAGACAAATTCCTCCAGCAGAGCTTACCAGAGGCATCCCTAGGTGAGGGACAGGTTAAAAAAAGCTCCCCCATAGATAACCTTTTAAAAGGGCATCTTAGCTGTGAGCAATCATTTGACTTTTGGAGATCCCTGGGTCCCACAGCCAAAATCTCTCTGCTTATTCTTCCCAGAGAGAGAGAACTCGGAAACATGAAAGAGCAGTTTCATGATAAACAGTAGCGATAAAAGCCTGGTTTTAATCCTTGCCAAAGTCAGTGGTGAAACTCCCCTCAACTTCTCAAAGTTGAGTTTCTAAGTTGCGGATAGTATTTTTTTTTAAGTTCCTGAATTTTTTTAACCTTTCCTTCTGAAATGTAGGTTTGAAAATATCTATGAAAATTTTCTTTGTCAGTGTAATGGCCACAATTACTTGTGTACTATATAATACATACAGTAATTTGTATATTTCTATATAATAATGAGTATATGTAACACATTTGTATGTAATAATTTTTATATAATAGTTAGTTTCCCTCACTATTTCCCTCCCTCCTAAAGGACACAGTTTGGAGACAAAACTTCCATTTTAATTTTCATGTTATTGCCATGCTGGTGTCCTGGGCTCATTTTGGCTCTGAATTTAGAAAACTGAAATTCTTATCTCTCTGCCCATACGCCCTGTATGATTTGAGACGGATTCCAGAGTCCCTCATACTTTTTTATGCTACATATATAGTAGAACTACAGAACTGAATTTCTCAGCTCATGCGTCCTCTTTTTTCCAGATTAATATACTGAAGTCACAACTGCCATGGCCCCTTTCCTGACTTTAGATAGTGGCAGATTAGGTGGCCTAGAAAATCCATCTCACTCCACATCACTGTGACATGAGAAATTTAGACTCAAAGAGCTAGTCCGCTGCATATCCATAGTAAGATTTACACCTCATAAGGGTTAAGATATTGAATATTCTTTACCTATGAATTCCTTCAATTTATTCTTCACTCAACAAGCTTTCTCTCTTATTAATCATTATCAATTTGCCTTGAAGCAAATGTTCCTTTAATTTCACCTTTATTTCCATTGTAATCACCCCTTGTACAACAGCAGCCTCTTATTTTTTCATGCTTGGTACACATATATTGGAAAATGGGTTTACCTACATAGTCACACAGACTATCACAATTTATAACAGTGTGTTTAATTCTTTGGAACCAAACTGAGAACTAACTGCTTTGAGCTGTTTGGTGGGAAATTAGATTTTTGCTAAACAGCTTAATGCTCTGGGGAGTGCAGAATAAACTAGATGTGGCAATTTTGTGACTTTCAGAACTTCAAAATGACTATATTTTTATCACTATTACCAAGCTTCAATGTCATTAGCTAGGATTTTTTTTTCTACATATCATTGTCCAAAAATGGATTTAAATAAATAAATGCGGGGGGGTTACAAAACATCTCTAATTTAAAACACTTTACATTTAAAATATGGAATGAAAGAAAGAAAGACCAGTTGGGAGCAGTTTGATTTAAATCTTACCTTTTAGATAAAACTACATCAGTAAATGTGATGTGCTTTCAGATGGGCAAGTTAAAAGTAAAAATTAAATTGAAAACATGGAAGAACTCTTCTATCTTACTCCTTTTCCAAACTGCAGTGGAAGGACAGATCTCTTAAATCCATTCTTTCCTGCCACTACCCAGGTCACATCAGAAAAGGGGAAAGAGACAAAGGAAAGATGCTAAAATTTTTTATGCTCAATCATTCAAATGTGCATTCCAGCTGACATCACACTAATTCTGAGAAACAGCCACTCTTGTATGGACAAGAGTTCCTTATTTAAATTCCCAAATGCTATTAATATAATATGATAATGCAACTCAATTAGCTATTTTAGCAAGACTTGATATTAGCAAATCTTGTATTGCATGAAGTGCCATCTCCATTATGAAATTTGGTAAAATAGATTTATTGTGGCAAAAAATATATATTTACAATAGAAGAACAATAGAAATTGTTAATGAGATGATGAAGCTTCTGGAGCAGCAATTACGTGGCTAAAAGGCTGTGATTGTCACACAGTGCTTCCAAGGCAGGTCTCTGCAAGGGAGACCCGTATTGCAATGTTTTGTGTTAAATTCATGGCTGGTTCTGCCTCTTACTCATCTCAGAATTGATAATTTTCATGTCCTTAGCAATGCTGTGGAAAGATAAAACACAATGGAGGAATCTGGATTTGCAAACTAACTCGGCATGACCTCTAAGTTATGAAAATATAGGAACCTATCTTTGTGCTGAAAGTAGCAGAGTTTGAATATTTCTGTATTGCTTTAGTCTGATGAACAGTCAAGTCAAGCTTGACCCATCTGTCCAGTGCTCTTCATAGGGCTAAAAAAGAAAAAGGGGCGGGGGCGGGGGGGGGGGGGGTGGGGTGGGGGGGATTACTTCTAAAGTGTGTTAAAATTTAACTTCCTTTTTTGGTGGAATTATTCAAAAAGCTATTTGATTAGGACTGTTTTTTTAACGATATACCAGTGAGTAAAGTAAAAATCTCTGCAAAAGCTTCACAAAGTCCTCATAGGACTTCCTACATTTTAGAGTTCTGGCCAGTGAACATGTTTTTAAATAACTGGAGCTTTTAATAAGATTAGCTGTAATTGGGATTCATGTCATAAAGCAGTATTAGACTTGAGCCTGCTGTGACAGGGAACGAGGAAGAACTGGCACAGAAAGACAAAAGTGAGAATAAGTTGGGCCATCTAATATATCATAGTTAAATGAATAGATCTGGAGATCCATATAAACCTGAATATCTAAATAACAATGAGGAAAAAACTTGTCCTGTTACAGTTTCCAAAAAGAATATATACACCATAAAAATTTGAGTCGGTACAAACCTGGACTTCTAACTCAGTGCCTTTCTTGGCAAGAGATTTGAAGAGCCAGATGCTGTCCTCATACAAGGTGACTAATTATGGAGACTAATATACTAAAGCTTTCATAAGGGCTATTGGCAAATAATTACCTCCATTAGTATTTCTATACTTACATCATTGTAAATTATTGTTAAATGATACCCTTTCCTGTCAGATGTATATCTGCTAGGGCAGGGGTTTTCATAAAGCTAATTTTAAATTTTGGGCAAGGTAGACACAGTCTATTGAAAAGCAGAAACATTTAATGAAACCAAGAACAGTACCTGTACTGTGTATGAAGATTGAAATCTTCAACCCAACCAAGGTGTTGAGCAGTCAGGAGTTAAAACAGATTAAATGGATTTCATTCTGCAGTGTATAATGGAAGTAATTTCTTCCCTGCAACCAGAAAGTCTCCAAAGGTTTTCATTAACTTCTCTTTACTGCTGATAAGACCTAGAAGAAGAAAATTTGTCCAGCTGATGATAAAAACAGTTGGGCTGTCTTTCTGATTGTTTATTATTATTACTTTTATTGTTGTTATTGTAGTCATTATCATTTTAGGCATATGATTATTGTTAGCATGTTTATTAGGACACAATATAATTTAATAAATTAATACTATACATCACAATATTTGGATACAATTAAATAATAGTATTACTAAAACATGATCAGGAAGGGGCGCAATCCATTTAAAAAAAATTTAAATCCATGTTTATCAATATAGTTTGAATTTCAATGTTTGGAAGGACAAGTGGAAAGAACAGACATCTGTACAGCTGCAGCCAGCACCACCTAATATGAATCAATCCTGCTCGAATTCGTACACCCTGTCTGTGGTTTCACCACTGGTTAATCTCTCTCTGACATCAGTAATACTGCTCCTAAGGCAGCATACAATCCAGTTAAAAAGATCAGGGAAGACCAACTACCACTAGCAGAGAAAAACAAAATCAACACAACTACATCAATCATTGTAAGTCTTCATTAGGGCTATTTTAGTGACATTACGCAAATCTGCAGAGTTGAGCAATAGCAAAAATTCATCCTTTTCAATAGCAGAAATTATTTTTAATATTGGAAATTTAATTCTTTTAAATGTCTATGCATATTTAAGTAGTTTTTAAACTAACATACGTATTGTACACAATGTTTTCTATGTAGCTTTACCTCAGGATTGGTTTTACAGATATCTTCTGATTAGATTTCACTGTTTCTATGGTACGTCAGTAAATCCACTTTTCTAAATAAAAGTTTGAATAAAAGGCCTTTGCCATGAGACTCTTCAAGGTGAAGCAGATTAAGATGACCACCTTTTTGTCTTATGTTTCTCTGACCCCAGGTCAGTACAATGGTATGTGGCAGTTCCCTCTAAGGAGAAGAATTGTAGAAAGCAACACTGGCCGCCTGTCACAAGAGTCTCACTCAGGTATTGCTAGGATAGGTCCAATATAACAAAAAAATCAGGGACTGAGATTTTAGTAGAAATATTTTCATTTTTTTAATCTCTCAGAAGGAATTCTCCACTCCACATACTTTTGTCTTTATACCGTGGGAACCATCTGGATTGCTGTGTTTTCATACCATCTGTATGTCATCATTGAAACAAGCACAGAGGTCCCACAGTCCAAATGTTGTGCATTTCTGGACCTCTCCCGAAAGAAGCAACTAATGTTTGAGCTAAAGAAATGGCTGAGACTTAAGATCACTCCCCATGGTCCAGTCCTGAAGACAGCAAAAACACGACGACAAGAATCTGAGATATAAATAAATGCCACATGTATAAAAAATATTCAGCTATTGAGTATATTTTCTTAATGGTGTTTACAAAGACACCTAGCACCGCTAAGTGGCACTGGATTTCAGCTGGAAAGGAACAGCCAAGACAGTATCTTTTTGAACAAGTAGCACATCCGCATAGGAATAGATTTACAGGCCAAAACCACTGATGCTGAAGACCTGACATCCTCACTATATGAATTTCAGGGGACGTTTATATTGAGTTAATTCCAGTCCGGCCTTGTGTATTGAAAACCCATTGAAGTTCAACTCCTGGATGAAGCTCATGGAAAGGTTCAGTCTGCACCCTCTGGGGCTGCTCCCCAATGCAAACCCAAGCACAGCAAGGTGAGCAGCTGGCTTGTTCAAGTACATCAGCAGAAAAAGGAAGACTAGGGAAAATATGAGCCCGCTGCTGAATGAGGTAGGTGCCCTGGTGATGGAGGATGCAGAGAACGTGGAGTTACTGAATGTCTTCTTTGCTTCAGTCTTTACTCCTAAGGCCAGCCCTCAGGAATCCCAGAACCTGGAGGTAATAGAGAGAGCCTGGCGAAAGCAATACTCTCCCTTGATTAAGGAGGATTGGATTAGAGATTATTTCGGCAAACCCGACACCCACAAATCCATGGGCCCTGATGGGATGCACCCACGAGTGCTGAGGGAGCTGGCAGATGTTATCGCAAAGCCCTCTCCATCATCTTTGAAAGGTCATGGAAAACAGGAGAGGTGCCTGAAGACTGGAGGAAAGCTAATGTCATGTCAGTCTTCAAAAAGGGCAAGAAGGAGGACCCAGGAAACTACAGGCCAGTCAGCCTCACCTCCATCCATGGAAAGATGATGGAACAGCTCATCTCTAAGCATGTAGGGAAAGAAAAGGTTATCGGGAGTGGTCAACATGGATTCACCAAGCGAAAATCATGTTTGACCAATCTGATAGCCTTCTATGATGGCTGGGTCGATGAGGGGAGAGCACTGAACATTGTCTACCTCAACTTCAGCAAGGCTTTTGACGCTGTCTCCCATAACATCCTCATAGGTAAGCTTAGAAAGTGTGGGTTAGATGAGTGGACAGCAAGGTGGATTGAGAACTGGCTGAATGGCAGAGCTCAGAGGGTTGTGATCAGTAGCACAGTCTAGTTGGAAGTCTGTGACAAGTGGTGTTCCCCAGGGGTCAGTACTGGGCCCAGTCCTGTTCAACATATTCATCCATGACCTGGATGAGGGAACAGAGTGTACCCTCAGCAAGTTTGCTGATGACACAAAACTGGGAGGGGTGGCTGACACACCACAAGGCTGTGCTGCCATTCAGCATGACCTGGACAGGCTAGAGAGCTGGGCAGAGAGGAACCTCATGAAGTTTAACAAAGGCAAGTGTAGGGTCCTGCACCTAGGGAGGAATAACCCCATGCACCAGTACAGGTTAGGGGCTTACCTGCTGGAAAGCAGCTCCACAGAGAGGGATGTGGGAGTCACTGGAGAGAGTCCAGTGGAGGGCTACAAAGATGATCAAGGGAATGGAGCACTTCTCTTATGAGGAAAGGCTGAGAAACCTGTGTCCGTTTAGCATCAAGTAGAGAAGACTGAGAGGGGATCCCATGAATGCTTGTAAGTATCTAAAGGGTGGGTGTCAAGAGGATGGGGCCAGACTCTTTTCAGTGGTGCCCAGCAACAGGACAAGGGGCAACAGGCACAAGCTGGAACACAGGAAATTCCATCTCAACATGAGGAAAAACTTCTTTACTTTGAGGGTGACAGGGCACTGGACCAGGCTGCCCAGAGACATTGTGGAGTCTCCTTCTCTGGAGATACTCAAAACCCGCCTGGATGTGTTCCTGTCCAGCCTGCTGTAGGTGAACCTGCTTTGGCAGGGCGGTTGGTCTAGATGATCTCCAAAGGTCCGTTCCAAACCCTACCATTGTGTGATTCTGTGATTACTTCCTAAGTAATACCATAGTGTGCACATATTATATAGGTCGTGGCATGAAACATGAAGAAAACAAGGATTTCATGAACTGCCATGGGGTCAGTCCTGAAAGAAACTGTATAAACTCTTGTTTTAAATCATGTATATAACACACACACACACACCCCGAAAAAAAAAAAAAAGGAAGGAATGTACATTATTTCAAGACATATTTTTTAACAAAAATTACTATCATCCTCATCAGTTATGCTTAATGGCTGATTTTGACCATCCTACATATAACAATCTGAAGCAAACAAAAGCAATGGACATGGAGGCAGTATGCAAAATGCTTTATCTGCAGAAGAGATGGGGATTTGGGTAACATTCAGAGAGAACCCTTTTCCCTACTTTCCTCAGCTATCTTTTTTCCAGAAAAGAGAGGGGAGTCATTTCTCCTAACATGCTCAGAAGAAATCTGTCTCTCTTAGCAGTCAGGGCTATACTTAAAACCATATGTAAGTACCTATGAATAGACAAGCGTGCCTGGAATAAGTCATTTAACTCCTGCGCATGTGAGGAGCCCAACACAGGAGGCACTTTTGGGGACTCTCCCAGAGTCTTAAATGCTCATTTAAGTTATTGGTTACTTGGATCACTAACTGCAGTCAGTTAGTTCTAGAGGAAGGAATCCCTGGAGAGAAAATACGGTTTTTATTAATTTCCCTGTTAATCACTGCACTTCAGAATGCACAGTGCACGCACAACTAAACAGGGACAAGGTCCTCCTCTGGGAGCAGACCACTTACTCAGCACCCTTTTAGACCTCTGTCTTTAGGGGATGTTGCGTCTTCCCAAGAGCTACTACTGGACTGGCTTTACTTAAACCAGTGCTTATTGAAACAGCCTTCAGATTTGCTCTAGGAATTCAATGGGTTTGCCTGCTTGCCTTCAGTGGAAGAAACTTGGCTTTAACATTTTTTTCCTCTCTCCTTCATTTATCATTCAGAATCTCTGGCTCCTTATGAACAAAGGAGAATATATATAACTGCATTCAATTTATGAGATGTGTTTGAGTATTAATCATTTCATATATGTCAAAACACATTTTGGAAGCTGGCCAAAACCATATATAAATTTCTGTAATTTTAAAGGGTAACGGCAGCGAACTACTAAACACAGTGCTACAGCAATGTGCTTCTCACATATTTCTTCCTCAAGATCCTGATTTAAATTCAGGTTTATCAATAAAAAAGCACCACCAAAACAGCTTTGAAATTTTAATTTCCTTTTGAAATAAAGGTCTCTTCTAGATAGAGATGGTGTTGCTTGCCTCTGAACACTCCCTACTTTCATTATACAGAGTTTTTTCTTACAGCTGCTAAATCCTGTTTTCACAAGAGAAAAAAAAATAAAAAAGCAATTTTGTACCTCTAATCATCAAAGCAGTATAATTTAGGCCTTTATTGTGTCAGTCATGAATTGTCTTTCTTGTGAGCGCACAATGTCATAATATTCTTTTTGATTAATGAGGATCCTACAATTACAGGGTAGGAACCGTCATGCTGTACTGCAGAGCCTGTCTAAAGGCAAAAATTACAGTTAATGCTAATGCATTACTGAAGAGTTAGGGGTGGAATTATTACTGTCAGTGAATCGAAAGGGTCTGCACCCACAAGACTGATAGCTTTTGTCGTTTCTGGAATGCAATTCTGGGTGGTCGATGAACTTTCACATGGGACCTCGCAAATTCCCACTCCGGCTTTTTGCACGTTTAATGCCATTGCACACATTATCTGGAATACCTCTGCCCACCTAGGAGGCTGGCAGTTGAGGACAGAAGCGTTTGAGTGCAAAACAAAAGGGGCCTAGTAAAAGCTAGTCTGACTAAATGGAAATCTATCACACCAATATTAACCAGTTTTAGGCTTCACGGTACAATCAGCCTCCGTCATGCCGGTTAGCAGCAATGAAGGGCAAGGCACATGGAGGCAGGCACAGGACTTCATCTTACAAAAATAGTGTCAAAAGGCAGAACCAAATCAAATCAATAACTACTCAAATAAATCCTTGTATTGTTACAGGCAATTTGCTTCCTTGTTAGTTGCTAACAATGTATTTTCCCAACTGTAATCACCAAAAAAGCAATTTCACAAACCAGTATGCCTCGTGGCACAGCCAAGATACTTATTCTGTATCCATGTGTCCAGACACTGATCCCTGCTGTAGAAACACCAGGATATTTTCTAGAAGTGTCTCTGTAACTTAGATAACTTAATCCCATGACTAAATGAGAGAGGGACCTGAAAAATTCACATGCTGCTTAAGTACTCTTCAAATTTTGTTCTCAGCAGTTTTAGAGAGAGTACACCAAGCTTTCTACTGTTTATTATTTTTCCACATCACCCAGTAGTACAAGCATATACTAAAGATCAAAACCATAGGACTCAAAATCTGAAAACCAATTTTTCCCTTTTGAAAATAAATACTCAGGATGGGAATGATTAAATAACAAGCGGCACAAGTGATGTCAAAACCAAAGTCTCTTTGATGCTGCACATTCAGAACACACTATCATCTTCCTTGAATCCTCCTCTTTTGTCACATCTTCTTATTTAATTTTGCTCTGGTAGGATGTTTAGCATTTGAACAACTCAAGTGGGGAGGCCCATTCCAACTTCCAATATGTCAATGCCATTAACTGAACACATGTTTTTCAGTGGAAGAGACGGGCTGATGTAGCAGCTCAGTCATTATTCAGCAGACAGACATCCATCTGAAAGCCATTAACACAAAGAAAACAAATGACTGCTCTCAGGCTTTGCCCCTCCAAGTTTATGTGGCCTGTAAAGAAAAACATCTAGCCCCCCACCGCAGTTCCCCTCCACATGAAGAACTTTCTTTATAAAAAAGCATCCCCTTCAAATTAACAGATTATTTTAAATATTTCCCTTAACTTGGAAAAGCAACATAGATCTATGGAAATGGTTCTAGAAACTAGGAGAAAACAGAAGCAAATAATAGCTTAGGGCGTAAGAAAATATTACATCATTTTCTACCACCTAAGTGGCTCCAAGCAGTAGGGAGAGGGAGAAGGACAAAAACATTTTGACCTACCACAAGCTTTTGAAGTTCTGGTTAAAAGTACCCATCTGTGATAAGCAGGAGGTCAGGAGACTGCCTGATTCATTAGCATTTTGAAGTTTTAATTTCTATGACATTTTTAGTATCAGCCACGATATTCTAAGCACATTTAGTGATCTAATGATGACCTGAATCAAATATCAAGCTTATTAGGTAAATAAAAGACTCAACTTTACGATACACTGACGTTGCCAACATCAGTGAGAGTTTAGCACCTAACAGAACTGGTCCTAAGATTACAATGGACTGGTCCGTTTTAAATGGCAAACTTACCAGAAGAAAAGTTCACACTAAAAAATACTAACAACTCAACATATTCCATGCGATAAATGAATCCTATATAAGGTGAAATATTAACAGATTTTTCCATTGGATTTCTTTTATGAGGAGCAGTTTCATGCAAATGAAACTTGGGAAGGTGAATAATCATCTATATTCCTTTATGTCATTTGGTAATACAAACTACGGTTTTGAAAATGTAAATTGATACTTTCATTTTTCAAAACTCTTCACATATATTTCTTTCAGAACAAAAAACGTCAAAGAGGTATTTGAAGAGCAGAAACAAACATAGGGGCTTCATAATGAGTGAGGCTTGTAGGCTATCCATTTCAGAGCCCGGGTTCCAATAACTGGTAGTAGTGAATGTTTAGAGAAAAGTATAAGAAATGGAGCATGACTACTAAGCATCTTTATGCTCACTTGTCCTCTAAATTTCACTAATCAGCAGGTTTAGAGATCCTGAGCCAAAAGTTGGATATTGAGGGCAATGGTCAGCAGCTGCCAACGTGAGACTCAATGAATTTGCCTGTCCTCTTTTTTAATTCATTTTGAGGAAGGATTCGTGCAGCAAAACCAATAAGCAATGAGGATCCATTTTGGGACAGACCACCAGTAAATGCCAATCATCACAACTTCACTGAATTCAGTATAGCCCTCCAGTCTCTCCCCAGTCAAGCACCTATCATTTATCTTTTTTTAATTTCAGACAGCTTTGGGACAGAATATGCAGATGAGGTGTCCCTGCTCTGTCAGGGACACTTCTGTATCAAGACTGCCTTTGACGACTTTCATTGGCACAAAAATACTGACTTTGGGGAAAAAGTGCTAGGTGTCACGACTCTGGGAAATACAGCCTTTCTTCCAGTGTTAGCTGAAGTGACAACACAGACTCTGTTTTGTCTCTTAATCCTAATCTAATTGTCATTTGCATCTAGGAGTTAACAGTCCAAACATTAGAAAGGACTCACAAAATCATCCAAAAGGGACTCTTAGAAGATGATTGTCAGCTAAGAATAGCTTCCTGTTTGCACTGATGTCAGTGGAAATTCCTTGTGATTTGCAATAGAGCAGGTCTGTGGTGGGCAACAACTCACCTCCACTCAGAAGTGATCCATGTCCATCCCATTCTTGGTCTCTGCATTCATCATCCTCACTCCATAACACAGATGTTCATCTTTATGGATTGACATCGCACTCCCTCCCATTGCACAAAGGACTGAATAGAACAGCATGAACTTTTTTATTTCAGACCCCTGTTGTTGCAGACAATCATCCTGAACAATCCCATGCAGAAGTTTATCAAGCTTCATCTTCAAAAAATGTCAACCATCTCATTCCACTGTTCTTCTAAAGGCTGTTCCACAACCTTCTGCAGACTGCTTGGTATTCCAGATGGTTAGAAACTGTCTTCTAATTATCAGCCTGAATTTATTCACGGGATCCATTTGTTCTTCTGCCAGTATTGTTCTGTAGCAACAAATTTTAGTCACTATTGAGTTGCGTTTGGATCAGCAAGTTGTAACCTAAAGATAAAAGGATCATTGTCTTGCATTTATGGACTGATTTCCCTATAGCTATTTTAATAGAAAATATGCAGTGAAGTGCTGAGAAATATAAATGAATGTCAATGGCAGTTAAAATGATAGCTTACAAAGTTACATGACAATTAACAGGCTTCCTAAATTATAGTTCATGGTTTAAATGATTAATATCTTAATTACTTATATATGTATATCTCTATAAACTAATTATCTGCTAAATACGTGTGTTCTACAAAAGCTTCAGCCATTAGTAATAGAGTAATTAAAAATTTATCAATGATGTACTTTGAGTTAATTACATAGAAAATGTATTTATTGCATATGTTAACCCAATGAACTGATTTGGCTTGTTAGAAGAAGCCTTTGTATTCTGCTGGTGTCTTCTATAGCACCTGAGCCTTCTGTTGAACATAACCTTCATCCTTTCCGGGAGCCATGGACACCTGCTCCTGCTCCGCACCCAGCGCTCACCCATTCTCATTTTCCACTGCAAGCAGCCATCCCTCACCCTGCTGCTCACCTTCGCCTCCCAGGCAGTCCCCACTTGCCTTCTTCACCTTCCTGTGCCACTGGTGGATGTGTCCACCGAAAACAGCCAGACAGGGCCCTCTCCTAACATACATAAGGAAAAGCCAGGCCATAGAGCAACCACAAATGCTGCTGCCCTCCCAAAAGTATACCCTCCCGCACCCACACGCACAGCGGAAGCAGACAGAGGTCTGCATGGGAGGATGGCAGGGAACAGCTGCTTAGGAAGCTTAAAGTCTGGTTTCTGGCATGGGTAAAGCGGGCAGCTTGCTACCTCCAGCATTGCTGCCCCTGGCAAGAGTCAAAGCTATTTGCTTCTTTTTGATTTTGTCGCACATCGCCTTTAAAACAAGCATACAAGGTCAAACACTCATCGAGTAAGGCACAGGGAGCTGGAGCTGGTCAGGAGACAAAACCTGCAGTGCTCATCCCAAATAATGACTTTGTCAGACAAAGATTTCTCCAATCCTCAGAGCAGGAAAAAATAAGAAATCTGTACTGAACAGATTAAACAGCATGTACTTTTGAGCCTCCCACAGCTCCTTAGAGTCTTGAAGAAGAAAAGAATAATGAGTAGCGCTGTCCGGTACGTGGTTGGAGTACCTTTCAGGCCACATGTGGTATGAAGGTCACTCCCGAGGACCTACTGGCCAACTCCTCTGTTCACTGATAAAGCAACATAGGAGTCCTGCCCTTCCAACCCAAATTATACTTTGGCTCTGCCAGGCCACTGCACTAGGGTCCTAGTTCTCACTGCAAATTGATGGGCAACTTGATGTGTCCCTTAATAATCCTTAATGTTTTCATTTTTTTCTTACAAACCAGGTTTTCACACAACTCAATTCTTCCGCTTCTTTGCCAGAACTGTCTCTTTGTCCAAAACTGTCTCTAAAAGGCATGCCTGAGTAGTCTGCTGCTAAAAAACACACGTATGCACATACATACAAAAGCTGCTCCTTCAAACATAGTACCTTTTTCTCCACACGTGAGCAGAAGGGGAAAGGACAGGCTTGCTTAAAGCTTGAATCCATTATAGCTCATTCCTGTGAATGAGAAATAAACTCCGCTGCCAGTAATCTTTTAAGATTACTGCATTTTTGCTTTACAGGTTATACAAGATTTTTGCTTCCCCACAAAAAGCTTAAAAAGAAAAAAAAGGCAAACAGTTCTGTCACAGTTTCCCTGGGATCCTCTCCAATACCTGTCAGAGACAATAAGAATCATTTTGCTTTACCTGAAATTAAACCAAAACCTCCAAAGGAGACAGGGACGATATTGAATAAAAAAGATATATACAGATAGTATTTCTCTTAACTCTGGATTGCATTAGTAGTGGGCCAGTATTTTCTTCCTTTCAAACATTCACACTTGAAACAGGATAATATTCCTACAGGTATATTTGTATATACATAGCTATCTGTAATTCTGTCACACACGAGTAATAGAATAAATAATACCAAGATAAATAATAGCAGCTACTGAAGTTAATAATTTGGTCATTTTTTGCATAACTTTTACAGTTTATTTTGTAATATTTTTTTGCCATGAATATATCACTGAATTCCAGCTTTGAGTCCAACTTTTCAGCAAGTTTTGCACAGCATCTCACAAAAAAAAAAAAAAAAACACCAAAAAAACCCCACACCAACCAAAAAAACCCCCAAACCCTCCCTATGTTTTAAATTTGCTCTTGCTGGAGATGGCAAGGAGAAAGCAGAAACTGCTGCATGCCCATGAGAGGAAAGGCTGATCCAGAGTTCACGCATTTCCACTGGGATAAAAGAGAATTGGCCTCAGTGGTATAGAATTTAGGAAAATACATGAAATCACCCTTTCCTCCCCCTCCTCCCGGATCAATAAAAAGATTTTGTGTGTGGCTTATTTTGCTCTTTAAAAAAAGTATCTGCTCCCAGTGACAGCCTGGATTGTAAATGCAGTATTTCAATTGGCAGATTAGTTAGCTTTCATGGGAATTAGCAGAGTCCCATCATTCACAGCTGACTTGGACAATAAAATCTGCTTTCTGTCATTAATCTGGCCCCAACTGGCTAACTGGTCACCTACAGCGAGCTGTGAGAGATGGGAAGTGGGGAACAGTCATGTTTATTCACCAGATAGTACTGTGGAAAAAAACCAAAACATTATCTTGGGAAAACTGTGGGCCACAGAGAAGTTCTTGTATGTTCAATGCAGGGTGTGAGATTATTAATGTGATTCCTCAGAGCTCTTCACTTACCCACAGTTCAGGGAAGGAAGCTATTTCCTCTTTACAGGAGGAATGAACAAAAAACAAATATACAGAAGATTGATAAAAGTACAAAGCAAAAGCACTGACAAGTCTTTGAGGAACTACTTATTCATTAATAATATTTACTTAGCAATAACAGATGTTCAAATGTCAGTTTTTCAGTGTTTCAATACAGAATTTACTTTAATGTCATTACAGCAAGCCCTCAGCATGGCTGCAGACCAGTTTGCTGGATTTAGAACCATACCACTGAAGGAGCTTGTTTTACTCCAGGTAGACCACTTGAGAATTTCAAAACTGGGTTGTGTGAATTTAGGCATTGCTGCCCAAGCACAAGCAGCTTTGTCAGTTTGAAATTTCTGTTCCTGAATTCTGTCAGTGAGCTCAGGCATATCTAGATCAGAAAACATGTTTGCTCTGCAGCACAGGAGTCTTTGTACAATACCATGGGCAAATCTCAGAAGGCAGAGTTTGGGTGACATTGCTGGCTAAAAGTGAGTAAAACTAATGCTGAGTTTTTGGGATGGCAAACTTGTGCCAGATTCCACAGGTGGCCGGTGAACTGACCTCCACTGGACATCAACCTGTTTTCTGGTAGAAACACATGCCAGTTGCTCCATTTACAGATTACTGATACCAGAGATGGAAAAAAGCTGCCAAACCAGAAGAAATAAAAGTCTCTGTATCTGAGAAGCTTGATTAGTTCTGCCACCACCTCCATGATTACACAGCTGTGGGTGCTTAGACTCAGCTAAACTTTTCCCAGGATTCCTCCAAATCCATATCAAAAGCAACCAACTGGTCATACATCTAGAGAGAACCAGAATATGCCATAGGGAGTACAATTTTACATCCTATATTTCAGGGCATTCTGCTGTACTGTGTACTCCCCAGCAATGTTACCGTGGGCTAAAAAAGGTGGAGAACATAGAATCATAGAACAGTTTGGTTTGGAAGGGACCTTAAAGATCATCTAGTTCCAACCCCCCTGCCATGGGCAGGGACACCTCCCACTAGACCAGGTTACTCAAAGCCCCATCCGACCTGGCCTTGAACACCTCCAAGGATGGGGCATCCACAACTTCTCTGGGCAGCCTCTTCCGATGTCTCACCACCCTGTGGTAAAGAATTTCTTCTTGATACCTAACTTAAATCTACCCTCTTTCAGATTAAAACCATTACCCCTCGTCCTATTGCTATACTCCCTGGTAAAGAGTCCCTCCCCATCTTTCCTGCAGGCCCACTTTAAGTACTGGAAGGCTGCTATAAGGTCTCCCTGGAGCTTTCTCTTCTCCAGGCTGAACAACACCAGCTCTCTCAGATTGTCTTCATAGGAGACTTGCTCCAGCCCTCTGGTAATTTTTGTGGCCAACCTCTGGACCCACTCCAACAGGTCCATGTCCTTCTTATGCTGGGGGCTCCAGAGCTGGATGCAGTACTCCAGGTGGGGTCTCACCAGAGTGGAGCAGAGGGGCAGAATTACCTGCCTCGACCTGCTGGCCACGCTTCTTTTGATGCAGCCCAGGATACAGCTGGCTTTCTGGGCTGCAAGCTTACACTGCTGGGTCATGTTCAGCTCATCAACACTCTGAAGTCCTCCTCAGGGCTGCTCTCAATCCATTCTCCGCCCAGCCTGTATTTGTGCCTGGCATTGCCCTGACCCACGTGCAGGACCTTGCACTTGGCCTTGTCGAACTTCATGAGGTTTGCATAGGCCCACCTCTCAAGCCTGTCCAGGTTCCTCTGGATGGCCTCCCTTCCTTCTAGTGCATTGACTGCACCACACAGCTTGATGTCGTTGGCAAACTTGCTGAGGGTACACTCAATCCCACTGTCCAAGTCACCGACAAAGATGTTAAACAGTGCTGGTCCCAGTACCATCCCCTGAGGAACTCCACTCCAAGCTCAACAGTAGCCAAGATGTTCTGTATTTTCCCCACAGGACAAAGTGCCAATCAGCTCTGGGCAGTTGCGCTTAGCAGGAGCTAAGAACCTAGGAGAAACCTTCCCCGTGTGTTCAAGGCATTCTCCACCTCTCTCTTTTTTAATTGAATTAGTAATTTTTGCCGGAAGTGAGAGAAGAAGTTGCTTACAATGAGTGATGGTGTCTGCCAGCTGATCCCTGAACATAAAAGAGGCTGTGAGTCCAAGACCCCCACCTCTCATGGACACAAAATACCCCCAGCTAGCTAACAGGAGCTATTTTACTTCCCAGGGTTACTTTATTTCAGGGTCCCTACAGGAGCAACAGCTCCCACCTGAGCTCCTTACGGTTTTCTATGGGGCTGGCTTCTCCCACGAAAAGCCCTCGACTATCGACTGGTTTTCAAGTTACAACTCAAAGCCTTTGCCTGAAAAAGACTTAAAGTTTCCTGCTAACTTAGTTTGAATAGGAGATGAGTATTAAACTGTGGCATTCATGACTGATTTTGTTCACAGCACCTGAAAAGCGTTGCAATAAAACTACTTACTAACAGCATTTTTTTTTCTGTTCAGCTCTGAAAAGAGTTCATTATTAGCACGCACTTGATAGGTTAATTTTTCAGTTCTGCATGATTAATTGTAGCACTCCGAAGTAAACATCCTATACAACAGCCGCTCACTCAATGAGTGTGGTGGTGTGTGTTCAGTCCATTTCTTTCTAAAATATACATATACACAGGAACATTAGCCTATTTTTTGGTTTTTTGTAAAAACAAATCCATTTAGCAGTTAGAGTACTCCATTCTAAGCAAGTCAAAGTTGAAAACAGAATACAGTGAATACGTCACCAAGGTACCAATTAACACAATTTTTGCCCTCTAGAAAATATATTTGTTCTCTTGGAGACTGAACTTTCACTGAAACAAAATACCTAAGTGAGAAAACAACCTTGCACTGAGGTCTGTTTGGCACTTACAGACTATGTTACATTAAGCTGAAGAAAAATATCATCTCAGTTTAACAAAAAAAAAAAAAGAAAGGAACAGAACGGTACAGATACAGAGTTAAAGTGAGCCCTGTTCACTGGCTTGGCACAAGGATATATCAAAGGTAGGAAAAGCTCAATTTTCTGAGAACTGCAATTAAGAATCAAAACAATACTTGGCTTCCTGGAAACAGCCTATTACAATAATAACGCTACACTCTTATGCAGTGCTTTTTAATCTTTAGATCTCAAGGATGTTTATAGTAAATGCATTTAAGTGTTGTTCAGTAGTTACAAAATGCACAAAGCTTGCTTATGAAACACTTTTAAAAAGTCCTCCTCACCCTCTTAAACGAACTTAGATAAAAAGGTGACTCATAAGGCCTAATTTGGCTCTTGATTGCTCTGGCACATGGAAGAATTGCCCAAATTAATCCCACTGAGACCGCAAGTGAACCTAAATAACTGAATGGCCCAATCACATTTATATATAACAGTAAAAGGATACAGAATTAAAAACCTGGTCCAAGTCCACCAAAATTAATGGAAAACTTTCCTTTTTCTTCCCACCCTAGGTAGGAAAGTGAAATACTTATCAAAACTATCAGTGTTGGGAATACACAATTTCCCTAGAATGAATGACTTCTACTATTGCACATGTTTAGAAGTTAGGAAGACAGATGTGGAAGTAAGGCAAGCAATCAGATCCCTGTAATTAATAAGGCTTCCATGGAAAAAAAGATCTTTCAACTGTGGGACATGCAGCCAGTGCCAAGAGCTACTAAAATAAATTTGTAAAGACATAGACAAGATGGGAAAGAAAGTGAGCACATCTGTGCCAATACAGAGGCAAAGCTGTAAGTGCATTAACCAGAACAAAACACTTTCAAGAGGTATCACAGAAATCTAAATACTGAGAACCAACAGTTCCACTACTAACCTCACATACCTTTGAGGGTCAGTCTATAGTAAGAAGCAGTTTCAGGCCACACATTAAGTTTCTACAAGTTCTTTCAACACATACGTGGTACCATGCAAAGGAAAAGAGACGAGGACTGCAACTAATCCTATCTTCTACCTCCTTTGGCTGCCACCCTTCAGACAAGGGCATATGCACAGTGACTAGTG
Source organism: Burhinus oedicnemus (assembly GCA_008921705.1). Lineage (NCBI taxonomy): Eukaryota > Metazoa > Chordata > Aves > Charadriiformes > Burhinidae > Burhinus > Burhinus oedicnemus. Next base: position 934,381 of record VFFE01007196.1, read on the forward strand.
CCTTAGTCTTCCACGTGTCTAGCTACGGCAGCATGCTGGGGCCAGTAACACATTCAAGAAGACCCAGGTAGACCTCCATAATTTAGCTAAGGCTAAATTTAGCTAACACTACCACTGGCGAGTTCCCATCTCAGGGATCAACTATGTGGGGAGAGAAAGACTTTATAATATCTGACAGGGCATCCAAGCAGAAGGACAGATGTTGCTGTCTTTCAGATTGTTCCTTAATATTCTGATAGCATATTTGTGGGCATGTTATAAATACTTCTTAGATTTTATTAGACAGAACTTACTATAAAGGCATTAAAAAAAAAAAAAAGAATATTATCATCTAGTCAAAACAGCCTGATGCCAACTGGAATCCCACATATATCCTCTAACTAGCCAAACCAAAGATGTCTTCTGTTACTGATTTCCTGAGCCATTTGCTCCAAGTTTTGATGTTAAGTGGAAGGCAGGTCCACCCAAAGTTTGCAGAAGTATTTGGGATTTAGATTAAAGCCTTCCAGCAATTACATTGAAGTTGTTGAGGTTCAAAAGCTTGGCCCATAAGCCAAACAACTTCTTGGAATTTAATTCTGCTGGAAAGCTTTTAGTCAGGAAGATTGGATGACTGATCATCTTTATGAAGAGAACTGGTAAACCAACTCTACAAAATAATGGACTTAACGTGAAGTAAGTTTCATGTGTGATTAACTATGCAAGCAAATATATAATTGACTTAATAGGAGAAGGGTGAGCCTATAAACTAGAAAACTAATGAAAAAAGGAATGGTTCTTAATAAGTGGATCTTCCTGCTTTGGGAACAATCTTGCTGATTTTTTTTTAATCTTTCTTTTTACAAATAAATCTTGGGGTTGCAACCTAGCAAATTCCGTAATCATGCAAGTAACCACACTATCCATTATGTATAGCACAGTGCATATTTGATCAATAGCACTGTTTTTGTTAATGCTATATCAACTAAGTAAGTTGAAAAAAAATCCTTCACATTTTGTGGGTATTTTCAGTTGCTGAGTCAGAAAACAAAATAAGGTCCAACATCTGCATTTATTTTTGTTCAGTAAAGCTTGCATCTCCCTTCAGGGCTGAGAGCAAGCAAACTGCTGCTAACCATGATAATTACACAGTACTCAGCATGGTGAGTAGAATAACATTGTAATTGTCCAAGGGTTTGAACAATTTGGACTGATTTTGTATAGTGTATAATTTACAGTAAAGATTCAGAATGTGTTTTCTTTGCTCCAAGAACACTTTCATCCTTTAGCTCTGGACCATTATGCATGGAGACAAGCATCCACAATCAAATTCAACCCAGATGAAGAACATCTGCAAAAATAGAATAATTTATTTTATTGACATTTACATTTACATAATTTTATCTGGGTCTGATTCTGCTTGTGACAGTCAAGGTAATATAAAATAACCAAGACCCCCCAGAGTCATTCAGACAAAATAAAAATATGCAAACTCTTGAAATGTTACTGCAATCATAACAAATTCATGACAGTGACTGAAGCAGGGTGAAAGGACTCAAGAAAATATTAACAAGCTCCGTGCTTACGTGTTGTTTATTTTCCTTCATGAGGCCAGGGCAAGACCTGGTCATATGCAGTTACATATTAAGACCCTCATTCTGCAAAAATCTAAGTGCTTATTTTTACACACCAAAGAGTCACTGTGAAGCAACTGGGACTGATATCAGTTGAAGTTATGGTTCAGGGCCCATATAATTTCTGAGTATCAGCTGTGGCAGCACATAGCAATGGGAACAACGAGTACCAGAGCAATCTTCATTGCTGCTGCGTGTAAAGCAGCAGCATGGCCTAAAAGTGGATTTACTAAGAAATGAACAGTTCAGCACTGTGAATGTACAGTATCATCCTTAATGAGACACAGACAAAAAACTTTACAAAAATAATCAGAAGTCTTAACAGTGCTCTGTTTTCTATGGCTTTTAAAGACTTATCTTTTGTGAAACTGTTTTAATTGGGGGAGGAAAGGAAGAAAGGGAGCCGGAGGAGAAAGAAGGGGAGAGGAAATGCTCACAAACATGTTTTCATTTACCCAAACCCAAATTTCCAGCAAATTACAACCCATACATTTCCAATATTAATGATTATTTTAAAATTAGTGCAGATTCCATAAAAAAATAAAAATTAAGGCTTCTTTTTGCTTAGTTGGGGTTTTTTACCCCCAGTTAAAAAATTTCTCTCATTCAAAAACTATCTTGAACAGTTGTCTTCCTGACTTGAAATGTGGGACTTCCCCTCTCAGAGATTCCTCTACATTCTCATATTGGAGAAAAAAGAGACACTAAAGCCAGTAGAATTTTTTTTTCTTTAATGTTTCATGGCTGCCATCTATAAAATGGGAATAAATACCTAGCCCACAGGACTCTAATGGGAATTAAATAACCAGTATTTATGAAGCACTTTGGAGAAAGGATTAAAGTAACCATAAACATTTCCAATATTGTTGCAAAGTTACATTCTCTAGTAGAGAACTAAGACTGTTTCTAAATCACCAGGATTCTTGCCAAAAGGACCTTTCTAACTGTATTGAACTCATTGCTATTGAACATAAAGGGGTGATGCCTCTTATCATACTAGTTACCAGCTTTTATAATACCACCTCATTACAGCATTAGGTTAAAAACTAGATGCAATATCTGTATTCCTGAAAATTAGGTAGCAGAAATATGTAATAGATGGTTTAAAAATTTCTACGTTAAATGCCTCCCAGTGTTTCTGTGTTTAAGGTAATATCTTAATTGTGCTAAGTAAAACTGAGCAATATTTTTCACTTTTTTAAATTACAATTTAATTTAATTAGAATTAATATTCTAACAGCTAGAGTAATTGTAAAAGAATTTCCCTTTGCATACTAGATTTTGTATAATTGACCTTCAGCTGGATCACGCAAAGTCCTTCAATGGTACGATTCACAATATAATTTTTGACAAGCTTCTTATCAAAATGAACTTCAGAGCAATTACTGGACATAATGTATCAATGGTGTATGACTGACATTTTACACTTGGATGGCTTTATGCTATATGATGAAAAGGGAGGAAAAAAATGGGTTTTGTATATAAAGCAGTATCCTCCTTCTCAGTGTCAACAAACACTAATCAGAACTGGAAAGCAAGCCTGTGAGCTATTGAGGCTAGGTGACCTTAACATTCAGAAACAGATTTTTTCAAAGAACTCAATATTCATCCTTATGATGCATTTAACATGTTTAGAATCACAGAATCATAGTGGTTGGAAGGGACCTCTGGAGATCATCTAGTCCAACCCCCCTGCCAGAGCAGGGACACCTAGAGCAGGTTGCACAGGATGGTGTCCAGGCGGGTTTTGAATGTCTCCAGAGTTGCAGACTCCACCACCTCTCTGGGCAGCCTGTTCCAGTGCTCTGCCACCCTCCAAGTAAAGAAGTTCCTCCTCATGTTCAGATGGAACTTCCTATGGTCAAGTTTGAGCCCGTTACCTCTTGGCCTGTCACTGGGCACCACTGCAAAAAGACTGGCGCCATTCTCCCGGCACCCTCCCTTTAGGTATTTCTAAGCATTGATGAGATCCCCTCTGAGCCTTCTCTTCTCCAGACTCAAAAGACCCAAGTCCCTCAGCCTTTCAACATGGTAATGTTGCACGTCAAAACTTCAGACAAATCTCAGTTTCCAACAGCTGGTCTAATACACTGAAAAGCAGAGGCTGACAAATTAAAGAACAAATAATAAAAAGATGGAAGAAAATAAGGGCTGTTGGCTACACAATGTTTTCTCCACTTTATTATGGTTCTGGGGAAATTATTCACTTCTTTCACTACTTTCATCACTGCCCACAGCTCTAAAAGGAGGTGATGAAGGACTATAAACAGAAGACAACCATTTGGGTTGCTTTCCAAACTACCCTCAGCCACTGTAGCACTGATTTCAGTGTTACCTCCTGGAGTGAAAATCCAAAGCACAGATGCAAAACTAAATGGTGCCAAGTTGGCTGCTGCCCTCAGCAAAGTTGTTTCTCTAACACACATTAGGCATAATACTTCCTGAATTACATCAGACCCATAGCATTAACTCAGCAGGAGGTTAAAAACTCCTCCCTAAGGAAAGCAAGATCGAATAAAAGATGGCTATCTGATCTAGGCACAAAACATCTCAGGAGACCCGCTTTCGATGGGGACATTAGCATTGCACCATATCTTGTCATAAGCACTAATATTAAGAATGTTACCATAGGCCACATTCCCACATTCTCTGCTATTGTTAAGCTATTAGATTTACCTGTTTATAGGTATATATAATATATTTGCATATTCAAACATGATCTGTGTACAATCAGTCTCTTCTTTACAGCCCACAGGACTTCATGTTGCCTTGCTTCCTTTGCAATTCTTTGGAAGAACGAAGGCAGGAATGCAACAGGGACACCAAAGTGACCTGATCTTTCCAAGACACCCGCCAAAACCTTCACACTGACTTTGGTACTATGGCTCAGCTCCTTGGGAGCAGCAATGCTGGTCCTGCGGTAGCTCCTGGCCCCAGGTGTATTTTTTACAGAAATCTCCAGCAGTCCAGGCAGAGGAAGCAGACTCTGCTTGCAATCAGCAAAGCACATCATCTCAAGAAAGAACATGTTCATAAACAAGCTACCAAACTGGACTTCACATACCTATCATTTCTTCAATAGAAGAAGTCATTTTAGTTTACTGAATACACTTGAGCCTGGTGCACCCAAGATGCAGGGCTCCCTCTCTATCCTGGGGGATGCAACGTATAGCTCTCAGAATGAAGCAACATACCACAAGCATGGAGGACAGAAAGTGGGAGGGAATATCGCCCTCCCACTAAACAGAAGTATTTAATCAAAGTGTTTCTGGACACAACAGGAAATCAAATTTTAAGTAGCCCAAGGCTTACCTTAATACAAATAAAAAAAATAACATAAAATAGAGCTTCTTATAAATATCATTTGCCTCCATGGCTGCAGAGACAACTGAATAGGATTTAGGGAATTTTTGTGTCAGATACCTGAAATCCTATGTTAGATCTTAAAAAAAAATTTAAAAAATTAAAAAATAAAAATTAGGCTCTGATTTGAAACCTCTAATGATTCTCAAATCCATTCCAGTGGAGAGAACAAGAATCAGAAAACCTGGAAAGTAAATTTCCCAGAGCTCCTCAGGTTCCGTCCACCTCCCGAAGGTTTTCTGGCAGGAGGATATGGCTCTATATTTGCCTGGCATTTCCATGCTCTTTAGCAACACTGATGTTCCTTTTGCTTGAGAAAATTCTAATCACAAACTGAAGACAGTCCACAGGGTTAAACAAAAAAAACCAAGTCCCATCGAGTTCTTGCATCAAAGCACACTGAAGTCCAGGAGAGCTGGGATCTGGCCCAGAAAACTTGATTGCAAAGCAGGATTATATTTATGTCAGCTTTGCAGAAATCAAAATTTCAAATTCTGATAGAAGACCTTCATAACTAGGTTGTACATTAAGCAGTCTGTTGTCTGAAAAATTGTGCCAGTTAGAAGAAAATTGTTTTCTTAATTATGGTAAACCATTCTAACCCACACAGTCTCTTTTTTTAACGAGGCTCAACCTGTGAGGTTCAATGTGTGTTTATTTTCTGAGAAAGGGGAAGGGGGAAGAGAAAGACTAAGTCTTCTTAACATGTGATGAAAATGGTGGATCTGTGATGGGGCTTTTCAGAAGAGTTTTGGGATACATGCGACAAAGTAGCTCCCAAAGGACAGAAGGAAATTGCTCACAGAGAGATTTTCCTGTTAAATTTTTTTCCAGGATACGATTTTTCTGGTAGAATTAAATAACGCTTTAATGTGGACATTTAGTAAGGGAAAGTTTAACATCTAGTAGGTCACTGCTGCATTGAAAGGTTATGTTGGGTCAGATACTTGGCTGCTGTAAGTCAGCATAACTCCACTGAAAACACATATACCAACACTGTTTTACAGTAGCTGCATACAAATCTTGCAGAAGCAAAACATCCACTTAAAATAACCCTCTTCTTCATTCCTACCAAAGCCTCAATTCATGGGTGCTTTGAATACACAGCAAGAAGTCAATACCTCTTTGCCTTCCTCATTCATGAAACCCCATTATTTTTGATGCAGTTTACTTTTAGTGAACTGCCTTGAGGCAATTAGCTTTGAAAACTATTTGGTAAACAACCTCCTCCTCCATCATCTTCCTGCCACAGTTATCTTTTTCCTGTTTCATATCACGTCAGTAGCAGGTGCACCGTGCCAGTCCTACCTGTCCAATTCCCTAGACACAAACCTTTTGCGATTCAGATACATGTTTCAGCAAGGAAACTGAAAGTAACAGTGACATTAGCTTCTGTAATGGTAGTTAAAAAAAAAAAAAAAAAGAGAGAGAGAAAAAAAAAATGTGTAAAGCGGGGAGAAACTAGTTTTAAAGCTACAAACAGGCTGTTCAACAAGTGACCAGCTGAAATCACAGAAGTGCTACGCATCAAGCCCTGGCAGAGAAAAACCTCACTTGCTCTGTCAAAACCCATTTCCTCTTACATCTCTCCAGGAACCACAAATGAGCTATTAGAAATAGCACAGCTCTCCATGGCAAGAACAAAAGGTACCAAAGGCTGCTCCTCAGCATCTCATTTTGTCCTCTCAGAAGCATTTGATGCAGATCTGAAAGCTCCTAGCTCAGTTTGGGATGGTCTTTGTTTCAAGAATCTGTCATATGTTGTATTATTCACTGGTGTGTTTTGTAATACCAGGCTACAATGTAATGAGGGTATTTCACAGTCACATGAAAGCAACAGAAGCCAAACCTTGTCTTTTAAGCTTTTGTTCTAATGCTGCAAAGTTGTGTTTTGAAGTGATAACTTAAATATGAATCAAAGGGGAAAGTATGCTGGGCACTGGAGCTAGTGAACATGAATCCACAACGTGGTACAGCAAAATGAGGATTCTGATTTACATACTTTTCTTGTTGCTAGCTGTACTTCTGACTCCAGATTCAAGTGTCTAGTGTGCCTTAGAGCCATGATTCTTAAAGTTTAAGTTAAAACAAATATTTTAAAAAAAGAAAAATCTTATTTACCTTTCAACCAGGCACAACTGGTTGCATGCAGCACTGATCAGGAGAGGCTTCAGTCAAGGCTCTACAGAAAACTGTCGAGGAAAAACAACAGATTGCACCAGACAAGTCAATACTTTTGACAGAAGTAACACGTATGACAAAGAGAGTAACCAAAAGCCTCATCGACAGGCCACCAAAAGCGATGGAGCCTTAACTCGCCTATGGATTATGCTTTTGGATTAACATGGATTATTATAAATACAAGGCTTGCATCGACTCTCAAATAAACTTGGAAGGTGTTCGTGCCAAATATACTGACTTGCTCTTTGAATAGTGTTTTGGGGAAAAAGAAAAATATTAATTCATCTATTCATTCTCACTGTCAAACATTAAGGTTAAAGCCCTTCAGGGAAACAATTTTTCAGTGCTGAACCTTTTTATATATTCCAATGACTTCTTAGAAGTGTTGTTATTATCTTTCCGTTATGGCTGCCCTCCTTCCTTAAGGTAATATACGTATGTACTTGTCTGTAATTGGAAGGGACACCCGTATGCAGTAGGTTGTGAGTAATCCAACATTTCATCATTTTCATAATTTGCTGGAGACATAGCTCAACTCAACTGTTTTTTCAGTAAGACTGATGTAGTTGAAACTAGGCAGATATTATGAGCCAAACCGCTATACAGCACAAGTGCCCCAATCTGTTTGAATCTTAACTAAGTGAAAAGCAAAGAGGCTAGATTATGCGTACAACATGGTCACAATATGTACATTACCAGTAAGGAATTTCATCTGGGAGGCCCTTGTCATAAAGTGTGTGAGATGCTTTTCACATCGGATAATCTAAGGAAAATATGTGGGGAGACAGCAGGGAACATCCTCTTCACTAACAGTGGAAAGAGAAGAAAAAGAGATAGTGTTACACCTAATGGTTAAAGTCTTTGATTTGCCTATAATGATAGCCTTGCCTTTTCATTTCATTTTAATTTTTATTTATTTTGTATGTACAACAACTGTTCTTAGAACCATCCAGGAGTGTACGTGCTTAAAGTTAAAACTTTAAACTTTAAAGAATGGAAATTTGCAACTCATGTTTTTCATGCTTTGATCATTTTAAATAATCTTTACACCCATTCTCCAAGAACTCCAGTGTATCTGTTTTCTACTAGAAAAACATCTGTCAATTCGCTATGACTATTTCCAGCATTAAATTATTTTCTTTAACTTGACTTCAGTTCTTCTATGATCAAAAATACCCATCTTAGCAGGAAAAATCTGTTTTCAGAGCTTCAGTATTTCTAATGTCACCCAGGCAAATGCCAAAACAGAGTGGTAGACAGGACGTCTCGCATGGGTTCAGTCCTGTTGTATTTAACGGTGAAGTGGCCAGTGGTATTCTCAGTATGCATCGGAAATGTGGATAAATACCACTGACATTACTATTGCACTCTAGATTTATACACACAGCTGAGAATAGAATTAGAGAACAAATTCTTTTCTGAGATTGTTCAACTTTAATTTATCAAAGCAGACATTTTCACTCCCTCTAATCGTTCTTGTCTCACTGATGTTTCTCAAGCAGGTAATTTATGCTATTATTCACATGCTTAAGACTTCCAGCAGCTCAGTAAATATCTATTCCCTCAGTGATAAATTGTGCTAAGAAAAAACAGCATGGCAATATCAAAAACCATTCCGAATATCATGATGTTTCATTAGAAAGAAATTGCTTCATTTTTTCTTACAAAATAATCAAGAGAAAATGAAGACAGAAAACATGCTAAGGAATGCAAAATGTAGAACTGACACAGCCTAGCATACTTTAGTTAAAAAGTTATGATGGAAATGCAAACTGGAAGAGACATATTCACGGCAAGAAATTCACAGATGAACAGCAACTGCTCCTAAAGACTTCAGACAAGGTAAAGGTAGAAGGACACATTTACAGAAGGATACATATGATGAAGTGGGAAGAGAAATATATTATACAGCAAATAAAGCAGATCCTCTTTGTCCCACATCTAAAGCATCAAACCATGTGAAATTACAGCTAACAGCCATGAAGTCCAGAAAATGAGTTCCATACACAGGATAGAAGAAAGATTTGCCAAGCTTTACAAAAATTCACATCAGAGAATTGGCTACATAAACTTATTAGAAGGAAACTTAATGCATTAAATGGAGTTGCAACAAACAGCATTTAGGAGGAAAAGTATAATTCCACTCCATGGTTCTCCCAGGTCAGTCCTCAGCACTATAAAACATTATGCCAAGAAATAACCCATGCTGGGCATCCCACTATCCTCCATCAGGACATATGTAACTCCCATTGCATGTGCACGTTGCAGGGAGAATATTCTTACTCAATTTTGGACACAGGCTTAGGTGGAGTCCCCAGATGGACTTAGGTAAATTTTATAGATAGCAGCTGAGCTCCAATAGTTTCGAGGTGGCAAAGACATGTTGTACTTAGTTAAGACAAATACCCAAAACCTAAAGGTCAGGACCACATCAAACACAGATAGCAAGTGTATTCTTGGTTGTTTCTGTCCCTTGGGAACCTGAAAACCCCAAGGCCCCCCAGAGGCTTCTGAGTAGTGGACAAGAAGTACAGCACTGTTGGAATAGAACAAACTGGAGAGAAACTTCTGCACGTCTATTCCCAGAACTGCAAGGTTTCAAAATGCCAGCAGTGAAAACATCATCAAAATTAACATGCTAGATTAAATTTTCTGAAGATCAAGAAATGCTAAAATATGCTGCACTAGAAGCAGTAAATACAAAGAAATAATACAAGTGGTAAATACAAGTAAACTAAACCGAGTATTTCACAACTTTCACTTGAAGGACCACCTAAGCTTTTGAAAGGAAACCACAGACCGTCTTAAGCAGTATTGTCATGTTGCTTCTCATTTCTAAGCAAAATTGGGCATTGCTTTGAATGTTCAATTATTACTTTCTCTGTTTTTAACTTGTGGTTATATATGAGACTACAAATTTCCTGGGAGGTTTTTTTCTTGACATCGTAGTCAAGTTATAATGCCTTATGGACCACAGCAGACAAAGAATGCTACCTTAGACAAAGAGAGGCCATAAACTTTATGACAAACTTTGTGTGAAATTGCTATGGATGACAACATTCAGCATTTTGTTCTTAATAACAGCCTTTAAAGACATCTATATAGATGGAATAAGTTTGGTGTTTATGTAAGCAGTAACAGCAAGACTTAAGCACAACTAAGACAGGGGAAATGCATTATTTTTACTTTCCACACAAAAGGAATGTCAGAATATCATATATACATGAGGTAGTATATGAATTATACTTTCATTATTTTCAACTGAACCTTTAAGGCTATGCATGTGTATTTTCTTCCTCCTCAGTCCTTAGGACTTTGAGGTTGCCACTGCTGCTGTCATTTGAAATACAAATGCTATTTCAAATCTAGGATCTCAGTCCCTTGTTGAAGGAAGTATTTTGGAAGTTTCCAACCCACTTACCTGGCAGGGACATTCTTAATCAAATGAGGCTGACAGATAACAAGTGTGTGGGGAATTGGAAATTCTTTCAGCACCCAGAGAACTTTACATTTTTTAACTCTGGTTCCTGTATTGCAGTTCTCCACACTAGTGTTGCACCACATCTGAGGAAGGGAAATGATGCTATTTTTGTGTAGAAATCTGCACCCTTCTAACTTTCTGCTTCACATTTCTCTGAAGAAAGAATGGCTCACATGATTTGATTCTACAGGCAGCTGAGAGTAAAATCTTTTCTGTCATGCTTCATTGTGAATGACAATGCTTATAATATCTCTGTAAGATGTAATTTTTTCATGTCAATAGAAAGTTGATATTCATAATCTAAGCAATAATTATCCTTTGTAAATGCCCTTGTTTTTGGCTGCCACTCTCATTACGGCTGTTTCAATTCACAATCTCCAGTCTGTAGAGAAAAAAAAATGCAGCTATTTACTCCAATGGAGAGGGGAGAAAAGAGATTTTTGTTGTATGGAAAAAAATGTAAAAAGCTGGGGGGGTTAATACTATTAGCCTAGTGCTTGAGGTTTTTCCCCTCTTTGAATTTATTTCCATTGTTCTGAAAAAACAAAAATGTATTTGCACCAAAGAGGGGGACATTCTAACTCCTCCATACATCATTTCATTTCTTTGTTGAATTTTTTGCTGTTTAATTGTGGAGGGTGGGCTGTATAACTTCCCCTTTGAGTAGATTCTTTACTGAAAATAGTTTATCTGCTTGGAGAAAGGCAATTAACTTCAATTTATAAGCCTTAATTAAAAGGCATGGCATCATTGTTCTGGTATAAGAACACATCCATACAGAATATGGGGCAGAAGGTGGGAAGGGATTTCCTTTTAACTGCTGCTGAACAACTGACCTAAAGCCCGAGGACGCTAACTTGATATTTTTAGTATTACACATGCATGTAGCTTTGTCTTGTCGTCTTACATCGTTACGCTTATGGCTCCAGGGAAAGCATACTCTACTTATTATCCAGCTGCCAAGATGTACCCACAGCTACACATTATTTGCAAGCAGGCTTAACTCCTGCTTTTCTTTTTTATTTATTGCCATAACTTATTAGGAAGTGGACTTTTACACCCACTCAGAATACCTGTGCAAACTAAAAGCTGTTTCAGTCCAGCAAACATGATAGGCAAGTGGACTCTACTGCAAGAAGTGGCCTTCTGCTGACCTACAACAGAAGATCCCAGTCACATGTGTCTTTCATACCCCTGTCTCTCCCCAGCAGGCAGCTTCCAAGGATGCTGTCACAACGGATTTGGCAAACCTTCTAATACTCTGTTGTTTGTCCTTTGTTAGAAAAGCAAAAGCTCTAAAAGAAACACAAAATTCGTACCGTGTACACAGAGAGAAAAAAAAAAAATCCGGTCTTTCATCCATCATATAGATTGCTGTGCAAAGGTTCACTTAGTATAAACAAAGCGTACAAGGCAAGATATCCTGATCAGTCACCTCTCTAAGATTAACTGCAAGTACATCTCCTGCTGTTTCTCTGATATGAAACCACCATAAACCTTCTTCTTTTCCTGTTAGTGTATCTCAAACGGCAGATGACAGGAAAACTTACCAGAAATATGAGAAAAAGTAAACAGTGTGAATATCATAATTGTCTGATGGGGCATATTGGTAGCTCCTCACAAAATGGCAGCTACATCTCCTGGGAGTGCTTAAATGTACCTGTGCTTAGGTGGGTCCTGTTCCTGAGCAGAGGTAACCATCTATAAAGATGGAGCTACTGTGATAATTAGTAAAACAGTACTTTAGTGAAGTGATAAGGTCAGAAATAAAGCTCATCTTCAATACAGAAATGCATCATACCTAATTTCTTTATATAATGAACATCTAAATATAATATATATAATTCACAAATTGGATATTTATATTCAGTACCCTTACCTGAAAGCACAAGAACTGTGTTTCAAACAGGCAATGCTCCTGAGGTTTTATTCACCCCCCAACTTGGTAGGATGAAAGGGAGTGGAGGTGTCTGAAACAGTCAATTACAAACCTTGCAAACCATTTTCTTCTCCCCGGAAATGCCAACACCATACCCAGACTCCATACCAGCCTCTGAATTTTATTTACTTCTCCTGTGCAAAGCAATTTCCCCTGATCACAACAAAGATTCCAGCATCTTCCCCCAAACCCATACTTTCTTAGCTCTTTCTCTCATCTGAGAGCAAGTAAATAGCTGGTCAGTAATCAGTCCCTTTGGTGGGCTTGCTAGTTGTGAGAAAGGCCATAATGTGGGAGATTTGCCCAGCAACACATACACCACAACCTCTCCTCTGCCTCGCCTGATTCTGGTTTGCACCCAGTGCTCCTACTGCTGTTGATTAACTCATCTTTTTTTCTGTATGCAGTCACTTGTTGTTCATTCCTATAACTATATATTTCGGTCTCCTGCGGGAAGATAACTTGGCAGCATGGTGCTGTGTGTCACGGCTTGTCCACATGGCACACTCAGGAAAATTCATTTGAATTATCCTTTCAAGTGGAGTAGTTGAACCACATTAAAAGCCTAGAATAAATGCGACCTGAATTTGGTTTAGTTTAATTTGTTGCAGAAATGAATTAAGCAAAATTAAATTAGGCCACTGTTTTTCTAAATATGTGGCTTCACAGGGCTGTAATATGGTTTATCTAAGGTACTTCAAGTTTATACCTCTTTAAGCCTGCACAGGCAAACCTTCACAATCCAAGAATTAGTGTCCAAGTCAATTTTCCTATACATGCAAGGGTGGGTTGCTTGATGAAACAAATCAGAGAAGCCAAAGTACCATTCTCAATTTTTCATCCACAAGCTGCTCCCCGGACCCTCTGTACAGCCCTACTGGAGACTGAATTCCCAAATTCTACATGCCTGTCTCTGACCTTCACCTTCTGAGACACTCTTCTCCTTGAAAAAGATACAAATCAAAACAAACGAGCTTCAGAAATGAGGGGAGAAATCTGGCACAAACTAAAGGAGTGGAATGCAGCCAGAAAGTAGACACAGGTAAAAGAAACACTCTGTCATTTAAATGGAAGGCAAAACCAGGGGGACCCTCTCTATGCTATTTTAGTTAGCACTGAACTAACCAGAGGGTACAAAGTGGTGAAGGAAGACAGGGGATAGATGAGAAACATTAGTTATCTTCATAAGTATTTTTTTTTAAGTTAACAAATATACTCCTCTATGAAAAACATGAGGTGGCCTGGGAAGAGCTCCAATAAGCAGCAGGCAGGGAGCCAGCTTTGGCTTGAGATACTGAAATGAAATTAAAAAAAAATTTAAAAAAAAAAAAAGCCCTCAGCTGAGAGGAATCCCTAATGCACTTGACAGCAATGATGTCAATCTCCAAGTTCATTACAGACAAGAATAATTCCCCGCTGGTGAGAAGGGCACAGATGCGAAACTTTTTTTCCAATGACGAAGTCATCAAAAGCTAAAAGCATCCTTTCTTGGGACCTCAATGGTTTTTGAAGAAAAGGTGCTGGGCTGCAGGGGGAGCTGTACACCCATCGTTTTGGTGCAGCAGTTGATGAAGCAAGATGTTCCTCCAAATTACAGTGACATCTCGGAGATGCGTTCTCGATAGGGGCAACAATACACAGACCCCATAGAGCTTAGTGGAACCTTCCATATTGCTGGCTATATTTAGTCTGTAGGTTTTCCAGCAGCTCTCTGCTTGCTATGTTGAAACTGTGCTCCCTGACACTACAGTTTTGACTCATATGCAGATATTATTTAATTTGAACTGATGCAGTACTTCCATTCTCATTTAGCACAGAAAATCTGTCCTTCCAAGGTGAAAAGCTGAGCACTGAAACAACAACATGGTTTAAAAAGCTTATTATCTAATGACTACACCTTCTTCCAAATTGCAATAAAATGCCTCTATCAGCACAAAGAATGCCCTGATGACTATCTGCTTAATTTGCCATCAGTACCAAGGAGATAAAAAGTCTAAAGAATGCCTTATGGCCAATCACTGCAAAAGAAGTTTAATTTTATAGTATTCATATGGCAAACATACGACTGGTAAGTAATGTTATGACAGCAGTGCATGAATATTACACGTATTTGGAATCTGAAAAGGTTTCACAATGACCTCTGGGTCTGTAGAACATGCAGTGTACCTGCTAATTTTGTTAATCTAAATTGATGCTTGATTTAAATAAAAATGGAGCGGAGAAACCAGCTTACAAAAGGCAGCATGTATTCCATTTAATAGATAATTAAGCAGACTGGATGTATTTGAGTCAGTAAATTCTGATGCAAATATGCTTTTCCTGCAATACACAAGGAAAATAAGGTAGGATGTAAGCTACAGGAGGAATATAAACTATGAATAGGAAGTGGAAATAACCATTATGGTCATTCCTATCTAAATTAATAGTGATTTATTACTTAGATATATTCATCCAAAGAAAAAGACTGGCTTGTTAGCAATGGAGGTTATTTCAGGTGATCAGCACTACAGCCACAACCCTAATATGCAAATGCTTGGATATGGCACTGATGATAACTAATATAAAAACCCGGTTGCAACAACATTCATCAAAGTGAGCAGTCCTGACAAAACCTCTGAAATCCTGTGCTTCAGCTGAGAAAAAAAAAAAAAACCAACTTGTTCTTTCCTGAGCTATGCTAAAGCACAAAAACAGCAGTTTAACCATATTTTTCAAACCAATGTAGCTAGACATGAAAGGTAATAATTTAGCCATTTTCTGACAATCTGCTTTGAGCCAAGCCTAACAGGAGGCTGAAAGCAATTGTGTGATTATATAAGGAAAAACACTTGAGTAAATACTCTAGAAAAATTATTAATGGAGTAGAAGAGGCATTACATCTGGACTGTCTCTGAAAGCTTGTTTGTCAAGGTCTCTGCCTTGCCCAGTTGTTCTTTAAAGTCACTCAGCAAGACTCTGTTTTGACCAGAGATCGCAGAAGACTAATTTACAGACCATTTTTCCCTTTCATCTCAAAAGCAATTTTCCAGGTTAGTTTAGTCCCAGTACTGTTAAAATCATTCATTTAGAGAACAGATGATGCAGAACATGTAAAGAAACTGACTCTTAAACATAAATGTGGATCAACATGAGCAAATAAAGGAATTTTAAAAAGGAATTAGCAAACATATGACATACACATTTAAATATGAGAACATGGAGATGACTTTTTAACATAGTTTACATGCATGTGGTGAAGGGAATACACACGGACAAACAAACATAAATACCTCCTCACCTCCATCAAAGAAGCTGGTGAGTAAAAGTCTGTGAGGGCAGCTCAGTCCCAAATTTGCTTGCTTGATGGAACTATCACCTCCTTGTCCTATACATACTTGGGTGTATCAGTCATTATTGTATGGACCTCCAGAAACCACAGCTTACTTCTAGTTCAAAGAGAGAGGAAAAGCTAGTTTGGTTTCTTAACTATTAGCCTGGAAGACACCATCCTGGGGTTCTTCAACATGCCGCGGGTATGGGGAAGAAGAATACACCACAGCCCAAAAATAAAATTCAGATTTGATAGGTTCCTATTAACTGAGAGTAACAGCAACACAAGCTGGTGCAATACTGCGTTTCTTCAAGAGAAAGCTAATTGTTTTGAGTAAGGCTTCCAATAGTTTGCAGCAACAGAACATTAAAATACCATACATAGCATATGTGCACTAGGAGTTGATCAATGTTGCACTGATGAGCAAAGGGCCATATTCTTACATGACTCTGCGAGAAACTGGCTGAAAAATTAGCAGAAAAAGGAAGTATTGCCTTATTATATGAGAAAGTTCAAAGGCCCTTCCTACTGCCCAGGTGTTTCAAAAGCTACAGAAAAATAAATCTGTAGAAGAAGAAAAACATTTTAGTTAGCATGAGTAATGAGGCTTTTTTTGTTGTGTTTATATGTAGACCATATATTTCTACCAAAAATCCTAGATATTTTCAGGGCTAGTTATTAGTGCAACAGCATAGAAGAAATACATGGGAAAGTATTTTAATGTTGTCCCGTTTGGGGTTGAGAGAGAAGTAATATACTAGTTTGCCTATCAACTTCAATCAGCTGCTGTCAGGCACATGCATTGTGCTTATCACCAGAATATCTTGGCAGTTATTCCAGCCATATGTCCATGACATTCTCACAACTTTGCATATAAATGCTGTCATTTCATGCACAATTTATGAACTTGCGTTTAACAGTGGGAGCCAGCAACATTCTATTAAAGCAGGACAGAAGCACTGCTACAGTCGTTACCTTGTATATACATATGCATTTATCTTCCTTTCACCATTCTTTCACACTTGGATGGTGAGGATAGCTGGGGAGAAAGTGGTTGTCCACAACTATACCTTGTTTTAGCCAGAAAAATCTCTGGTTACATACTAATTTTGCTCTCTGTGAAAACTGGGATGGTGGGAGCAGTAGAGAAGAGGGACAAATAGAAATCAAGCTACATGAAGAGTTTCTTCCACTTCTTTTCTAAACATGTTCCATACGTTTCTCCATTGTTGGCAGATATATGCTGTCCAAGTACCTACCCGCTACTTCTCCGAGCCCAGCCCTTTCTACAGCAACCACAGACTTTAAAGCTGAGGAAACTCCTGTTCTCCCTCAGGCCACAACTCCTCACCCTTTGTACGGCAGAAATTAGTTTCAGTTGCCTCAAAAACATATGCATTGCCAGCGAAAGCTTCTAGTCTTCTGCCAGGCCTCCTCACACATGCAGCAGTGGCTCCTGATTGCAAAGCTTTCCAAAGCCAGAGGCTTGTCACCTTTTTGCCTGAAAGTGACAAAAACCCAACCAACTGACCAACCAAACACACACAACACAACTGTGCCAGCCTGGTGAGCGGTCCCTCCTTGCTGCAACATCTATATCACAAGTCAGCTACAGACACTGTCTCAGGGGAAATCGGGGAAGGTTACAGCTACGTCCTCTCTGATTCCCTGGTGAGTGACAAATCAGGGAATGGGGTGTAGAGGCTAATTTACTGCCAAGGAGGTCAAAGTATCTTCCAGAGACTGCTCTTTTATGAGCATTCCAGAGCTTGCCACACTGCCATTTACTGTGGCTTAGCAGGTGCTCTGCAGCTGCTGCTGCTCCACATCAGGAAGCAAATATTCCACCTTCTGTGCCTCAGATGAAGAAAATCTAGCCTATGAGACACATTAAGAGATTCACTGTAGCCTCTGTAGAAACTGGGAATGCCATAATGGTACACCAGTTAATACATGGGGACAGAGAAAGAGCAATACGGCACTGGAAAAAAGACTCCATGCATCTAATATATTTCTGAAAAATGATTGCTTTCCCACAAGAAGTACGGAGATAACTGTCTTAACTGACTGCATAATGCCCCTTCACACAGACAAGGCCAATGTCTCTGACAGATGACACTAAAGCCAGAAATGCACGAGCATTCTCCTTGGGCCATGAAGCAATAATGTCTCCGTGCTAGCGTTACTGTCACTATTAAGACTAGGTGCAGGGTATTAATTATATCTGCAGCAGAAACAGAAGTAAAAGCTGTGGCATAGCAGCATAATAGCATTGAGACTGTCATTTCCCAGTCCAAACTCCTCTAATTAAGTCCCAGCTGAGGTGTCCTGTTCAGGATTATAGCCTTGAGTTCAAAGGAGGGGGAACATAAATAAATAAATAAAGCACAAAGTCTAATTCCTCTCCAGGTAAGGAAGGCCAGATGTTTGGAGGGATTTGTGGGTATTTTTATTTTGATTTGAGGAGGTTAGTTCATTGGGTTTTGTCTAGTAATTGTCCACTGTCCTATTTTGAAATTAATTGTCAGGGTTCACGCTGTAGAACCTAACTAACCCTGAAATACTCCAGGACTTGGTACCTTTTAGGCTTTCTTTGCACATTATAACTCAATACTTGCTGAAGAATGAGAGCACAGGGAAAATTCTGCCATAATCTTGCTCTCTGTCTCCATATGACAATGATACCTAATATTCAACAAAGTAATATCATAACCCAGCCCCAGCACTAGGACTTGGTATTACAGCACCTTATGTGGTTATTTATACTGCCAGTTCCCAGAGTGGTGTACATAAATTCACAAACATTCTACACATTTTTTTTCTCTTTATTTTTTTTTTAATTGTACAAATGATCTACGAATTTCTGTTGCTTGATATTTTTAATGAACCTTTAGTCCCTGTAAGAAAGAAAAAAAGAGACTCCAAAGGCAAATTTGGGAAAATTTTAAATCTACCTTTTAAATCTGCATTCCCAGTGAAATTTCAGACTAAAAGTTTCAACCTGCTTCCATTTACTTTGCTGCAAAAGGACTAAGTTAGCAATCCCACTCCTCTTTATTCTTCCATTTGCCAATGAGCTACTTGAAAACAAAAAAAAATGGAGATGAAATTACAAAGATGAGCATATTTGAAAATGAAGAAATCACAATGTTTGGGGGGACACACTCTTTTTGCTTTTAATATTTCCATTTTAATTCTGATTTCTTGAGTAGACAGTCCATTCATTTGTCTACCTTGCTGTTTGCTTCCTTTTTTAAGTTAAAATAGTTTTCTTATAGGTTTATATATTTAATTCTCTTGGGGTGGGGTTGTAGAAGAAATCATTAGTCAATGGTTTATACAACTGTAATTTCATTTTCCCAGGTTATTAAAAACTAATAGCATGCCATTTAATTAGACCAGAAGATGAGAATCCACTTAAACATTAGGAATAGAGTTACAAACTGCCTATCTTCTTCCTCACTACCAAGCAAGACTTTATAATAAATCATTATTCCTTATAACTGAATTTAGTAATTACAAAGGACCTCATTCTTCATTATATTCACCATAGCTACACCTATTTTCATAAGTTATCTCATTTATTTTTATCAAGAGTACTATTAAATATAGTCTTAATTTATCTGAGCAGGGTATGGAAAGAAGCCCTTAGAGGATATTATTGGTAATGGTCTGAAACAAAGCTTTTTGCTTATCCAAAGAATGAGCCTCTGCAGGAGCCCACAGTATTAACTCTCACATCACAGCATGGCAATGCTCTAGAGCCCTGAGCAAGGGGACAGGGCACAGGGTGAAAGAGCTGTTCAATGGCCACGTCCTTTCCAAGTGCAGTTCCTGTGCTGAGCCTTGAACTTAGATGTCAATTACTGTCAGCTGGAACATAGACCTCTTTCCCTAAGGAAATGAACCGAGACCTCCAATTTATTTCATGTAGCATATTAAAGAGCCGTCGGATATGATGGCCTTCAGTCACTGCTAACCCACGTTGAATTTAAAATAGTGACTTAGAGGGGAAAGGCTCTATGTCACAACCCCCTAGGCACACAGTCTGCTCTATCATGCCATTTATTAGCCAGCTTGGCCCTGGCACCACATTTATTTATACCATAATATTTCATGCTATATTGTCTGAGGTTAATAAAGCCTCATTAACAGCTGCTGGTAGACCCCATAAAGCTCTCCAAGATTTCATTTTACAATAATGGCAAAGAACCCCACAATTTATTTTTCCCCATCCTATCTCAAATGCCCTACAGCAAGGGCTAAAATGTGGAAGAAAAGAGGGAAAAAGGAAAAAAAAAAAATCTATCTGATGAGGAAAAGTCAAAAGTAGCGCTGGTCTCCAGGCCACTGTTAGCTATGGAACCATTTGTCATGCATAAAAAGTTGGCTAAATGTGTCTTTCTTCTCTTACTCATTTAGACATAACAATGTACTGAGGAGAGAAAGTATATGTTATGTTCCAAAAACATAACAGGAAAAAAGTTGTCAGTATAGTCTGTTTATTTAAGAAATTAATATTTTTCTATAAAAACATTAAGAAAACACTGTCCTGCAGAAACAGACACATGGATGGTATGATGAGGAGAGGGCAGAGGAAAATATGCCTATGTAACAGGCAAATATGTTTTCCCCATGCATCAGACCATACATTCCGTTGGTATGTTTAATACTGCTTCAAGGAAAAAATCTGGCTAATGATGACAGTGATTTTTAATTGTTGTATCTTTGTTGCAAAATTCCCATTGACTTGACTTGAACCAGAATTTCACCTCAGACCTTAAGCAGGCTGCTGTTTTCTGGAGTCCTCTGAACTTCTGAAAACTGAGCAGCCTTTCTCTCAAGATCTTTAATACAGTCACAAGGCTCTCTGTGCCTTGGTGGTTTTATATTTGAATTCTGAGTATCACTACAAATTACTGAAAGAAGTATGTCTTCCAAAGGACTAAGATTCTCAAGTCATTGGGGGTTGGTTTGTTTTGTTTTGTAAAAAATATGAGCCTTTTACAAGGCTCTTCAGTATTGGAAATTCAGCAGAAGCTCGTAATTCCTTTCTTAACCTGTTTAATGGCAGAACAGCTCTGGAACATTCAGAAAAGAAAATAAGCTAATATATCAGCTGAAGAGACTTCTTAAAATCTGGCTATTAAAGAAACACATTGAAACTTTTAAAGGGAATAAAAACAGGCACAGCTGAAGGAGCGTGCCAACAGGTCATGGCAGGGGTAAGATACGAGTATTTACTTTGTACACACGTGAAGGAGGAGGACAGTACACCCAGCAGTCACCTTTGATACAGGGCAAACTTTGCCTCTGTATGCATACGCAATTCTGAAATAAATATGCAACATCTCTTCACCAAGGAATTCACAATCCAAGTAAGGAAACAGAAAGGAGTGGAAGCCAAGAGAAGTGCTGCGCAGCAAAATGATTTGCCTGAGATCACAACCCTGGCAGGCACCAGAGGAACTTGAAACCTCTTGGCTCCTATACTACACCAAACCTAGAAAAGGGGTCAGGTGCAGTCTGATTTTATTCCATATAGCCATTCCTCCCCACTCCTCCCCCTGTTCCTAAAATTAGTGTTCATGTGAAGATGGAATTTGAGGTGTTTGGAGCACAACAGGTAAACATTATGCTGTTTGAAAAAAAAAAAAAAAAGTAGTATATATCAGTCAGTGCTTTCTGTAATACTAAAGTGGGTTTAAAGAATTATAAAACGCCTATCCTCTCAATTTTATCCGTATGTATGGCAAAACACAGTTTATGCTTTATATTCTAAAAAAAAAAAAGAAAAGTTTTCATTCAAAAGTGAGTTACAATGAGTGGAAAGACTCCATCCTACTTCAGAAAGAAGGGGAAGGAACTTGACAAAGAAAACGGAGTCACAAGGGAGGAAAGACAAATGGACGTCAAAGCCTGTGAATGCCATATATTCTGATATAAAGTCCATATTCAAGATTTCTGCTGTATTCAGGTACTCACAAAGCCAGAACTTGCAAACAGTGCCAGAGTTCATAGGATTATAAATATTAAAAGGAAAGATAAAAAAAAAATTGTTTCTCAAATACCATCAGGATTCTTGAATAAAACTCTAGCACATATGTACAATTTTTTAAACAGAAGGTCAATGGGATCATACACTAGAACTAATTTAAATATTTGCTTAAATGCTGTATCGAAAAGAGACGGGATTACTCGTACATGAAACTGAAAATTCACTTTTTACTGGAATCTTTCATCCAGATTGTCTGTGGAGATGTGAATTTCAACAGTCCACTTAGAAGTTTTTACCACAGGTTAAAAGGTCTCCCTTTTGAGTTTTACGTCTGTAAATTTTATACCAATAAAATACACCAGTGTACATTGATGCTGATTTCTATCATGAGATTTTCAGGAACAAAGAGATCAAGACAAAACCATTTTCCTTGCAAGCATAGCATCTGGATGACTGTCCACTGCACTCTATCCTACACTCCTTCTATTGAGTATTTTATTTGCCAAATCCCAGTGATGGTATGACAGTTTTTGCCAACTTTATATTTGTTGGGTTTTGGTTTTGTTATTTTTAAACGATATTCAAATTCATCTAGATGGGAAGTGTCTTTATATTTTGTTCTGTGAATGACAAGAACAGGTATGAACCAGGCAGATTGAACTTTCTCACTTTGAAAAAGAATACTTGCAAACATTTTAGTCATAATTGTGACCTTATATTTGCTTCCTTTTGTTTTAGATGATTTTCCCACTCTTTGTTGTATGTCTTCCACACTTTCAATAACTGCTTCAAAACAGAGATTATACAGGTACTATCCATCTGCTATGTGCAGTCGAAAGAGAGGAGAAGCGGAGACAAAATGTGTCTACCAAGAAGTCAAAAGAGTGTTGACATTTATTTCACCAAAGCAAGGTTTGTAAAAGTAAAATATTGAATTTATAACCATTTTAGAGTGTTATGGCTTGAGAAACCCACAACAATTTATTGTCGTTTAGACAATCATTCTATCACCTGATGACCCCCCTTACCTAGGAAGAGGAATTGGGGAAAAACAAGGACACACGAGGACTGAAATATAAATAGATTTAAGAGGATAAGACTAAATAATTAACATTAATGATAGTACAGCAGTTGACCCGAGCTGGCCAACATGATTATTTCATTCCATGAACGTCACATTCAATATAAATTAGAAAGTTTGCTGTGAAGTGCTCTCTCTCTCCCCTGATGGCAGTGATCCAGAGAACTTCTTGCCCCAGTGCCGGACCCCTGAGGCCTTCCCTTCCTCCCAAAGCCGTAGCACTCACAGTGTCCCACATTTGCTGTCCACTGCTGGGAGTGCACAGCTGCCTGCTGATATAATGGGCTGAGTATAATCCTTCTATATTTTGTATTGATACCGGGATCAACACTGGTTCTTTAGTATTCTTTAGTCCTGTGTTGCTCAAACCAGGACAAGAGTCAACAAAAATTACAGAGAAGTGTCAGCAGCTCTGGCACATATCTGTAGGTAGGGGGAGTATCCAAGTACTGTAACTAGAAAACTAAATGTCTGAAATCACACATGCAGGTGAAAACCAAAAAACTCAGTATCCATTTTCCAGCTGAATTCAATCTACTCAAAAAGTAGAAAAGGTGAACTTACATTTGAAACCTGCTCCCTATTTGAATTTATGCAGCACAATTAATATTACACATATTTTAAACATTCTGCTTTTGTATATTCATAATTTACCGGTATGTGAATTTCAAGTGTAGTAAGATAGGAAATCTGCTTCAAAGAGAAGAATTTCAGGAATTTTGATCAGATTATTATTAAGTATTCATATTCATAATTACCTCCCTTCTAAAGTAGTTCCAGGCAGCTCCATCTGTAAACCATTCATTGAAAAGACTAATTGTGAGATGCAAGGAAAAAAGGAAAGATGAAAAAATACCCATCCATTAGCCACAACACCTTTAAAGAAGAAAAGAGGTAGCATGGACTTTACACTGAAGCCAAGGGAGAGTTGTAGCAGCAAAGGCAGAAAGGTCTACCCACATAACTGCATTTCCAGGGTCACGCTGAAATCTAAAGGATCTGTAAATATTTGTCATGATGAAGTGTCAGTATGAAATCACAAGCATACAAGGGAATGGACTTCCAATATTATCCAGGTTATTGTCACTCCTCCATCACATAAGATACACATCTAAAAACCAAATGAGATGAGGGAGAAGTCACAAGTGCACATGTAAACCCGTAAGATCCTGGGATGCGTTAATGTGTCTGGAGGTCCCACATAAGAAACCCACCTTCAGTCGGTGACCCGAGGAAGATCTGAGTGCTCACAGACCTGATAAGCACTCTAATTTTTCTTATTTTTGTTTGTTTGTTTGTTTCAAAATTTTGCTTTGTGGAGAATGGACATTTCCTTTGAAGAATTAAAAAAGGAGGGGGGGAGGGAGGAATCAAACAGTGAACTAATTTTTCAGTGTTAGCATCCCAAGTGCTAATACTGAGAAAAATACAATTTTGAATTTTGAGTTTACTTCTCTTTCAGAGTCAAAGTGTTGGGGAAAGCAAATGTTCTTAGTATTAGTATATGACGCACTCCTCTCCTTCTCTCTTCACTTTGACCTCTCAACACACAACTACTTTTCCAAATTCCCAGTCTGAAAAAACAAGAAAGTGGGTTTCCCATCCTTATTACTCAACAATAAAGAAAAGCAGGAAAACGGAGGAAGAATCAAAGGCTATGCGTATACAGTTAAGCGAAGACATACTTGAACATACTCTGCCCACGCTTTGAAATGCTTAGGAGCAAGGCAATTCAAGTCTGGAAACGGTAGAGGTACATCAGCTCGGGTTCAGAGCTGTGCTCATATGTGCTGCCATTCAACACATTCACATTTCTCTTGTACTGCTTATTCTTGCTCCAGTCCTTTGAAAAGGGATTATCCAAGGTAGTTACTTGCAATAGCAGGGGTTTAGACTCAGTGACCCAGAAAGTCCTTTAGTCTGAAGTTCCTCTGAGTAGTCTAATTCCCTCCCCAGCCATACTCCATAAGCTGCAGCATTCCAAGTAATAGCATGATCGACCTTTTCCTTACATACAACAACATCTTTTATTGAAAGCAGAAATATTTGTCTGTATCCTAGCACTACGTTGTACCACAGTGACCGGGCAAAATAACATTCTGTTTGCACACAAGCACGCTAGAGAAAAGAGGTAACACTGGCATCTGAAGAAAGAGTTTTATCTATAAAATCTTTTATTTTAGACTATTAGGCTTGGCTTTAAGTTACATTTTAACCATAAACATGGGAAAAGCTGTCCCAGATGGTGAATGTAAAACGTGCTGTAAATTTTAATGAAGCAAATAAGTCACTAATAACCATAATGCCAACACTGCTGTGTTTTTGGTAGATGTTAATAAAGCAAAATTAAAAAAGAGCATGCAGCATTTAAATACGTGCCTAAGAAGCCCAATATAATTTGCTAATTCAGCTATTCACACTTTGATTGCACAGCCCCTGGTCATCTGCTCAAGTACAGCTGCTTCATGTAAAAACAAATAAAAAAAAAAGTTTTATTGTCCACCAGATGTCCCAGCTTGTAATACTTGCTGCTATATTTCAGGTCACCCAAGGTTCAGGCACATTTAGAAATCGATTGTTCTTGTATGGCCAACCTTGTGACAGTGGTCGAGGCACTTGGGCCCTGGGTTTCATCCCACTGGGAGGTGGAGGAGCTCTTCTGCAGTGAAAGCAATGTCCTTTCGTGTTACGAATATCACAGGCACCCCAAAGAGCTAATTACTGCAAGAGCTCAGGGGAAGAGCTGGAAAGGGAAGAATTCAGGCCGCTGAAAACCCATTAACAGGGCCCTACCAGGTTTGTTTTCTTTCCTGAAAATGAACTTATTATTATTTAAGAGAAGGTATCAAAGAACAGGCACAACAGCCACTGCTGTTCTGCACCGGCACTCTCGCTGCTTTTGATAGTGAGCTAGCCCACGTATGTACCACAGCCAGTGCTTCTCCTCAAATCACATGTAAAAATCAATGGGGCAGAATTATCAGCTGGAGCTAAAACATCTCACATCAAGGGTGCCTGCTGGTGCACTGCGCATAGCAGGTCTGAAATCAGCAGGCAATGTTTTGTTTGTGGATTTTACAGTGCTGATGACTAGGGAAAGGATGGATGGGAGTGAAGGAGAGCTTATTTCTGCAAACAGCTCCTCCTCCAGAGGACGAAAAGGGCAACAGTGCATGAAAGGAATCTGAGCAGACCCAGGGACATCTGCCAGAGCCACGTCAAAGGCACAGCTGTAGCACACAGACCCTAGCACTAGATTCTTATTAGGATGAACTGAGAAAGCTGATGATTTTATACAAGGGTGTACCACACCCAAAATACTATGTCTTTACTGCACAAGGTACAAAGCAACCTGAAACTTCCAAAGCATCATGATGTTTCAGAGCAACTTTTTCTTAAGTGGGACCTGCACAGCCTGTCTTAGCAACACAAGCATCTGTTTCTCACCTTCTCTGATGATTTACAAGGAGCAGTATCTTGACAGGAATATTTTGCCAGGAATAATGTTGTGCTGCTATACATAATTTACACAGTGCTGCAGAAGACAGGAAAAAGTTACACATTTGTCAGGCGTCTCCCTCTCAGTGTATGGTTCTTCTCAGCACACTGAATTTTTGCAACTGTATGCAGCCAGCACTACCCCCTGGTGCTTAAACTTGCATTGCAATTAAAGGACCAGTGACTTGATCAAAATCTTTTCCTCTTGAGCTTTACTACTATTAGCCCCAAAATAGAGAACAACAGAAGAAACAGAGGATTAGTCAGCTACTTCCTCATTCCACATAAAAATGAAAGTCCCTACCAAGGACTGAATTTTGGTAGGGTTGTCAATGTCTGTGAAGGGACTTTACACATGGGTTTGGACAGCCATTAGTCTAGTTGTTCTCCAAAGCCTGCATTTCTCACGTTTGTTCCCACAGTTTGTCAGTTTCTCCTTGCCCATTTTTCCCCTCTCAGCATTTACTTGCTCCTTATCCCCACAGTCAACTGGCCATGAGACCCAGGCAAGCCAGTTTGTCAGAGTCCCCTCTACTCAGCTTCTCATTTTATTGCCAAGTCTCAGCTGATAACCACAACCATGTTCTTGAGTGCCCTTCAAAATCTCAGTCCTCCTTACAGTTGTGCCCGCTTTCCAGCTGACACTGACAAAGAAATGCCACCACATATTCCATCTTTCTCCACCTCTGTTTTGAAACTTTATTCCCACCTACCTCTACTCTGCCTCTTGGTGGGGCACTGAAAAGCCAACAACAGTCTGAAGGAGATGGAGCATCAGTTGTCTCAGTCGACTGCTGCTGGTACCCAAGAAGCTCCGCATATGCAGGGCCTTCTGCTAACCTGTACACCAGAACAGGAGAAGAGCAGCATGGCTAGGGACAAACCAGGTGCTAGCCTCAGGCTTGCTGTGACTTTGGGTCAGCGCCTTCATCAGCCTGAACAGTCCGTTACTGACACATCAAAGCAGCAGAAATATTGTTCAGAAATGCGGTGAGCATACGTTCATCCAAAAGAGCGTGGAAGAGACTCAGGGAGAGCAAATTGCAGTGGCTTCAAACAGGTAAAGGGATAAAGCCTGAAGAAGTTGGATCAAATTTTAATCATGTCACGAGAATACACCTACGTGCCCAGGGAGCAAAAGATCTAGCCCAGGACTTGCAAACAGATCAGCATTGCAAATGCACATCCTTGCATTTCCCATACGGTTCATGTGGGATGTGGTACATGCACGCACACAAACTTCTCAGCCACCTGCCCAGCGCCCACGCAACAGCTCCTGGTTAACTACCTGTTCTGTGCCTGTGCCGGGTTTTGCTACAATTGGAAAGCTGTCTTTTTATTCCCCTTTATCACAAGTTCCCAAAAGCTGGGACAGGTGTTGGAAGGATTAAATCAAATTTAAAAGAAAAGGAAAAAAAGCAGAGGTGGGAGGGAACAGAGGGATGAGAGGTGATACCAGTCCTCAGCGGAGCTGGGGTGTGAGAGCAGGGAGCTGGTGCGGGGAGAGACGTCGCGTCTCCCACCCATTTATTCTGCCACCATGTTCTGTGGAGGTCCCAGTACCAGCCTTTTCATCCTGGAGCGACACCAGCAGCGTGCAGCCCCTGTGAAGACAAAGACAAGGCCACTCTGCTGCATGGCAGGATGGCAGCCCCAGCACCCGAGCCGCCCCGGGAACCCCACCCCGGCTGCAATCACTCTGCCTTTGTTGGCAGGCAGCAACACGGCACCAAGTGCCATTCCTGGCCATTGTACAGGCTCATACAGAGTAATCCTCTCGGAGGTTACCCTAATGAATTAGCAGCTACCAGATTAGATGGGAGACAGGCTGCAGCTGAAAGCTAACCAAAATTTCCCCTTGCGTCTCTGTTTCTAAGCATCAATTTCAGTTTCCAGCTATCAAAAGATTTATTTTTTTCCCTTTTTAATCATCTGCTCTGTTGATGTCCCATTGATTTGAATGACAGTTTTGTTTTAAAAACTATAAAATTCAAGCCTATCTTTTTAAGACTTAATGTCACTTTTAGGTTATTGCCAGCTCTCCCAGTTCCATTGTCAGGCAGACAATAACAGGTATTTTTCAAGCTGCAAGGACTAGAGCCCTGGGATTATATGACTGAGAAAACAATATGTGACCCAAATCTAATGGCTCAGAAGGCAAATGTAAGGAAACTGTAATTATTTGTCAAGTCTCATTTTTAAGCCAATTTCATGAGATTTTGAACATTGAGGCTTGAATACTTTGTATCATTGCCAATTCCTTAAAACCAAATTTGTCCCCTCTGGTGTTTCAATTACGCAAACTGCTCTGTATCCACAGACAGACAGTGTTTACACTTTCAATAACAGATCTTTGTATCTAAGCAGACATACAAGCAACTCTTATCTCACTGTGGTTTCTTTGAGCGTTTATCATAAAAAGTTATTATTTTCTTGGGACCATGCAGTTAGAATTCACCCTTTAATAGCCTCTGTCATACTTTGAATTCTCCATTATCTAGGTTATTACTAAACAGCTACTTTTGGTTCTTGTTTCATTTGCAGTTTCAGAGAAGAGTTAATTCACCTAATTCAATGGAGTTAGGTCTTACTTGCACCAGCAGAAAATACTTCCAGTTTCCAGCCCTCTTCAGCAGGTACAGGTCTGATCTTCTCTGAAGTCCACAGAAGTCAAGTTACCCTCAGAAAAAGGTAACCTGAGCCAGATTCTCAGCTGTCAGACATCTGGTGAAATCAGTAAATCAAAACTGGTAGTTTCAGTTGGGCAACATCTGAGCATCTCGCCCATATTGGTAAGAGAATGCAATAGGACAGGAGGAATAGGAGAAAGCCTTAAGAAGCCAACAGAATACATGGTATTATACATGGACTCCAGTATTGAGAAATACTGCTAAAGAGGTTTTTTCCTCCCCACCACCATTGTTCCTGAATGATACTTCTGCTGAGCTTTTTCCTCTAGATTTCACAGTTCAGTTGCCTGTGTAACTGTAGCTGATACTTTTTCTTCAGCTAACAATAATCCCCTAGCCACATTATTGGTTTAAGACTCTCAGTCCAAAGACAGAAATAGGCCTTCCCATTTAAATTGGTATGACTATATTAGCATATGTTTTAAACTCTAAGGAGTTTTATTCTGGGGATGTTTTACAATCTGAGGCCAAATTTGTATTTGAATTCTGAGAACAGCTTTACTGATTGTGATCTGATCTAAACAGTCCCAGTTTGGTGTATTATGGAGATCTAGGCCTACATTTTTCTTGTAAATACACATGTGAAGAAAGATAATAAAACAAATATTTCAGTCTAAAAGAAAATCCAGAAATCCTAAAGAGAAAGCCCACCTAGAAGAAAAACAGACAAATTACTATACAGGGGCACTACTGACAGTTAAGCTTGACTTGCAGTTTCAGATTTTCACATTAAAACTTTGGCAGAGGAAATCTCCTCCTGATGATAGTTAAGTACATTTACCTCTGTACAGCGCAGTGCACTTTGTAATCAATATAAAGTAAGGATTCTTTTCCTTCCCTTGATTCTCACCCTTTCCACATCCCTAGCACCGCACACAGCATAGGTTAAATGCTTCAAATGAATCGAGAGTGCAGGATCCATGGAACAGCACAGAAAGAAACAAGTGCCTCCACAGGCAATGGTTTGGAAATCAGTGCAACACAGGTGAAGTTTGCTTTTGCAGCTGCTGCGGAGCTTTCTGTATACGGACATTACTAGCCAGAGGTCTATGCGTCCATTGCCACGTACCGTGATACAAGGGTAGATTTAGACTAGCTATAAGGAATAAATTTTTTATAGGGAGGGTGGTGAAACACTGGAACAGGTTGCCCAGAGAGTTGGTAGATGCCACACCTTCTCAGAGATAGGAAATGAAGCAAACAAACATTAAGGCCTCCATAAGGCTATATTTTGTAAATAATTAAGTCCTAATAAATATTAAAAAGGCAAAAAGCAAAACCAAAAACATACTAGAGGTACCAAGAGTGGAACTCACTGTGATACAGACTGTTTAAATGAATTCAAGTTTGACTGAAGATCCAGCTTTATTTACTTTGATGTCACTTTTATCACCTTCCATGATTTTTATATTTTAATGCCAGTAAGACATGCTACTCTTTACATTAAGAGTATCTATTTCCCCCTCAAGAATGCTTAATCATCTAAACCTAAAGTGACTCTGAAAACTTTACATTAAGTGTGACTCTGTAGCAGAAAAAACCAAAATAACCTACTAGCAAAAACAAGGTTATGAATGCTACATGTGACTTCAGTCTATCTGTAACTAGCGTGTTTAAAGGTTGGCTAATGAAACCCTTTTCATTTAAGTAAGATGGTCCCCTTTCACATTATATTTCTGCTTACTATTCATGGCCTGCCTGGGCGATACTCTGTTAAAATACCATTTTAAAACCTCTGCTTGTGAGATGTCATTTTAATGTAGTCAGTGCTCATCTCTAGAGTTTTTCCTGCAAAAGAACTGCGTCTGTTCTGTGGAGATAAAGCAAGAACACACACAGACTCAAAACCCCTCGCCAGGGGGCAGAGGTTCAATGCTAATGTTTCTGTTCTCTGTGCTTCTTCATTAAGTGGTTTGTTAATTAAAAGCCCTTTTTGGTTTTTGTTTGACAGAAGCAAAGCATTTGATCTGCTAAACCCTTTATACCTGGTCAGATGCTCATCCCTCTCATCCTCCAGGACCACCTCCAATCCTCCTCAAACACGCTGGTTCTGCTTTGGAGCCCACAGAGATTTTGCGCAGCCTGAATTTATATTAGCTCATAAGGCACATTTACCTACCCCCACCCCCTGCCCCCACTTTGGCAAAAGATATCTGTTGACTTGCATAGATGAGGATACTAACAACCCTGGGGAAACTGTTTTCCTGGGCTTGTCTGTGCAAGGTGGCACTAGCCACCTCCTGACATGTCCAGTGCCACAGTCTACAGACAGCTGGGCAACTGCTGCCCAAACATGAATACTAGTGATAGATGAGTTTATTTAAAGGCTGTATCAGATACTGATGACTGGCTTAAAACACCTGCTTCACCAGCGCCACAAGAAAGCTGCCAAACCAGTGAAATGCCAATCATCAGTCATCAGCAAGCGTTGGTACTTGGCTAATAGTTAACTTTCTGACCTATTACTCTGCTCTTTCTTTTATATACCAAGCCATGAAAGATGAGGGGGCACACATTTAAGTCACGTGATGGCAAACACATGCCAATATTTACTTGCACTTTTTGACGCTGTTTTCACTTCCCTTGAATACAGAGATGCATGGAGAACAGAAGAAAACCAGAGCTAACTGGAAGGCTGAATTTGCTACATACTTCTGCAGACACAGCGTTCTTCCCAAATGTCATCCTACAAAACTTAATTCATTCAGCAGCTAAACTCCTAGTATTACACATCACTGCTCACTGTGCATCAGGCTGGCATGTCGAAAGGTGATTCATTCCCCTTATCTTAGCACAGGACTAGAAGTGCCTCTCTCTCTCTCTCTGCACTTAATATAGAAACAGCTGAGTCAGCAAACTTGTGCATGGCTAAAGATAGCAAGGCTAAATCCTTCCGTCAGCTCTGCAGTGTAGACCAGCCATGGATACAAACCAGCTGTGTCAAAACCAATGTCGATCACCAGGAAATACAGGAGACCTTGGCTCTCACAGTCAATACCATCTTGCTCTCACTTTTTACAAAGTGAAAATCAAGAGGACAATTAAAGGAGCAATGGTACCAGGCAGCAGCATGAGCACAGCAGTCAAAACATGAGCAACTACAAGAGGAACCAAGCATACAACCTGGGGACAGGCAGAACCTTCAGGGGCTGAACAACCAACAAACCACCGGAGCAGTCTGCGTGGCAAACACTCCTCTCTTGCATCTGTCCACTACAGAGATGACGGGTGCTTCTCACCTATGGCAGCAGGATTCAACTCTGACCCTCCAACACTGTGTCCCAGATGCACAAAATGAATTAGAACTAGATGTGTTGCAAGACCTCAGACGTTCTCTAGCAGTGTTTTATTTTTCATAACTTCCTGCTCCTACCTACTTGGTTCAATTTTCTAGACACTTCAAGCAGTCTCTAAAATTATTGCCTCCCACTCTTAGAGGAGAAAGATTTCCAGTGACTTCAAAGACATGAAAAAGAAAGAATTTCTATTGAGTTTTTCCTCTCAAAACCAGGAAAATCTGGGTAAAAAGAAAACAGTAGTAGTCATTTATTAAAATGAGTCCATGAGAGAAAAAAATAAACTGAACAGCTTCATTAGCATGCAGAGTATACTGTAGGTAAGTTTAGAATGTAAATAAGTACATATTTTTTATTTTTAACTCTGAGAAATACGCAAGAAATTGCAATGCTGCACAGGAAAGGCCTAAGTATGGATTTTGCCTCTAAACATATCTCTAAAATAGGTACAAAATTAAAGCATTGAAAATGGACAGCAGCTGTATTGTTAATTTATCAGCTAGAAGGAAGACTTATCCCCAGCATTGGCAGATATCATATGAATAGAGTCCAAATGCTGATCTGATACAGAAGAAACTTGCAGCTTCAGAGTCAAAGTCTGGAGAAAAAAGATCGCGCCTTTATATGTACTCATTGCAATGCATAAAATTAAAAGGGACAGTGAATTTGCCCGTGGCATATAGAAATTGTGAATGCTTATACCTTTGAAAAAAAGGAATTTAAAATATAGAGTAATTCTAGAAAACATTTTACAATTATGAAGTAAGAGTTTAAACGTTATTCTAAAACTTATTTCACTATTATTCTGAGAAGAACCATGTCACAAAGAAGCAATCTTTGTCTTTTTTTTGTCCGTTAACTCCAGATATCTTTTAAAGGTGTTTGGGGAAGCTCTGGACCTCTGTTGTCCACCTCACATTCCTTCTTTGCTTTCCTCCACGTTTACCCTCCACATTTAAAAGAAAGATGCTTTAACATACATAATATTTATTGAGGAAATGAAAAGAGTTTTGATGTATTAGAATGAAAAAAACCCCACAGTATTACCTGGATCAACCTTTTTTTTGTCCTATCCATGAGGCATTTTAGCCTCCTCTCATACACCAAATTTTTCAATTTTTGATTGATATAAGCTGGGATTTTTTTCCTCTTTTATTAGTTTGAAAACTGCAAAATTCATTATCTTCATCAGTCTAAAAAGCCATCCCTTCTAATTTCGCATTATAAATAGTTCTTTCCTTCCCTTGAAATCCTTTTTTACGGAGTCTAAGTCACTCCTGAGACCCCAAATGATTATTTCCATTCTAAATACCAGCTATGATTCAATACAGATATTTCGGTATCTGTGTGTATTTTTAAGCACAAAAACACTTTCTTCTAGACTACTAATTTCAAAATTGAAACTAGATGGCTCACACTCTCTCAGGTCTCTCCACCTCTTTTTAGGTGCCTCTAATAATCCCAGCCTCTCCTTATAAATCTTCACGACTGACAACAGGAATGTCTAAACAGAATGCCTAACGATGATCTAGCTTAAGATTTATTAGATGAATTCTGAAAAGACCCAACTTGTACATTTATGTAGGAACAGCAGTAAAAAACAAGATAGAGTTAAAACCTTGAAAACAAACAAAATAAATATTCAGTTGTGAACTTTTCTTTCAAGCAGCTTCTTATTTCTTGTCAAATAAAATAGTTTCAGTAAGAAAATTCCAGAACTAGGCAAATCTGGTAACTGCTGACTGTCTGCTTACATATTACATCCATCACCATGTAGTGGTGTCGTTTCTCGCTCACAGTAAATTGCTCACACCAGCAAAGCTCTGGCAGATTAGGGAGCAGCACTGACAAGCTCTGAGACATGAGAGCTGCTATATTTTTCCTCCCAGATTTTAAAATACATGTAGTGAGCATAAGTTGAAGTTGTCCAAAGCAAAATCTTTTACACATATTTCAGTCTTGGACACATTTGGAGTATTCTGTGAAATACTCAATTATTAGTAACAGGTTTCTTTTTCCACAGGAAAACCTACATTGTGCGTGACCAGTATCCATGTTTAATCATTTAGCCAAGGAAAACCTGGTACCTACCTGTAATAAAGCCAAGAAGAGAAACGTAACTGATTTCAACAGCGTAAGATTCAATCCACAAAATCCTAAAGTGAAGAAAAATTAGATTTAAACTTAACTTTTGCCCTGAATCAAAGTGAGTTATCTTAGAGAGTATTTGCCTTACCCATTTAATAACATATTTATGAAACACATTTTTTATTTTAATGATAACTATGCAACTGAATATCAGTTACACAGTTTCAGAGTCAATGCCTTGAAAACTTATTCTATTTATTCCAATCTGTGTATATCTTGCTGCCTTTATGCTACACAGCAAATAGTGCTAGTTAAATTAAATCCAGAAAAAAAAAATCTATGAAGTCTACAAAACTGAAAAAGTTATGATCTAACAGTCCTAAGGCACCAACCCGTACGTTCCAAAAACCTATGCTTCCCTTCAGAAGATCACATAATTTTGGCTAATAAGGAAATCCAAGCAGACCATCCCTATTTTGCAATATGGTTATTGAATTTAGTATGTTTTATCACATACTCCCACTAAACTGATCAAAGTTTTCAAAGAATTTATCAGCAGGTAGAAACTGCTTCATGAATGAACTAAATAAACACATTCCATCAGTGAATTGTCCTTTATTAAGCACTGCCTGTTCCCCTTCCACTCCTCTGTATATTCAACATTAATAATTTAAACAGAAAGACAAGCTCTTTATAGGAAATAGAAGAGACATTAGAGGTTTCCACAGTGTCTAATTAAAAAAAATTAAATGCCTTATTTTTTGGAAACTTTCTGCAACATTTCAATTAAATTTTCTCTTTTGATAAACATTTCTGTCTGTTTTGATCATAAATCAGTTGCAAACACTTTCGCAAACGCAATTCATCTGAGACATGGAATGAAGATTCATAGAATAGTTTGGGCTGGAAGGGACCTTTAAAGGTCATCTAGTCCAAAGCCCCTGCAATGAGAACAGGGACATCTTCAACTAGCTCAGGTTGCTCAGAGCCCTGTCCAGCCTGACACTGAATGTTTCTAGGGATGAGGCATCTACCACCTCTCTGGGCAACCTGTTCCAGGGTTTCATCACCCTCAGTGTAAAAAAGATTTCTTCCTTATATCTAGTCTGAATCTATCCCCTTTTAGTTTAAAGCCCTTACTCCTTGTCCTGTTGCAACACGCCCTGCTAAAAAGTTTGTCCCCATCTTTCCTGTAGGCCCCCTTTCAGATACTGGAAGGCTGCCATAAGGTCTCCCTGGAGCCTTCTCTTCTCCAGGCTGAACAACCATAACTCTCTCAGCCTGTCCTCATAGCAGAGGTGCTCCAGCCCTCTGATCACTCTTGTGGCCCTCCTCTGAACCTGCTCCAACATGTCCATGTCTTTCCTGTGCTGAGGACTCCAGAGCTGGATGCAGTGTTCCGGGTAGGGTCTCACCAGAGTGGACTAGAGGGGCAGGATCACCTCACTCGATCTGCTGGCCACACTTCTTTTGATGCAGCCCAGGATATGGTTGGCCTTCTAGGCTGTGAGCACACACTGTCAGCTCATGTTGAACTTCTCATCAACCAACGCACTGAAGTCGTCCTCAGTAGGGCAGCTCTCAATCCCTTCATCCCCACCCTGTATTGATTCAGGAGGTTGCCCTGACCCAGGTGGAGGACTTTGCACTTGGCCTTCTTGAACCTCATGAAGTTCGCATGGGCCCACTTCTCAAGTTTGTCCAAGTCCCTCTGGATGGCATCCCATCCCTCAGGTGTACCAACTGCACCACTCAGCTTGGTGTCATCCGCAAACTTGCTGAGGGTGCACTCAATCCCACTGCCTGTGTCATTGATGAAGATATAAAACAGTACTGATCCCAATACGGACCCCTGAGGGACACCACTTGTCACAGATCTCTATCTGGATATTGAGCTATTGACCACTACCCTCTGGATACGGCCATCCAAACAATTCCTCGTCCACCAAACAGAATATGACTTCTTCCAGTGCTGCTTTCATTCTGTTGATGAATGTGGCTAAACATCTAAGGAATTTCAGAACCTCACTCAAGTCTCCAAATCCTGGGTTTGTGAAAACAGCTATTACACAGAATGTGGATTCTTTGGGCCTAAAGGAAGCACAAGATAAAGGTAAGATAAAGATTTTGAAACTTTTACAGTTTCAAAATATTTTGGGAAGAGATACATTGCAATAAGTCAAAGACAAAACAGTTTCTATTTTGTGCAAACCATTTTACTCATCATTACTGGTACCTCTTAAAATACGTATTTAAAGAAAGAGACCTTCTAATATCTGCTTTCTTTGTACAAGACTAAAGCTATAGAGAACTGCTAAGAATGGATACGAGACCTCAGAATTAACCTAGTCAAAGAAAGACTGGAAAATATCTCAGTACATTACAAAAATCCCAACTGACAAAGTTGGAGGAGATTTATTAAAATTATGCTTAATAGAAAAGCAAAAGCATATCATAAACAGCAGGAGACTTTTAAACTAATTCTTGTTTAAAGAACAACAGTGCATTTCTGTAGTATGTTTAACCAATTGGGACAGTCCTAATACTGCAATAAAAATAAATATAGTTGATCAGAATACAAACAACTGAGAATTCCTTCACTTGTTTAGAGAGAAGGAAGAGAAGGGGGAAAGTGAAAGATCTTTCCCTGTAGCAGCAAAAAGAGATGAGTGTGATACATATTAGTAGGACTCTGTTTCACTAAGTATAGCAGAAATAATAAAGTCCAAAATCAACACTGGAGAAAGTTTACATCTTCATCAGAATTAAGACTGCAAAGAGACTCCAAGTCTCCAAATGGTCAGAACCAAGACATTACTATTATTTCTAGCCACATTTTCATCTTCAGTACTTCCAGGTCTGAAAAGTCCTGGTCTGATTTGAGATTTAATTTGTTCAGCTGCACTGCCAATTAAAAACTTCTGCAGCTTTCAAAAATTATTTAGAGGTGAGATGAGGAGACAACAGGACTGGCATATATTCTACTTTTAGATCCAAGCCATCCCCATCCACAGCTGTCAAAAAAAAACCTCATAAGAAAAGAACATGGATAAAATATGGTGTGGGGTGGTCACACCAGTAGCTGGTAACAGTGCCAACACAAGCATTAACTTGTTCCCATGGACTGACCAACAAGCTCAAATGAAAAGTACCCCCCAGACACAGGTTAAGAGATGATTGATGCAAGGGGGGAGTTAGAAGAGATTTAAATGTATGCAGAAAGGGTCTGAGAGAGGGACAGTCAAGTCAGAATTCAGTTAAATACCATATCCAAGGAGTGTGGGTGCTTTGAACTTGTACTAGCAGGTCACTGCAGTTCACAGAATCAGCACTGAAGCTCCACCTGTGAATCAGCATCTGCTTTTTATTTGTAGATTCAGGGTTTTTTTTTTCCTTAAGCAGCAGTTAGACTGAGGAAATGAGACGGACGTATTAAAAGCACCATCTATATCAACATGAAACAGCAGCATGTTCTGTGGTCCCTGCCCTCCCATCTTCCAGATGGGAGATCTGGTCAAAAATCCCAAACTCTTCTTCCAGGCCATGCTCCCAAATTTCCCTGGACACACACTCACCACATCTAGAGCATGGTGAGTGTGTGTCCTGCAGCCTGGAATAGATTTGATATGTGGCCACAGAGCAGCACATGACCTGACAGCTCAGGAGTGCCTATGTGTCTGGTACCTGAGGTGCAGTCCAAGTGATCTGAACAAGAAATAGTTGGAGTTTAAGAGCAGAGCCTAACAAAGACAGGAGTTTAGTGTCTGGCAAGTTAGGAGCAGAGAGCAAGTGCAACGGGAGTTTTCTCCTCCTCCAACCAGTGCAGACAAGTAAATGTCAGCAGCATGTGTGGCGGTTGCCTGTAGCTCTTGCATTCAGCTCCATTGTGCTAAAATGTCAACCAGGACCTTTGCCACTGGCATAAACATTTTAGAGAAGCTTCAGGGAATATACTTCAGTGCTTCCATTTCTGCTAGTTCTTGTCTTGCAACACAGGAAAGATCCCTCAGAAACAAAGACAGACTGTGACTTGTAGCGAAGACTAGGGTTTCAGCTGTGAACAGATGAGGTTTTGAAAGGAGGGGAGGAAAGGAGTCGAGATTTGAGAGAATACAGAAAGGTCAGATGCTTTCCTTACACATGCAGCTCTTTCAAAACAAACCAATGCAACATGGCACTCTTAAAAATATAAATAACATTGTTCCTGCAGCATTTATAATCTCATATCTAAAATTCCCAAGCAGCAGCAGAAGCCAGTTGTACAGAGAAGAGTGTGACACCAAGGTCCAACTCAGCGTAAAGAAAGAAATGCTTCTCTCTGGCTCTCTCTGTGCCTACCAGCATGGTGATCACATTAAGTGGGAGAAGGAGACAAAGGGGCACTCCAAGCATGTCAGGTTTCATAGCTCCACAGCCTATGTGAGAACTGCTCTTCAAGAAAACATTCTCTAAAGAATCCCTGTTCCTTCCCTTAGTCAAACCTAGTAACCTTTGAGACATTGCATGATGCCTCATGAAACCTTTGCAGAAGAGGCATGTTCCCACAAATGCAAACAACTGATATTGGAAAGGATCACAGTAACAAATGAACATCCGAAGTTCATAACTGACTAGAAGTCAAAGGGAAAATAGTGTGGTAATGATCTGTATTTTTCTCCACAGGGTTGGGTAGTCTTTAAAAATATTGAGATGCGCAGCTTTATATAGAGATTCTATTTCCATTCCAGCTCTTTTCTTAGACAGTCATTACCAAGAGGACAAAAAATTACAAACGCGCACATACACTAGGGAGTGTGATGTCCTGAAAAGATAGCCAGCGTTGTTATTTTTTCATCTCTTGTACAGAATGTACACAACTGCAGCAGGATTGCTGAGAGTTACGAGTTATATGGGTCTATATATAAACCTAATACAAGTTGTGCTCTCACTTGCAATTTGAATTAAGTAGAGCAGAGTGTACAATGTGGTTAATTGCATATATTCTTCCCCTTATGCTCACATACAATTTCCTTTCATCTTAAGGGCTGTGTTGGAACAAAGAAGAGACTATGCTAGTTTGTATTTTGTTAGCATTTATTTTATGAACTGTGTTCTCAGACTACATATTACTGCTGTCAAGAATCATAAAACTTTAGAGAGAAGCTCCACTGATTTTTTTTTTCCTTATTTTGTGCTATTATGGCACTGTCACAAAAATATTAAAATGGACAAACATTGCTTCTCCATTTATGGCTTTGTACAATTGTTGCACAGTGAATGATACCCAAATAAAATCCTTTTTTCCCCCTTAGTTCTGGCAGATATAACAGATTGAGACATTGCTAGACAACTACTAGACTGAAGTAATTAAACAGCGCAATGTGCAAACAGCATTTTAGAGTCAGCAATTAGACCACTCAAATTAGATGTTTTATTTGCCCAAACATGTCTGTAAATCTCGTCGAACAAAAGGCTTCATTTACAAACAATACAGCATCAGACATTCAAAGTACATTGCTACAGCACTGTGGACCACTGCTTGTAGTCAGCGCCCAATTTACCCACTTGCCTACATCTTTTGCTGCCTCCAACCCAGAAGGTACAATAGCAGAGATCCATCACACTGATGCAGTGACAAGACATATAAACTCCCACACAGGTGGCCGAGCTCCCTGCACTTAAACTGGTCACTCAAGTGGTACGTACGGGCTGTACCTTTGACTGACTGACTGCAGATTTCTGAACAGAGGAAAATATAATCCCTCCCTCAGCAGTACAGAGATGATCAGATCAAATGTGATTATTCACCTTTTGAAACATGTTTGAATTTTAAGGTACATTAGTGTTTCTGAAACTTGCCTGTTCGCGGCCTTGAAAATTGAAGTCTTTGGGCCCAGTAAGATGCAATGTGAATAAAAGCAATGACCACACTGAGTATTCTTAATTTTGTTATTGTTACTGTGATATGTTTGAGTGAACAGCTTCATAATAAAAAAAAAAATTTCCAACTGCCTGCTCAGATTTAGACCTGCTTGCACTGTACTAAAAAGAGGAAAACTGATATTCCAGTGAGTTTTCTCTGTAGTCCAGGTCCATTTATTATCTAGAAAATGGTGTAAGTCAATCCACTGAGTACACACAAACCTTAAAAAAGCCTACCACATGACAGACTGAGGCTGTATCATTCATTATTTAACACTGAAAAATTCACACAATTAATTTGTCTGTACAGTAGCATAGGAGACTTCTCTTTTATACTTCACTTGTCTTAAAAGACCAATGACCTTTGTTTCTCTTTCTCTCCCTCACATTATTTTCATCATTATGTTGTCTGTGGATGAGAGGCCACTTTCAAGAGAGAGTAAAAAAAATTACTTCAGAGAGATCAAGTATTATCTCTCTATCTGCTCTTTGGCAATGCAACAGGAGCAATGCACACCACGTCTCTTACATAAGAAATACTTCCCTTAATTAAATGCTGTTAAAATCCATCTAGAAACCTAGTATATAGTTTACGGTAACCCTTGACATTAACCACCCAACATGTCATCCACGTAAAACAAACTGAACCTGTCTACAGGTTTAAACACATATACCCAGCCAAACAAAAGGGCACAACCCATTCAGGGACAGAATACTGCAGTCCACCACAAAACCAATAGAAAAACGTAAATTCTGTGTTGGCCACAAATTTCCTATGAAATATTGTCAGAGCATTGTTAAATAATGATTATAATATCCTGCTGTTTACAAATTAACTCCACTCTCTACTGAAGCCCCCAAACTGAAAATGTTCCACACGTCCCTAACTTTAGATAGCTGAGAAAGGTACTGCGTATGTAAATCATGTGCATTCTCAGCTATGCGTGGATTTAGGATGCAAATGGCCCAATCCAAGTCCCATTCATATCACTAGCAGCTTTTACACTGATTTCAGTGGGGTTGGAACTAGATGTTAAACTACTTCTCTTTAAATGTAAGGTTATTTTGAATGATCTATATCTCTAGGCACCACAGTAATAAAAACAGCAGGAATAATCAAGGGCACCATTTATAAATAATAGTGATGGAATTTTCTGTAGAAAGAAGTCTCTCTTTATTCCTTCTTTCCTGGGACAGGTGAATAGCTCTTGCCAAAGCAAAGCTACGAAGAACATCCTGGAGCACAGCAGGACTTCTGTCTCTCAGAGGTTTAGTGTGTTTTTGAGCAGACACATCACCTGGCACAAACACTTTTCAGTCCAATATGAAGTTTAAAGGGGGAACAAAAGAATTTTCCCTTAGTTTCCACCTCTCAAAAGTGCTGTGTCTCATTTTCAGCCAGGAATGGGGAATAGAACATGATTATTGCCAGGTTTGGTTCACTGTTTTTCAGCAATATACATAAAACTAAAATTTTGTGACTGCAGAAATAAGGAGTTGAGGTTGGCCTTCTCCTAGCATAGAAAGGGCAGAAGGAAAGAGCAGAGGCAGGTCTTGTTGCTCATAGGAGCAATACTCCTAGTATCTCACATGCTTGGAAGGGGCCACCCCTCTCTGAGAAATAATTCATTCACCCTGTATCTTAATGCCTTTCTCTGTACCATCAGTCAGTGCTTTGCCACAGGAAAAAGAGGTACAGTTGTGTCACACCCACAGATAAGATCAGGTGCTGTAACAACCTTACATATACCTCATACAGTCTCAGATTATTGTGATATATAGGTTATTCAGTGTTCTTGTATTTCCTAATGGCTTGAAAATGGGAGCAACCTTTTCTATCAAAGAAGTGTAAAGAGTGGGAAAAGGCACATTCCCTTTCCTCAAGGAAAAACAACCCAGCCACTGAAATCACCAGACAATTCACAAAAGATGGACAGAAAGGAGAAGTTAAGCTGAAGACAATGGAAGCAAAACCAAAAGAGAAGACAAAGACCCATCCAGGTCCCAGGAGCGGTTTGGAGCCCCAGCACCCCAGCAGGATCTGT
Source organism: Burhinus oedicnemus (assembly GCA_008921705.1). Classification (NCBI taxonomy): domain Eukaryota; kingdom Metazoa; phylum Chordata; class Aves; order Charadriiformes; family Burhinidae; genus Burhinus; species Burhinus oedicnemus. Next base: position 976,865 of record VFFE01007196.1, read on the forward strand.
CTTCCCTCCAAGGTGCTCGCTGGCAAAGGGTACCACTGCTCTTTCTGTGACAGACAGATTTGCCAATTACTCTGGCACCAAAACACAGCTGGCCTTGGCTGGTGTTTACCTCTCCTACTGCAGAGCGTTTGCTCCCAAGGGGCACTGGAAATGCCCCGGTGGTGAGTACAGCCGGCCTCTCCAGGACGAGAATCAGACAGACAACTCTGAAAGACATAACACATGCTCCCAGTTACCACCTTCTCCATGCTAGCATAAGAACGTCAGTATAATCTCAGCTATATGGGAGGTCAGACTACAGAGGCCATGAGCATCATCTTGCAGCTCTTAATCTCTAGACTCTTCTATCTCACTCCTTGAGCATGTACACAGAGCCCAGCATTAATCCAGCATTTATCATTTCAGCAATAAGAAAGCTCAGCAAAATATAAAGATCTTTCCCTTTTTTGTATACATGTGCTCTTTGTTTACTTTTGCTCTCATGTGAATGTCATTAGAGCAGCAGGGGAGGTGAGGAAAAAGGGGAATGAAGGCATCATTACATATTATTATCACTTACTATATTACCTTGCCACTGAAGCTTCCATTTCTGATTTAAGTAAAGAAAGCCAAAAGGATTAGAAGCAGCTGATAAAAACAAACCAGGGCTACTGGAGTGTGATGAAAGCAAAGGAAGATTATTAATGTGTTGCAGGTACAGGAGAGAGATGCAATTATAAGATTCAAGGGAAATAAGGCAGAAAAAAAATCTGCAGTGAAAGTCTAATCCTTTGAAATGAATTAATTTACTAAATACTCCTATCATTTGAAGTTTAAGATTCACAGCAAATATCATTGCTTGTCAGAGAAGCTTTGACAGAACACACTTTGAAATACTCATCATCCAAATCCAAGGATAAACTAAGGATTAGAAATAATGTGTTTTCTTTTTTCTTTTCCTTTTTTTTTCTTTTTTTTTTTTTAAGGTAGTTACATACACTAAAACCACTATTATCTTTTCTGAGGCCATGTTTCAAGGAAATTAAAAAGAAATGTGAGGTTACTTTTTTTTTTTTTTGGTCTTTTTTTTCTTCCTGTTTAGGAAAAAGTTCTACGGTCTTGACCACTAAAGTGCACCGAGCTGTTTGCACTGTATAGAACACGTACACTGTGTTTCCTTCTAATCATATACAGATCAAATGGCCTTACAAGTTGAGAAAAATCAACAATGTCTGCAAGAAATACTGACATGGAAAAATTAGCAGGTATGCCAAAAGATAGGAAGGTAAAGAGTAAGGAGAGCCGATCATGCAGGACCTGACTGCAATCCGCTGTCTAATGTGGAATCCCCATCACTGGAGAGCTTTATGAACTGGTTAGTGAGGGATGGGCTAGACAAGTGACTGAAACACGTCCAGACCAGCTTGTCTGTCATTAATATCTCTTGTTTGCATTACAGCAGACTGAGCCATGAACGAGGACCCTCTGCTCTAGCCACTGCACACACGGGCCTTTATTCCTACAAGTTTGGAAAGGCTGGAGACCAGTCATGCCGTTCACATAATTTATTTTAAATGTTAAGTTCCTTGAACTTCTGCAGCAAGGCTTAATCACCATTCAGCATGCTTCTAGGTCTTTCCTTCTCCATGTCTGATAAAGCAGAACCTGCCCAATTTAATTTAAGTGCCATGAAACAGGGGGGCAGCAAGGAGCAGATAGGTCACTTCATATTCAGCATTCAATGAAGGATCAGCGATGACAGCCAGCCCCAGCTGCCACAGGATATGGGGAGCAGCAGCCCCTCAGCCTCACCTAACGCCTGGCAAGCTTCTGTAATGTGCTACAACCTCTTGACCATGCATTTAAAAGCTGGTTTATAGCATCAGCATTTCCCTACAGGGTACGCCTCAGCAGGGCTAGCCCCTGCATGAGAAAAAAAGATTCACCTATTTGCTATACAACCCTCTGAATCAGGTATCATGCCTCAGCCTTCACGCAAGATGTTATCCACTTTGTAGCAGTAGCAAGGATGAAGTCTCAACAGAAAGGTTTACCCCCTCAGCTCTCCAAAACAAACCCCAGAACTCCCTCAGACAGGGAGCCATTCAAGATAACTTTCCTCTTAAAATCACGGAGAACCTGAGAGGGAAAAGGAGATTTCCACAAAGCAAGCTTCTGAAACTACACTCTGAATAGATATTGCAACATCGTTATTTGCAAGTGATCCTGCCTAGGTGACAAAACCAATGCATTACCAAACCACGGTCCCAGCGTTTTGACTCAGATACAAGCTGCTATTGGAGGGGCGAAGGCACTGCTCACACATACCCCTATGACACTGAATACAGTTCACCAAAGCATAGCCCACAGGCATGCACATCCCACCTCCCAGACATCCTACTCCCTTAAAACAGGCTAGATCAAATCATAAGAGCCTGTCATCAGGGAAGCAAGGAGCCACAAAGACTTCCTGTCAGACGCGTAAAGAGGACAAGATGGTGACAAACGTACCATCTGGCAATTTACTCTTCTCTCCAGGCTGCAGCACACCACCCAGATTAAAAAGCTTGCAGGAAATGCTTCCTAGCCCCATTGCCTCTTGGCTTCTGTGTTACCCTCCTCCTCACGTGACTTAAAAATGAATTGGGAAACATGTTGCCCTGGCAATGTACAGAGACCACAAAGTGATCCACGGTGGCTGGTACCACAGAAGCATCCACAAAATGACCTGCCCCCATCCCCTTTCAGTTTAACTGTGCAATGCTGCAGCATCCCAGGGCTCCAGAGCTTGAGGAAGGCAGGTGGTGGCCTTGGAGGCTGCACAAAAAGCAAACCACCAAGGGTCTGACCACACCGGTTTCACACTTTCCAAAACCCGCTTTGGTCTGCATACAATCACCTTAGAAACCAGGGGAGCCATTGCTATAGGTAAGGCACACCTCAGCACAAGTAAAAGGAGAGAGAAGCAGGCTCCATTCATGAGCTGGAGACCAGGACTACAAACATTACATCACAGTTTAAAGGTGAAGTAGTAATCTGTAAACAGTTTAAATCAAACTTTTGACATTCAGCTTGGCGCAATCCACACCTAGAGTCTTAATGAACTCAAGTTTCTAAGGTCCATCTACTTAAAAACTTTACTCTTATTAGAAAGCCAAAGGAATTGTTTCTATTTGTGAAAGGAATAGATACATATAAAAAGCATCTAAAAATACACATTACATGTCAAGTTAGAGGAAGTTGCTGGTACAGAACATGTTAGGTTTATTTAAGAAATGGTTAAAAATACAGTACCAGGTAAAGAACCGAGCAATCAAGAATGAACCAGTTAATGAACAGTATATGATAACTCTCAAAAGATTTTTATTCTGCAGAATTTTTCCAAGTATTTTACATTTTAAAAAAAAGTTACAATGGCCAATAAGAGATGATGCTAACTGGCTCCAGCATTCAGGCAGTAATGTTATACAAACATAGAGAGGTCTTACTGTTTCAGCAGAAGCCAAACATGCTAAAAACCATTTGTAGTGAAGCTTCCCCACTGCCCTGCTTTTGTCAAAATTAATTAACCGTCCCATTTATTCAGGCATCACTGCACTGATACCTGCTTCTCTTTTAAAATACTGGGAGAGAGAGGAGGTGCACCAAGCTTCTGGATTACTCAGCTACAGCTCTGGTATATAAACCCAGTCCAGGAAGGTGATCCTGCATTTGGACATGCAGACTGAAAACATGAAATCTGTTGTGTCTTTCCTCCTCTCTCTCGATTTATCTAGAAGGACAAATTTGGATGTATTACATAACAGTGCAAGTTGTACAGGACTCAGATGATACACATATCAAGACATCAAGCCCAATTCTATTCTCCTTGTTGAATCAGATTAAATACAGAGACTTGTAAGATTTCAGTGGAGTTTCTGCTAGTGTAAACATTAAAAAACAAGAGGAGAGATAGTCCTGGAATTAGAATATTTATTAAAATGAGCTTCATTTAAGGAAAAGTGGTTGGTGATAATAGCTCTCAGAAAACGTAGCTGATTGCTTAACAATTTTATTTACAGGACAATAAGTGCATTCAACCAGCTATCAAATAATGGCACTTTTTGATGGGCTTTAAGCCGTCTTTATAAAAACCTTCATTAGACTACTAAGTTCCTTCCACATTATCTTCAACTAGAAAAGTAGCAATAAATCAGTTCATAGTTCTTGACCATGCTCTGACCCCTGGCAACTGAAATTCTCATATGTAGTCTAATTTTTTGAAAAAATAAGTAAATACTGATTCAAATACAAGCTTTTTCAGCCATGGAATTATCTCATGGAGAATTAAACTAATTTGGAATAAGGTCATTCTTGTAGCAAACTATTAAAGAACATGGAATAAATTCAAACTACACGCTAATCTGAACTCACCTCTCTGTATGGAAAACGCATAGCTCTATTTACATCCCAATTCAAATAAATCAGCATAAGAGGGACACATTTACTTCGGTTTAACAATATCATGTGCTAATCTCATTCCAGTAGATTTTTGACAGGCTTCATTAAGATGTATGTGCTTCACTGAAAAGAGACACAAACTTTCTGCACAACTTCCATAGAGCTTCCCCTGTATTTTGCTTTCAGGCTTATTTTACATAAATAGAGGTACATTTATCCATACAGTCTTTTGCAGCCTGTATACATAGACAAGGTTTACTCTGTGCCAGGTACACATTGGCTCCAATACAAAAGCCACATATCTGTGTTAGCACAGTACTGTTCTCCAGTTATGTCCCTCCAGCTCTTAGCACATTGTTAATCATGTTTAGATTAATTTTCTTTCTTTCACTGCCACTTTCTCCAGCCTCATGTGCCTCTTCTAGAGTCACCTAAATGCAAAGACACTCTTCGGGCTTTCTACTTTGCTACCAAACCACTTGAACACTAAACCTATGGGCACTGTCTCCCATGTTCATCATGTTGGACAGACCATACAGTCTTTTCCCTTTTTTTTTTTGTTCTTCTAGAGCCCCTAGACCATCCTCAGTAGCTCTAAGACTGAATTGGTATCCTCCCTTACAGTATTAATAGCTTCAATTTTTGAACAGTCAGATGAATTCTCTTCCCCACAATATTATCAGTGGACCTTTCTGTCCTAAGAGTTTACCTTGGTTTATTTATACGTAGAAGTATTTTCTCTGTTCTTCTCTCTAATTCTCACTGTACACTGCCTTAGATGTAGAAAGGGGTTTTTTTGTTACTCTCGTTTAAAAAAACCTTTGAGTAATATCTTTTTTTGTTCAGCATCCTTCTCTGCATGTAGTAACTAGTTTCCCTGGGTTTGTTTGATTGCTCTTAACAACTCCCTGACTCCTCTTTTCAGCTTGCTGTCATGTATTATTTGATTTTCAATCTTCAGATCCTCCTTTTCTATGAAACCGTTCCCTAACCCAGATGGCCAAAAATATGTTCATTTGCAATAACTTTGTTGCTTTCTTCTTTGTTTTCTTACCTTCACAAACTTTCTAGCACTGCTATCCTTGTTCGGGATTAAAAATGATCAGAAATACTATTCTTACCTAATTTTCAATATTGTTAAGATTTCCTTCTACGCAAAGATCATAAATCTTCTCAGTCAAGCAAAATACAATCATTTAACTTTTCTGGGGTCTTGTTTAAAGAATGTGTCATGATCAGATTTTCCTATCTTCCTCTCTCTCTACAGAGGTTTCATTGCCTCTCCTCTGTCATTTATAAGCCAAATATTAGTTTAAGATACAGCTAGCTTGAGAGGCTCTGCAGGATCCAACAGGAACTACTTACAGTATGCAAGAGGGATTCTGGAGGACATTTGAGAAGGTGACTGTGTCATAGCTTTTGCTGTAACACAAGCAGCTAACCAGTAATTCTAAGTGTTAAAAGGGGTCATGGCATACATGAGTAATGGGCATCTGATCTCCAGGCACAGGACACATCAACTGCAAACTAGGGATTTTGGTATGGTAAAGGGGAATAGATCTAAACAGAGGAAGCATTATCGTCATTTACTGGATGGAAACCCATGGTAGTATCTCAGTAATTAATTGCTGCACATGCTAACATGAAAACTTAAAACAGATAAAATTTTAAAAGTAGAACCGTAAAAGCCAGGCCTAGATAAGAAAAACTAAACGCTTCCATAATAAATGTGCATAAAACCTAGGGGGGCACATATAAATTAGTCTGAAAGAGGCCTCCAAGAAGTGGTCCGGTGGCAGATGAAGGATCTGTACTAAATCAAGAGGCAACACCTTACTTCATTTGCTTCAGGTCTTGCCATGAAACATTGTGCAAATACCAGATGTAGTCATTTGTAGCTTCTCTTATTCCTCTGCTAATTCATAATTCTGTTGCTCTTGCTCCACTTTGGAAGAACAGTTACCAAGAACCGGTTATCAAGCATATTGCCCGCTGGCACCACCCTGCAGCCTGAGTCCTAGCCAGCTAGCAGTATCCCAGACAGTTCCCAGCTACATGGTGCAGGGTAGTACGTGACAGGGACTGTATCAGTGGACAGGAGGATGAGATAGTCCTAGTTGGCTGCAGAAAGAGAGTTCACCTGTACACATGGGAAATGTACTTACTATGCCATTTTCAGGAAAAAAGGGCAAAGTCTAACCTGCCTTATCTACCAGCACAGAGTAGCCTGTAATAATACTCCTGACAAGAAAGCGATTATTTCCCAAGGAAGCGATTACTTCCTTATTTTGTTCTAAAATCATCAATGATTTTGGACCCCCAAGTTGCCCTACAATGGTAGATGGTTCAGGAAAACTTGGAGCATTGACTGGAAATGGTTACATAACATTTCCTCCATGCTCATCTAGCTATTCTTTCCTTTTGCTTGCTGGTCATGTCAGAAAGCCTTATACCAATAACACTCTCAAACTTGGTGTGGGCAATTTTTGAAACCCTTGTCCAACAGAAGAGATGAAGGGAGCAGGACAAATAGTGGAAAATAACCATTTTCATGAATCCAGCCTCTCATTTTGATTCTGGTTTTTTGTTCCCTTTTCCACACCCATTCACATGTATGAGTTTGTATTTGCATAAATGCTGGGAATAAGGGCCCATACAAATACTCATTCATATGCAAACAAGGGTATTCACTCCTGTTCCAGAAGTGTTTGCCCTCTGTTTACAAGGATTCAGTAGCAAAAAATCACACAGCAGAAAAATATCATGAATACCAGCTGGTCAACAATACCCAATCAATAATGCTCACTAGCCCAAAGAAAGTCAAAGCAAGCAGATAGGAACACACTGATGTTCACCATGTCTTGATACAACTAGGTATTCAGAATAAATACACACAAATCAGACTCTGCACATATCATGCTTAAAAAAATACTACATTTGCCGATAAGCTAGCTGTTTGATGAAAAGAATCACGTCTACCACAGTGGAGACTGTCTTAACACCTAGCTCTACTTTTTGACACTGCACGGCCAGGCAGATTTCTGCTTCAGGGTTTTGTCATTTGTTTCATTCTGATGCACAGGAGCCCAAAACGAAAGGAGAAATTCCCTAAGGGATGGTTGGGATGCTCACTCAGGAATGGAAGCAGCAGCATTCGAGTCACTGGCACCAACTTCTGTAAAACAAGTACTCGAACTTGCTCTTCTATACTCCTGATAAATTAGACCACTGATATCTTCTATGGCTGGCAGCTTTCTGTCACGCTCAGCTACTGAAACTGTTAAACTCTGCACTTCCCCGCCTCCTCTCCATTTGGCCAGCAAGTACCTGGGAAGTTGAGAGCACTTACCCTAGGTACACAAGGTTCAGACTCAAGCTCCTCTTCCAAACGGGGCCTTCTCCTGGCTTTCCGATGTGCGTTGAGCATTGCTCTTCATTTCTGAAGCGAGCACTTACAAACACAAGGCTACGTGGTACACAGGGACCTCAGCCCTCCCTCTCTGGGGTGTATTGGTTTGAGGATGCATCAGCATTTTCTGACAATAGTTTTGGTTGAAAAAAATTCCAACTATATCTTACCATCTCATTCTTCAAGAGCAAAAGACCAAATCTGAAGTATGAGATATTCATCCCATGACAAAATGGGAAGCTTTGTATACAAAATACATTAGTTGTTATGGATTTTACTTCAAAGACTGTGAAGGCAAATCATTGTTCTGGGACTTTTTCCCAGTTAACCCTTTGCTAGGAATAATTCTATCAGTGATTTTGGATATGCCCTTCCTGCTTTCGCTTTCATCCTCAGGGAAGTTCAGGTAATTTTTGAACCATCTTAAATAAACTCCTTTTCAAAGAAACTAAGAAATGCTGGATCACATCTTGGCATCAATTATGACAGTGCAAACATATTGACACAGATTTTACAACCAAAATTTATCTTTTGCATCTGTTGTCTACAAAAAAAAGTAAAGAAAATCACAATATCATCAATATTCATTCCTTATGCGGAGTGAAACTTCCCCAGATCTAAATTACAGTTAAGTTTCTGAAAATCTCTTCACAAGAAAGACTCCACTCCTTAGGAATCGAGAGTCCACACCTCAGTCCCTGACCAGGCTGACACCTGGCAGGCAGTGCAGCAGCGAGCGTGCTGCAGAAGCCAGAGCGACCCATCTGTGGTGGTTCTGCTGGACCGCAGTGGACCTACACCTCTCCCAGGAGCTCAGCCCTAAAGCAACGTAGCTGCCTGGCAGAGTGAAGAGCCTGCTGCTCCACGGGTGCCAGAGCGCCAGGAGGGGTTTTCTAAGGCATCTGAATACAGCCCAGGAAACAACTGCAATTTACAACAAAAATAATACCACACGCATTGTCACACATGCAAACAACCAGTCAATCAAACGGAGAAGGGGGAATTAAAGTAAGGAGCACTCAGAACATGGTTGCAAAGGAAAACCATTTCGGTAACACATCTCAGAATGTACTGTGGGTTTTCTTCATAAAGTTGAGTTCCTTTGATTAAATCAGTTGTTTTCAACTTTTTAAAATTAACTGTTTTTTCTTCCTTCACCAGCAAGACTTTTTGTTTACTGGAATTATCTTTGGTTGAGGTGCACTCTTTTCTCACAGGTTATTTTCTCATTTTCAACAGATTTGCAGCAAAGAGCAGGAGATATACAAGTCTTCTATTCTGATATGTATTTTGACAGAGATTTATTTTGCATTCCCTTAACTTAGAGTTTGTGTTTGTATTGAGTATAAGCTGTGTGAGAAAAGCAATTGATTTACAAAACAGACTACATGCAATACATACAAACTGACTCCTCTTACCAAATAGGAAAGACTTTCTCAATGCAACAGCTTGGTGCAGAAGAGCATGCTGAGCTGAAAAGCAAATACAGCTATCTGATTAATTGATTCTGACCTCATAAATATTATACTTTGGGGGCTCTAATGGAACTTCCTGAGGGTAAATTGCATGGTTCACCTCATTCGTTTATATCTCTGGCTGACAGATGTACATTATGAAATGTCACTGAATATGCTGGCAATAAATGAGGTATAACATTAGCATCTTGGTTCTGTTTTCCTGAAGGAACACTTTTGTTAAATGAATCCCACACCAGTAAAAATATTATTCTCTACCATGTATACTTCTTTCTATTTTAATCAGTCTCCCAGAAATACATACTGGCCTTCCAAAAACACAGAGCCCTAGTAAATTAATAAAACAAGCTGCTCTTTTGTTGTGCATGCTTCCATTGTAGAAGCTATATTGTTGGAGAATATTAGGCTGTGACAAGCATTTGATAGTGTAGTAGTTGCACTAATGTTATGGTTATTATCTTTACTACCATGCAGTGAAACACAGTTAATTAAAATACAGTGAAGAAACTGCTCCCTTCCCCTACCCACACATAAATGAGACGATAAATTTGTTGTTGTAGTCAGCATATAGGGTCCCTTGACCCCTCTGCATGTATTTAGACATTATTCCATTTTATTTTATTTTTTATTTCATTGCCATTTGAGACTGATAAAACTGCACATAGAGGTCTGGGGAATAACAGCAAATAACCATGACATATGCAGTTTAATGAAATGATATACCGTGGTGCATTGCGATAAAATTCATAAGAATATATGCCACACTCCTGTAAGGTGTGCAAATTCCAATAAACCATTACCTCTTGCCATGAGCAGGCCATGACTGCAAAGGTAGCTTTGCCGAGGGATGGGGTGAGGGGAAAGAGAGGAGTGGAGGGAGGGAGACTGAGGGAAGAAGAACAGAGCTACTGGCAAGCCGCTGTAGTTAGAGGAAATGAACCATCCCTTTGGGATTAAACCTACTTTTAACTATCCCCTTTCCTCCCACTGTTAAGACATAATTGTTATAAAGGGCAGCACTGGCAAAACATGTAATTTATCTCTCACTAGTCACCGACAGCTATTCTGCAGGCTTCGGAGTCCAAGTGAGCTAAAAGGTATTTCATCATATACTGTTACCTCTAGGACAGCTTCTGAAGAGCCGCACAGTGGCTGGCTGCCGCACCTCCGCACGGAGAGCGGTACGAGGAGCAGCCCACATTTGTAGCTGCTTCCCAGACACCGGCCACAGGCACATTCCCCTCTAACAAACCTTCCTCAGCAAGCTCCAACCTCCGCTCTTCATTCTTCACAAGGGGAACGAAGGAGGGAGGCCAAGAGAGTTAGGAAAATCAGCCATGACAGGGTTTTGCCAAGGCTACAAACAGAGGGTGGAAGTAGGTCACAGAATTTGTGCCTGCTACTACATCCGTGCATTTATTGATTTACTCTCAGGCACAGACTACAGCTGTGCTGTAAAGGGCCTGTACAGACCTCTCTGCCTTTGCACAAAAGTGCACAGGTCAGTTTCACTTCACTCCTTATACTTTTTGGACTGAGTTTATGCCTTCAAAAAGGCGAGAAAAGCATGTGCTAGATGCAAAGAGCACCATCTAGCAATAAGAGCAGGAATACAAGGCATTGCTTCTGTGGCATCACCTCTGCTGCACGCTGAACGCTTCTGGGAGCTGCCAGGCTCTGGAACTGGGCTCAAGGTGGCTGCAAGGGTAGAGCAGTGTCCTTGGTAGACAAGGATACCTGGACTGCAAGGGCATGGATGCTACGAGAAAAGCTCCTCCCCGCTCTAGTGTCATTTACTTTGCTTGGTCAAAGTCATTAGTCAGGCCCCATAAAAATCATCACGTTTTGGGGGGGTTTTTTTTGTTTTGTTGTTGTTGTTGGGGGGGTGTGTTATTAAAAAAAAAAAAGGCAGTGGAGATGAGGGGAAGCAAATTGTAAATTCTGTGTCATTGTCTTCCTGTTCAGGCTTTATATTTCTTGGCTTTATTCTGTTAAAACTGATGTGGCTCCTGGTTGCAGTGTCTTCATGTTAGAATGTTTGCTAGCATAACTATCTATTAAAACAGGTGTGGAGATATATTCAAGAACAGCAAATAGGATTTCTACCCTGGAAAATCTTTAGAAGGTATATATGCTTAGATGTAGACAATTAAACACACAGATGTAAAAAGCAGAGAGACAAGTGAGCAGTATAAGTATGGTGATACTGGGTAAGTTTCTTGTTTACATTTTTCTACCATTTAAGAATATTTGCCTTTTCTGCTTCTATCTTGCACACAACTGAGAGAAACAAAACAGAGAGAAGAGGCATAAATAAAACAAATGCAAGTGCTTTACCAGTCTCTGCCTAAGTACCATCACACTCATGGCTTGGCTGATAATTCATTTGGATAAAACAAGGGAGCTACCCCACACTGCCTTATAACAGGGGACATCATCATGTGCATGATTACCAGGCTAATAAACCAGAGTCACAATTATACAGTACCAAGTGCCATAAACCTAGCCCTGCCGAGGCATTACACCAGCCAGCACGCTCTGAGGCTACTCAGTACCTCCCACACACACTGGGCACAGACCTAGTTTGTCCCTGCTCCAAACCCCTTGTACACCGTCCATCAAAGGTGGATTCATTAGTCGCAGGCTATGAATATGATGCCAAGTTGGACAATTCTAAGCCTACCCAGCAGAGAGCAGCAAGGTGAACAAATACATGCCAGTCACCTTGTCTAAATCGTGGGGTGGAAAGCAGGTCACTAACAGTGGAGGAGTCTGCTTCAAAAAAATTAATCATATCACACTTATACTAAATGTACAATGTCTAGACAGTATTGACTGTATGTACAGACCATCCTTTCAGGGTAAAGCATTAGCTGTCTCAGAGACCTGAAGCTATGTTGCTGTAATCAAAGCCTACAGTCTTTTTTTGTTGTTGTTTTTTGCACTGAAAATTTCCCCATGTGGTCTTGCAAGTGATGGAGCTATATAAACCTCCCTAACATGATAGTTGGAAGAGGAGGAGAGGGGAAGGAATCTTTAACCACCTGTGTGCACATTTACCTGTTTTACAACATATTGTGGCTGATAGGAACATGGTCTATTTATCTACATAGGGCAAAATTTATTTTTCTTTAAAAAATAATTTTTTATTATATATATTAGTTTTTCATTTTAATCACTAAATATCAACAGCAACATTTTTTAAGACAAGAATGCATCAGTATCTTTTCTTTTCTCCTCACAAACTGGGTTTCCACTACACAAAGGCAGATGTTTTTAACTCCAGTTTTACATTTCTTACAGCTACTTTGGTGTTTTATTTTCACCACAAACCACACTTCTGTAAATGTCCCAGCCAAAATATCATTAATTTTCCCTCCAGCAGCCCACCGCGCTTTAAAGGCACAACAGCCAAGGACATATTAACCTGCCTTAATGCCCAAGATTTGTCTGCTTCCTTTTGCTTTCCTCAGATATCAGCGGCTTGGTCTCTCAGGAGGCAAGTCAAGCCCTGCGATAGCCAGTGCCTATTGAGGCACAGGAGCACCCTCACACGTGGCATTTATTTGGCCAGCAGTGCTTAAGGAAGTGAGGGCCACCAACAGTGTCACCCAGCTCTCTTTGTTGTTGTTGTCAAGCAGCACAGCAGACACATCATTCAAAGGCTTCTCTTTTCGCAAGTGACATTTCTATAAAAAACAATCCTGGACTGCTCTTTACTTTTAAAAGGCCCAAAATACATTGCGGTCTCCTTCCTTTTAAAGCCGGTACCTGTACCATTCTGTTACTCATTTCTCTTTTCACCCTAATGATCAAGTAAGAGGCACACTGTTGCTGGTATTTGCAGGGCGCTCTCTGTCTGGTATTTGTGATTCAATAGCTGCCCAGGTAAGGTCAGAAGCAGAATAACTTCTGGCCGGTTCCACATGCATGTCTTTGGAGAGAAGGCAAAGGAGAGCAGAAAACAAATGAGACCAAATACGTGTCAGAGGATGAAAGGAGAAAATAAAGGGAGCATGAGAATGTAAGTTGACAGTCTTGAATGCTCAGCAATAATGCTAGCAACGCTCTCCACACCAGACAGAATAGCATAACCTGGAAACCAGCAAGATGTGCAGAGCTTTCTTTAAAATTAGGGTAGGTATCCATGATGAAGAAACAGAGCATTTCTGAGATGACAAAGGAATGAATGCTTGGCAGACACCTATCAGTTGTGTACACTTGTGGTATCAGAGATTAGTTAGGCAAAGCTAATTTACAGGAACACAGAAAAATTAATAAAATCAAACCAAAATTGTTGCAAGGAAGCACAATTTATCTCCCGTCTCTGACTTTCCAATTCCTTTTGAAGAAATAAACAGTGCCATTCCTCTAAACTACTAACCTTTCCCAAATGAAACCACATCATCTAACACCAAATATTTTCAAGCATAGGAACGTCATGGTGAGGGGTGGGGGAAACAAACCAAGAAAAAAAGCAAAATGACAAGCCTTAAAACACTATAAGAGTTTTTTCTGTAATGCCAAAACAGACCATGAGCTCCAGCTCTCCAAAGAGAAGCAAGAGAGTTTTGCTCAAGCATTTGTGAACGAGTTAGCTTGGGTCTAAGCTAGGGAAGACCACGTGTTCTGAAATACTTAGCCCTGATTAGCCATTTCCACCTCATGTTGTGGCTAGCAGAACCAATCTGACTGAACATTGTCTTTTTTAACCTGATGGACTAGACCAAATTATACCTTCCCAACTACAAGAAGATGCAAAGAAAATAATAAATAATAATACTAATAAAAAAAAAGCATGAGACTTTGCTGACTCCTTCTGAGGCTACTTATTTTCCCATTGTCTGGGTCAGTGTACATGATCTATTGGTTTTTTAGTTATACATACATACATATCTATCTATATATACACACACATCCCACTATCTAGTCAGTACAAATCATTAACTGACAACAGTAGATTACATGTATTTCTCTCCATAAATCTTCAGTGGAATATCACACGCAGAGTTTATGACAATCTATTTTGCCAATTCGTTGTTAAGCTTACTAGCTTGAGCTCTCTCCTATTTCATACGCTGTCTTCTCACTCACAATCTGACGGGGAGCTTAGAGAAAAGCTGGACATAGCTGGGCAGAAGCAGCTTGGTCAACCTTGGAAGGCAAACCAGGAACTGACCATGGAGGAACTGCTGCCATGGACCACCTCCGGGGGACCCTAAGTCAGGGGTTCAAGTCATCTTAGGTAATAGCCTGCAATATATCTGAGGGGATGCTGGAAGCAAGACATGTTAGAGGTGTTTGTTCCCAAAGGGCAGACAGAGAAAGAAGAGGGCCGTGGTGCCCTCCGTATGTGCCAAGAGTGGAAGAGAAGGTATCATGTCATTCGCAAGGTAAACCCAATAGCTGACGGAAAATAAATTAAGTTGCTTGTGTTAAAGTTCATGCCTGGGCAAACCACAAGGCAAGTGAGTCAATTTCCTTTCTGAAGCATAAGCCAAAACAGCTGAAAAAGTATTGGCTATACTGGTAAAGAAAGGGAATGGAGAAAATCCATGAACACTGCTCATCTTCTCAGAGACAGGAGCCAGCTTCCACCTTTAGAATAGATCCCCTAATTAGAAAAGCACTGAAAAAAATAAAGTCAGACCCTGCCTTTGATTTTCTCATTTCAATTTATGTACCCTATCTGCAAGGGAATTAAAAGAGAGGCAAATACTGAAAAGGAGATTTGCATAAGTTACACTGAAGCAAAGATGCATGCTGGTCTTCAAAGTGGCAAGCTCCAACATGGTTTCTTCTTCCTTCCCCACTTTTTTTTTTTTTTTTTTTTTTTTTTTACCGTTTTTCCCCTTAATGATCGTCTCCCCTGCCTCTCTGCAGAGTTGCATGGGAAAATGCTGCCATCCAGTGGCATTCCCAGTGCCAGCGGGACTGGGAGCTGTGAGGGTCCGGAGAGCAGGGCTTTTATCTGCCCAGAGCAGAGAGGGGCAGCGAAGGGGATTCAGGAGCTGGAGCTTAAAGACCTGCTGGCACCCTGCCTTTCACTGCCAGACACGGTTTTCTGAAATCAAGGATGCGGTGACTCCAAGCATCCTGCAAAGCACACTGATTATTAATTAGCTGAATACAGTTTAATCACAGGCAAACAGACACTCTAACCTACACATTTGAAAAGTCCTTATTTTTTTCACCTAGTACTATTCTAAACAGAACTGTATACAAATTAACTAAAAACCCAAATAGCTAGTTTAAAAAATGTAATCAGAAAGATGAAAGCACAAAAACATCTCTAATTTTGAATGGAAAATACTTCAAGCTTTTCCTCATTTAGAGTTCTTTCCCCAGTGCCCAAAAAGTCCCAGTTTCTTAGACTGAAAGAAATGTAGCCTGCTTCTATGTTATAGCACAGCCAGTTTTGGTTTGGTTTGGTTTGGTTTTTTTCCTAAGAGCATTTAACATTATTCAGCAACTTATTCAGGGATAAATGTCCACAGTCTTTAAGTTATAGTTTGAAGTCGTTCATCCGAGTTTTCAGAATCCATTAAGGCTTTGGGGACCTTTCTACCACTTTGGTAAAAGCTTGAAAATATCTGTTCTGGGTCAAGAGACTGTGCATGTAAAAAACCAGTTACATAGCTAATGTTGCTGTCTGAAAAGAGAAGACAGGAAGGATGAGAGCAAAAACAATCCTCTTAAGCACATACACTCACAGAGAAGGTCAGCAATGGCCAAAATTAAGAAAAGGGTTGTTTATTTACCTTATGGTAAAGGAATCTACACCATCACTTAAAAACACTTATGTGCAAAACTAATCCACCAGGTTGTTTAAGAAAAATTAGCATGAGTTTGTGGACCTTTGTTTTGACTGTGTCTTTAGCAGTAAGTGCTAATAAATTGTATTCAGGTTGTGCAGCTTGAGTTTAAGCTGCCTTCTTGCACCATGAATCTCCTTGACCAGAAACATCGAGCTTGGCATGGACTTGGCTCCATTATTCACCCATCGGAGCTTTAAAAGTCATTATCTGCTTCCCGAGATAGGCATGCAGCTCCCTCCATGCCCTCTGCACCCAAGAGGTGAATTTTGAACCCTTTCCACAGCACTCACTCACTCACAGGTGCCAGCCGCAGAGGCCAGCGCATCCCAATGCCCAGCACCCACCATCCTGCCCTCTCTTCTCTCTCTCCTTGAGGACACAGAAATCTGACAGGAATAAAACCAGTCCTTTATTTTGGACACAATCAATTATTTATACCCGTTTTCCTCAATTTACAAAATCTACCAACACTTTCAACTTTTCAATCACTTTACAGACAGGGCACATAACTGCCATTGCACGGCCCTAGTCCTACACTAAGTCCTACACTAATGAACAGTCTCATCAAAGGAAGTAAGAGGGCTGCCTGGGATCATCCACATGATTCTCCAGTGTGAGTGGATGGAGTCAGACCAGGGACTGGTTGGGTGTCCCTCAGACTGTAGATTTGCACGTCATGTCCAGATTCCACCTTCCATACCGTACCAAAGTCCAAAGGCAGCAAGCAGAACATAAGAAAGCCATCTACCTCCACGTGCATCCATGAAACAAAGTTAATGGATCAGTGTAAATAAGCAACTTGGTCTCAGTTTCGTGTTCTTCATTCCCAGTGTAAACCATTTTCAGTAATCCCACTAATTTATGGCAATCTTTTTATATGAATTGAAGTAATAGCTCTTTGAAGCCGTAAACTCCAGGTCTGTATGTAAATTCAAGAAAGCATATTTCTATTTCTGAAGGTTAAGTGTTCGATCCATGCAAAACCTAATAAATAGCTCAATTTTAAATCAATCAAATCATCAATCAAAACACTCAGCCTTAGAGGCAAGGTCATTACTCTGGATACAGGACCTACAATATGTGGTAAAAGACTGTACATTGCATACATGACAATGCTAATGGGAGGCTACTGCCTCCATTACCCTTCTTGGTTAAATCTACTGCTGCCATCCCCTATACCTGTTTATTCAAATAGTCTCTCTGCTATTTTCCCCTTACAAAATGTCTTCCCTCCTTGTCAACAATTGGCTCCACTGGATAGATATTTTGCAGAATCCTTTATCACTTCTGTTTACTGTGTGACTACTCTATGACTAGGCATGACTTTACACTCCCCAGAGGCATTGTTGTGGTATATTTTAAAAGGATGAAGAATTATCAAAATTTGAGAATACTCTCCTTTGGGCCTATCCAAAGCCATTAAAATCCAGCAAAGTTCAAGGAAAGACAGATTCACATTCCACAAGAAAAATTCCCCCCCTCCCTTTTTTTTTTCTTTTTTTTTTTTTTACACTTGTTGCATGAGTTAGTTTCATGCTAATTTTGCAAGAGTCGAAAGACCCAGACTGTTAAACCATTCTGATTACTCTATCTGGCCTGCAAAGGGTCATCTCTTTCAATGGTTATCATTAAGCTCATTACTGCACAATTTAATCATAGATGCTTAGACAAAACACTCGAAGCAAAATCTCACAATCAACATGTTTAAGTATATTACATAATAGATTAGTAGAATGGAAGCTTCCAATTTCCCATCAATAAGACTGAGTAAATTATTTTCTTGAGTAGCCTAATTACTATGAAATATCTCAACCAAAACCTCTTCCAAACTCCATCTATCAGTCATTTACTACATGCATCCTTGTCAGAAGAAATATCCATTTATCTGCTCCATTTAGAATAATAAGACTAATGAGTTTATAATTGTTATTTAACAAAATCCTTTATAAAAAGTAATGAAGGAAAAGCAACTATTGCATCAAGTAAGTAGAAAAAGTCACTGCCATGTTCATGCGTTTCAACAGCTGCAACCTTGCTTTCAAAACTTTTGATGTGGGCATAAAAAAATTAACAAGGCAGAAAAAAAGTAGCCATTTCTCTCATTCAAAAGATCAAAAACTCCTCTGGTCCTATAAGAATTTTCTGTTGAGACTAAATAAATAAGCTTTAAAAGAAAGAGTAGATTCATCTTGATCTTTCTTAATTATGTCAAAAAGAGGAGGGCCACGAAGATGATCAGAGGGCTGGAGCACCTCTCCTATGAGGACAGGCTGAGAGAGTTAGGATTGTTCAGCCTGGAGAAAAGGAGAGAGGAGGGAGAAGAGGGAGACCTTATAGCAGCCTTCCAGTACCTAACAGGGGCCTACAGGAAAGCTGGAGAGGGACTTTTTACAAGGGCATGTAGTGATAGGATGAGGGGTAATGGCTTCAAACTGGGAAAGGGTAGATTTAGATTAGGTATCAGGAAGAAATTTTTCACTGTGGGCGTGGTGAGGCACTGGAACAGGTTGCCCAGGGAAGTTGTGGAGGCCCCATCCCTGGAGGTGTTCAAGGCCAGGTTGGATGGGGCTTTGAGCAACCCAGTCTAGTGGGAGGTGTCCCTGCCCATGCCAGGGGGTTTAGAACTAGATGATCTTTAAGATCCCTTTCAACTTAAACCATTCTATAATACTATGAGAAAAGCAAGAAAGAGAAAGCTAGAAAGTCAACAGATCAGAGGGAGACATAGTATATGGAAAACAAGCATGGTGCATATCTGGCAGCAACAGCCTCTACAGTTAATGTAACTGGTTACCACAGCCTTAGGTGGTAACCACTGTGTTTCACTGGACAATGCATCAGCCAAATCGCAAAGCACATGTTATTGTGTTTACAGCTGCCACCAAAACCCAAAGAACTACAAAGTTACCATCAATGTGAAAGTATGCACATCCTCTCCCATAGGATTGCCCATCTGTGGGATTCACATTGCCAGCAGTGGGAATTTCACAGTTTGGACAAAGTCCCAAACAGGAGGTTCAGCATTGTGCAGTCTTTCACTAATGGATTTAGAAGGGTGTGGACTCCCACCTCTCCAGGATGCTTTTGTTGAGCTACACAAAAACACGCAAAGGTAAATCATGCAACTGTTAAACTAATGCTGCCATCACTAGATCACACCATTTCACAATTAAGTAGGGCTCTTATCACAGTTATCAGTGGTCAGCATTTACACACCTTTGATAGTGCTCTTGCTTGCGCCTTACCTTTCAGTTCATAACACTTCACTCAGTATTTATGTCATGTTCCAGGCGCTTTGCAAACATTAATGATTTTAAAATAAATAAATAAATAGGACTGGCATAATACAATGAAAACAAAAGTCTAGGGGACTGTTTTGCCCAGGTCTGCAGGCAATAAATGAATGCACTACAAGGTTAACGTATAGTCAAACTGAAGACTCAAAAAGCACCTCAGCATCTAAGACAGTACCATAAAGGGAACAAAGTGTGCCCAGTAGCAGCTACTGTTATATTTAAGGGCACATTTATCCTGGATCCTCTACTTCAAGATACTCACTAATCACCTAGAAGTCCTCCTCTGAACCTTCATCAGACTGTTGTGCCGATCCACTCATGCTGGTCCTTTATTCACTTCAGGAGTTACCATGGTAAGTAAGTGTCTTGTTTTAGTCACTCTCTTCAGGCCTTCCATTTTATTACCCATGTGAATTGTCTCAAACACCAAGACAGTCTGCAAAGTTTGTCTCACACACACATACTCATTGACTGCCTATTCCCAGTGAGCATCTTTAAGACAGACAGCCTCTTCAGCTCACATAATAGGGAAGACTATATTAAAAGTGTAAACTGAGTCACACTATTTCCACACAAAACACATCCCCAGGGACAGTGCAGAATTTATGAGAACAATTATTAGGGACTAAAGAAAACAGATGTACTTAAAGACAGAAATCGGAAAAAAAAATAATTAAAAATCACTTCAGCTGAAAGAAAAACATAAAGAAATCTTGAACTTGAATGGACTATGCCAAACAGCATTAGTGGGTTTGAGGATGTGTTCCATCTCCAGATATCAAAGCAGAGATAGTAAAGCATGGAAGAAATAGAAACAGATCTGAAACTTGAGCCAAAATGGGGCTGGGAGAATATACCAATGGGTTGTTATTATATACTAGTCCAGTTCATACATTCTTTCCAAGGCATCCAGCATTAATCTCTATTGGAAAGAGGATATTCTCCTAGATGGACATTTGGTCTAAGCAATGCTACTGTTTTCCTACTCTATTCCTTTCCCTCATATATATATAAGCTCTTTGTAGATAACTGAAAAGGAAGAGGTTTGAGATTCCACACTATAGGGATGAAAAGGATTTTAGAAGAGGCAAAACTACATTTAAGAATTACAATATTTCTTTTTCTTTGTCCTTGTATTTTATACACAGTTAGACAATTTCACTGCATGCTGATAAGGTTATACTACAGGATGCAAATCTCTGAAGAATTATTCAAAAGAGATAGCACTCAATAAAGATTCCTGTATTTGAAAAGTTGCAACTAACATGTCCCATGTGAGAAATCAGCTTGACCGTTTTGATCATTTCTGGCTCATCCCTGAGTCAATGCCTGGCTAGTCTGAACACTGAACAATGCAGTTTACACTAACAGTAAATTGTTCAGCAGAACAAGCCAGAGAAAGGAAACCTCTTCCAATGAAAAAGGTAGCACTTGTGGCAGGTTTTTAATCCCAGCCTCAGGATGAAAGAATGTCAAGAATAGATGTTGATATGTTTCTGGTTTCTTTGATGACATTTTTAACAGATAAGGAAGGATTTTTTATCTTGGATAGCTACCAATACTTTTGCAGCCGTAACGCTTGTGAAAATATTTTATTTCTGTGAAGGCAATGTTTTCCTGTCAAAAAATTGATCTGGTTGAAAATGTGCATGTCCTTTGTTAACAACATGCCTACCCAACAAATTCAGGAATGAAACAAAATATCCATTTCTTACATGTAAACCTCTGTGGAGCTGTTTTGGTTTTGATTTTCGATTTGTTCTCTCCCTGTTTCAAAAGTTAGATTTTCCCATTATGGAGAAAAACCTACCTCATTGAATTATGCAAATAGGGATTAAATTTAAATCATAAGCAGTGGTTTGATACAGTTAAAAAAGGACTAAAAAAGACTTAAAAACTGATAGCCTATCCCTATACATTCTAGTTCACATCTGTTTTACAATTGCTCTGCAGAAATGTTGGGAGTCTGCCTACAAACAATTCACACAGAAAAACATTCTCAAAATAGCTTAATCCGTCTGCAGTTTATTTCAGCTGCCTTTGTTACCAAGAGTTTGGTTAATGGAATGGGATAAGTGCACAATTTGAAGACAAGTATTATCATCTGAACGTTACTGAAAGCATCTCAATAACTGACTACTTGAAGGAAAGACAGTAAGAAAAGGCACAGAAAGAGTTTCCAGCTTAATTCCACCCTTACCTTCTGCCCCTACAGAAAGTCCTTGCCTACTCTAGCTGAAGACACTGTAGCCCATTTGAGGAGCTTATAGCTTTGAAAATTAAAACACAATCTAAGCCTTCAACAAAAGTCTCTCTTCTTGTCCCTGTGAATTTAGGTCAGGTTAGCAAAAACCAAACACATAATGGTCCCTTTTTTCTGCTGTCCTGGTTTGACATAAAACAGGACCAATTTTGTTCAGTAACTTGACTTTTTAGCTAGGCCTCTTCTAACTGTTGAAATTAACAGCATGTTGTGCAGAAAACTGTTCGCTCTCAGAGTGATAAGACCCGTGTTTGTAGCTAATGCCAAGGAATGGGATGCAGAGAGACTCTTGCTTATACTTATTGCTATAACAACTAAGGGCAGCCAACTTTGTTATTTGCCCCTTTGGAGGGTCGGAAGCGGAAAAGCGTAGAGGGGTCACACCTGCGGGGAGGAGCGGACAGGACAGGTGACCCAAACCTGACCAACAGGGTATTCCATCCCATCTGCCTCATGCTCAGTATAAAAACTGAGGGATCAAAGAGTCAGCCTCTTTCTTCAATGGCCGGCGTCCTGGGAGGACTCTGTCTCTGCGTCTGCCTTTGATCCCGATCCTGAATCCAGATCCGGAATCCAGTTCCCATCCGTCACTGAGTCCAGTCTGGGACTTCCCCAGTGCCTGCTGGTGACGTGATTGTCATCCTGGGAGCTTGATACAGTGTTGTATATATTTCATTATTTCTCTTTTTATTATTTTATTATTATTATTTCATTAAAGTAGTTTAGCTCCTTCTAAACTCTTAAGTCTCTCTTTTTCTCTCTCTTTCTTGCCTCCCTTCAGGAGCGGAGCAAGAGAAAGAGAGCATCTGTCGTTCCACCGGATTGGGCCAATCTGGCCCAAACCACGACATCTGCAAGAACAGTGAATCTCATGGGAAGACTAGCAGTGTGGGATTGTGTATTCTCCAGGCTTTCTCCATCTAAAACTTGGATGACTAAATTCCTACATTGCTGCTTACAACTTTGCTAAGCTCCCTTGTAATGACTAATTCTGTCATGTTTAGACCCATTAGAAATAATTAATGTTTAGTAGCTACAATTTTAAAATGCATTACGTGGGACAAATAGAAACCAGATTCAAACCGAAATAACAACATACATTAAACTGCACTCACTTGAGTGCCAGACAAAGGTTAAAATGATGCAGAGCTTTGCTAAACTTTGAGAATAAAAGGAAGACTTAGAAGATCTTAGAAGCGGACAAAGATGTATTTAGTAATTAAAAAAAAAATATTATTGCTATAAATTAAATAGGCAGCGTCCTTCATGAAAACAGTAAAACCCATACCTTAGAGTCTAGATGCAAAATTCATTGGAAATATGGGAATTCCACTTTTATCTCTAGTCAGTCACTGGAACAGGTTGTCCAGGGAAGTTTTGAAGGTCCCACCCCTGGAAGTGTTCAAGGCCAGGTTGGATGGGGCTTTGAGCAATCTGGTCTAGTGGGAGGTGTCATCACCCATGGCAGAGTGGTTGGAACTAGATGATCTTTAAGGTCTCTTCCAATCTAAACCATTCCATGATTCTATGTCTATCTTCTCAACAGTGAACACAATAATCCTGCTTGTGAAGTGGATTCATATTCTTCATGCTTTTCCTTAAGCCACCTGTATATCTGAATACTTATGCAAGCATTTGTATAAACAAACAGTGACTACTATGTCTTCTCTTGCCTGAAACTGCTTCTACACATGTATGATGTTTCTCCTTAATTAGTCACTACCTGGAGTTTAAAACAATTCAGTACTACTTGAAAGCTGGTGGAAAGCAGGTTATTATCTCCTTTAAGAAAATTCAGAGCAACCTCTCTGGAACCTACACTGATAATTCCCTTCAAGACAAGGGTCGGCGGGGGGGGAACAGGGACAAACCAAACCTGTCAACTGTGCATTTGATCTGAATTTGAGAAATTTAAGGAGACTCACAAAAATACTATGTTGCTCAGACACTCACAGAGTGTTTGTTAAGAAAAAAACTAGTTTACTGTTGGGATTGTGGCACAGAGTAACCCGCACCTGGGGAATTAAATCTGTCAAAGGGGCTGGTCAGTCACCATCCAAATGGCAATGGGAGTCTGTTGCAAGTGTCTTCGCAGTGACGTCTTCACCTGGGTCTGGTGAGACTCCCCGCACTGTGGCTCTGCAGATTCTTTCTACCCGGCTGGCCCATGGCCCTACATGACTACTCCACTACATGCATGATCCATTGCTATTATCTCAAATTGCATGCAATACACCCCCAACCATCTTACCTACATAAAAAACACCGTACTACATGACCATTTCTGCATCTGTAGGAACAGTTTCTACTGACTTTTTACAGGTGTCTTATCTATCCACAATTTGATGTGTTTTGCTGTAGGAACCATCTGGGTGTCCCTGGGACAGCCAGCTTCTCCAGTCAGCATGTTAATCATTGTGTTTAAGCAAAGGAACTAGTCTAAGCACAGGAAAATCTGCATAAGGAAAATCTTCAGGATGTTCTGAAATTTCCACATGGAGGGCTCCTGCACCAAATACTTGGTCAAATATTACTCCAAATATCAGTCAAATACTTTGTAGAGAAGATGTCTAGGAGTTCAATCACTGAGTTTCAAATCAGTTCAGTGTCCCAAACCAGTCCATTATCTCATCTGTGCAAATGACAAGCCAGGGAGCTCCTGGACTACCCAAGCTGTTAATGACTTAAGCGCAGGTGTGCACACGGGCACAGCCCTGTTACCTAGCTACAATTATAACATAACAAACTTGATTTTTTTAATTTATAACTTGAATCCCATAGCCCCTGCCACAAAACAATCCGGGATTTTAGACAGCTACAGTTAACCTCATTTCTCACATGGCCACCCTGAGAAAGCCCTACTTTCCAGAAAATTCCTCCACTGCACCAGAGACCACCGTGGGGCTTGTCCACAGATTCAGCATCTCAAACATTTGCAATACCATTTTACAGAAAAGGAAGCTGGACCTTGTGTTGCAAAATGGAAAATTTACTCTCACAGCTCAATGGAATAGAGGCTTGTAATGAAATTACCATAAGAGATTCTTTATAGCTAAGCTCTTCTAGATATAAAGTTGTACTAAACAGAGTATAGGGCACTGAAAACAGTCAGTATTCTGCCCTAGTAACTAAATTGCAATGTGCTCATGTTGCAAAATTTTGCCTAAAATAAAGACAACAGTTCTCAGAAGGGCTATAGATATGAATATCGTCTCAGCCAGCACTGGATTTTGTGGGCAATAACAAGCTGAGAAAAATATGCCTCACATTTATGAATGGTTGATATTTAAAGGAAAGACAACATATGGCAATTCTTATTTCAGGATTAGAACATTAAGACAGGTTACAGTAGCACCGACAGTGACTGTCTGCTAACATGACTCAGGACAGCCATATGACAAAGCAAGAGAATTGTGTCAGTCCTCCTGATTGCTTTTTCCAGTACCTACATATAAATGTACTGGAAAGGTCAATAAGAGACTATATTTGGATTTTACTTAACCTGCTATTCCAGTTTCAGCTCATGAACTAGACTGAAGGAGATTTGTGAAACACTGGACATTTAAAGCATGGGATAAACATGATAAGGCACTCAGCCACTGGGATAATTTAAAATTAGTTCTGTCAAAGTTGATAGCCCCCTATATCAGCTACTGAGAGGCAAGTACACGCATCTCATCCGCACCTGCATAAAATGAAGTGATTGCTATTTCACTTAACCATACCAATATTGGAGTGACTCCAAAACCCTGAGAATCCATTAAGCCTTTGGAAACCAGGTGGGTTTTTTATTCACTGCTGCCAAGATACCACTCTTCTAGTATAACAGAAGTTTAAATTCTTAATGTTTGCTCTAGGCAGTACTTCCCAAAGCACAGAGGGTCAGCAAAAAAAAAAGCGGCTGCACCAAAAGCAATATATAACCTGAGATTTGTAGGCATCAGGATGGCAAAAGAGGAAGATACTCTGTTTTGCCATAAATTAACAGAAAAATAATTTAATATCATATTCCCACACTAATTATAATCTTTGTTTTTCTTCAGGTCTAACTACTGCATCTAATACAAAAAACATCCCCGGGCTGCTGGTACCAAAACAGAGTTGCTCTGTCTAGAGACTGAAGTGTCTGATTACCATACAAGAAGAAATCTGGGAAGCCTTCCCTTCGACTGGCAGCAGCAAATTTATATCCTATGTAAGGCACTGGATCTAGATTATTTCAGATTCCTTTTATTCTCTACAAGCAAAGTTACACAACAATTAGATTTTCTAGACAGAGATTTATTTGCCAAACATTTGAACTTCTATGTAATGCTTTCAGTAACAACTTAGTAATCTGCGTCCCTCCATTTATTCTGCTCCATTTTCCTGAAGTCATACAATTCCTACTCTACCACCTTTGATCCTCACCTTGGATTTGCCCTGCTGTCCATTATCAGAGCTGCTGGTATTCCCAGCAAAGAAAATAATTTCATCTGACTGCTCACAGAAACTGAAGTTCCTGTTTGATGCACAGATCTGGGTACTTAAACAGAGTAGTAAACAAGAGAGACTTTTGCAGAGCAATGAAATTAAACTGTCTTTTGGCTCCCCTGCCAAGGGCATGCAAGACCTGCTCCCAGCATTGCTGTGCTGTGGGATTTGGGGTTTTTTGTACCAAAATGGATCTGGAGGATTGTTTGTTTAAATAAAACACTGCAATTGGCCATGGTTCATTCAGTCTAGTTGGCACCCTGTCTAGGAAAAAAAAAATATTGTATTTCAGTTTGAAAAATTGTTCAGCTTCTCTTAAGAAGGCAGTTGACACCTTTTCTACTCCATTAATTTCTTCCAGCACTCTTTTTTGCAGTTCCCAAGATTTTTCTTTTACCACGACCCACCCACACAGCAGTGAAGTGTAGGCCATGATCTTTTTCAGGCATATATGCTTATAGCAAAAGACTTCTTTTCTGCCAGATATTTTTGTGAATCTTTCTGCTTTTGATTACAAACCTGTGGACACAAATCATTTCCCAGATACTTATGCTAAATGATACTCACTACAATAAATTGCCATGATTTATGTAAACAGTACAAGTGTTATGTGCTGTTTAAGATCGCTCTGTCAGGGCATCGGCATTTTGAATCAAGGCATAAGCTATTTTCTCATGCTGTTATCAATACCATGGAAAAAAGCCACTTGCTTTTTTCTGAATAAGTATTGCCTTATTGCTATCCCTATAGGAAACCCTTGTAATTTTTAACATACACAGAGTCTAAGTTACTAACCAAACATTCACTCGTGTTTTGCTCCCCATAAACAGACCGACTGCAAAAGCAGCATGCCCTTCTCACTGCTTCAGTACTTGCATGAATAGTACTTGATGGTTAATCATACCTTATGCATGTTGCACATCTCTCTTTTTGATATTTCTAGGCATATTTATCTCAGCTTGCAATTTACTCATGTCAGGCTGTCTGCCTCTTCAAAATGTTATTTTGCTTCCAGAGAACTGGCAGTTTTCCTCATTTAGTTTTCATCAAAACTCTGCTGAGTTATCTGAAGCCTCTATATGGAGGCTATTATGCCCTTATTTGTACCCTCCTCTCCCATCCCTTCTTCTGCCACTGTTAGCAATGCACATCTTGATATGCTCTCCCAGGCGCCCGACTCCATGCTCCAGAGATCTGCGCAATACTGAACGTGCGGAGCATCTGATACACAGTGATAATCTTTCCGAGCAAGCCTTGCTAAAGGCACCTTAGATGCAACTTATTGTCAGGTTTTAGCTGCTGGGAATGTGTGAGGCACTCACCTTTCAAAACTAGTAGGCAACTGACATTTTTTTACATTACTTTCTCTTCTTGAGAGCCCAGATAATGTCCTCTCTCCCTCTTTTTACCCTTTTTTTAATGGATGACTTCAAGCACAAAATCTGTCTCTTTTTCACCATCTGGCAAACAAGCCAGATAGCACAATTAGTTGGTTACAGAGAAAGACCCTAGCAACAAAGACGGCAATCCAAATTTAATCTAAATTTTGCTGGGGAAAAAAAAAAATTCTGCTGTGCAGACCCTGGGTTTTGGCTTATCTGAGGAAGAAAAGTATCACAAGTAAGGTTTTATCTGGTAGTAGTGTATCCCAAACAAAACAGCAGTTCAGATGGAGAAGTTTGATCTTGAATCTCTGGTTGATTATTCAGGTTTTACAGTTTGAATTCATTTAATGTGTCTTCTCTAAAAGACCTTCTACACGGCCTTTCCACCTTCTGCCAAAGTGTTATAGAAAGTAAAAGCCACAGCTGTCAAATAAGTAGGATTTCACCACTTCCGCTACTACAGAAGATAGCAAGTAAAGACTCAGAGAAATTGAAAAGCCCTCAAGTATGACCCAAACCACCCCTCTGCTCTGAGGGAGCATAAAGTACACACAGAAAATACCTGTCCAACATGATCCTGGATTTTTTCAGTGAAGCATCCTCCAAACATTGTTGAAGTAGCCTTTTTCAGTGTTTCACCAGGCTAATAGGTAGAAAGGTCTTTTTCCTACTATCAGAACTAAATCAAAGTGTCCTATTTTCTACCATATAAACATAAATTAAGCTAATTTCTCCCTCTCATAAGCAGAGAGAAAGATTGAACATTGCATCTCAATATCACCTGTATGTTGGACAGTCTATAAGAGAAACAGCTAAGGAGCTATTAGCTAACAAACACCATTCTCTATTCCTCTTTCCTATCAGGACGTGGTTTCTAAACATCTTACTATTGTTAGTTTTTTTCTCGGTTCCCACATTAGAGCAAAACTTTTTATTTTTGAATGATTTCACAAAGATTTACATTCACAGCATGTTATCATGCTGCAATTAGTCCTTGCGATAAAGCACTGGAAGATGTTTACAGTAGCAAGAGCCAGGGTTCAGGCTTCAGAAGTCCCTCTTTAAAGGTCATCTTGCCCAAGGCACCCATATTAAGAAACACTTCCATACTCAATTGCCTCCACCTCAAGTGCTGTTCCTCAGTGAGAAGCATACTAATTTGGGGATTCATAACAGAAGCATACCCACCATCATCAATAATAACTACAACACCTGGTATTTCTACCATTTGTCCTTCCTTTAGTTTCTTCACTTGTGGGTGCAAACGTCCCAGAACAAATGTCCTTTTAAGCATACCATTTTTCCTCCCCCATCCCCACAGCATACCTTGATTGCTAATGGTCAGCAGAACACAGAGCAATGCCCACGAAGGATCCTTTCCAATAAGTAAGGATAAAAGTAGAGCTGGGGGAAGAAAGGAGAGATCATTTAACTGTTTAAAAATATCAGGCAGCAGGTAGCTCCCAGGATAGTCAGGAGGTGCGCACTGCCATCATCTTCTCTCTATCACAACCCAGAATAACACCACTCTTTGCAATAAGATTTGCCACTTTGCCCAGCTTGTGGTGACTCCAGTGAGGTTAAGGCACAGGGAAGAGTAAATGAAGGATGTAAGAGATGCTTTAAAAGCACACATTTTGCAAGGAGTTTTTAATTCAGCAGTCCTACATAGGAGTCACTAAGACGTAACCAGCCTTCCGGCCTGTTTCCTTCCTTCACTCCCACTGGTTTCTGCTCAGTAAATAACACTTTACAGGGAAAACAGCTTATGCATATGTGAGATGTCAGAGACTGATCAGAACCAAACCTCAGTCAGAAAAGCACATTGCAACACAGCAAACTCTCCTGCACTGTCCTGTCAGGTGGACATAGCGTGGGAGTCACGTCAAGCTGAGACAATCTTTCATTTCCTATGCTCAGAGGCTTCCTTCCTCTCACATTAAAAACTAAGACCACTGATTATACATCTCATGTGCCAGTACACCAAAGAGGCATCAGCCAAATTATTTTCATATTGGATCCAGTGAATCTCTATACACACTGGAAATAAAACGTCTGTATTTCAAGGCAGTCAAAGTGCCAACATTATGACCAGTCTGTCTGTCTGTCCAGGCCCATCTTGTTACTGATGACCCAAGCAGGTATCAGACAGGTCACAGTCAGCCAGGCAGAGGAAGCTATCCTTTTCTGAGGCAGAGAAGACATGCAGAACATGTTTCTTTGATATTTTCTAGCGCATCGTATCTTAATACTGCAAGTGTGAGATAGAGTTACTCATGTCCTCTCCCTCTCCCTCTTCCCACACCTCAGGGAGAAGTCCTGCAGAATTTAACAAGGAGGTAACTAATCACCTGCTATAAAAATGAAAGATTGCTGAAGAGGTTATCCCTATCATCACAACATAAATATGGATAACTCCGCTGAAGACAATAAAGTTCCACTGGGATAAAAGCATTAATCAAGCCTTAAAGAATTTTATGCAAAATTCATTCCTTTTACAAGATCTTTGGAGCCATTCCGCAAAAGAGATAAAATCCTTGTTCAGTTAAAAGGATGGTTACAAAAACCTTTCATAAAGGTTTTCCGGTGAATTTTTAAGAACTTTTCCATTAGTACAGAATGATAATATTGTCCCTGGAAAGTGCTTTATTCATGCAATAGTACAGCATCTACACAATGCCTCTTCATCTGAGCTATTACAGCACACAAAGGTAGTTAGAGAAGGAATGCATTTTATAGAGGATACGCACCACTTCAAACAATGACAGTAATAAATGCTGTAACTACCAGCATTTCTTTCCAATGAACGGGATACTCATTTAACTTAAAAACAGGAATTTAAAACCTATCTGCAGCCATAAAATTTGATTATTTTCCTAGTAGCTGACTGAAGATGACAGACAAATGCTCATCCTGCTAAGAGAGACTCATTTTTGGAATTGAGGCCATTGCTGCAGAAGCTTCCAGGGCACGGAGGTTTTTGAGCCTTTGTTTAAAACCCTGTGGGAGAAAGAAGATTCATTACTGACAACAGGTTTTGAGAGAAGAATCATTTCATCAGGAGTGGTTTTGACCTCAAGTATGATTTTCCTATTGTACAGTTCAAATGAAATACACTATTTCTAGCGATGCAGTAGCTCCAACTGGTAAAACAAAGCATATTGTAGGCTGAGAAGTATCTGAGGAACTGACTGTCTATCATAACGAATGAAATGAAAATTCCACTCCATTTAGTATGGTCCCATAGGAGTAATACACATAGCAAAGTTTCAACCAAATGGAAAATGCAATAGCAGCACTTAACTTCATTTTCTTGTATCTGTTCTCAATTTTACAAGGGATATATTTTACACATCTGTAATAATTATACTCAAATTGTTTTTAAATTAAATGTCATGGAACATAGTTGAGAAAAAACAGCCTTCAGCACAGGAATTACATACTGTTTTAAAACAATACATAACAATGATTAAGTAACTGTAGGTACATTTAAAGAAAAGATAGTGAGGGAATCTCAGCGGGATGATTTTTTCCCCCTTTCCTAAAAAAGTTGCATGTGATTGTCCCTAGAACCCCAGTAGAAGATCCCCCCCTCTTTCCGAACCCAGCTTCCCCTGATATCACAAACCCTTTAAAGAAATGATGCACTATTGATAACATTGACATATAAGATAACTTTCATTACCTTCCATTTGACACCAAGTACTGTAAAGTACACACATAGTTCTAAATCACCTGTTTGAAATTATGTTACCAAAACTGGCTTCTTTTTAACAGGCATAAATAAACTGAAGCATGTTTTTAAATATATATATATAGAGAGAGAATGTGAGTGTCTGTGTCTGTATCAACATATATATACGTATGCAGGCTTGCTGGTGCAATACGAGCACCCTTTTGGGACAGGACCATCACAAACCCAACAATTTCTCCTCCTCTATTGAGCAGACATTCTGGGTGCTGACCTTCCCCTCCTTGCCAGAAGTGCTTTAAGAGCCAGAGTGATGTGGAGAGATGTAGTGAAAGCTACAGCTGAGATTTCAGTCTATCCAGATGGATGCATCAAGTGAAGTGAAGACCACTTAGACTTATTCAAAGTTTCAACCAAATTCCACTCTTCTTTTGGGGGGTTTTTTTGGTTGTTGGTTGTTTTGGGGGGTTTTTTTTACATGACTGCTGCAAACTTGTGGTTAAATCTGACTATTTTTGCTTCTACGGTAGGCTCGATGAAAGAGTCATACAGCTGTTCATGTTTAAGCTGGCTCAGGTAACAAAGTGCAGCACTCCAAAGATGTAATTAATGGTCACGTGAAACAGTATGAGTCACCATCTCTTAATAAGACATGAGCAAAACAGGCAAGTCACACAAAGTAGTTGTCATCACGTCCTTCTCACCATGCCATGCAGGAGTGCATTTCGTGTCTTGCAAGCTATAGATAGTCTGTTTCCAGAAGGTTATAGATACTTTGGTGAATAAATGTTACTGACATCGTATTGTGTACCCTTCTAGGTCTGAAGTGCATTTGCTACATGTACACACATGGCACTCCTAGCTCTGGAACAGTTAACCTGAGAATCAGGACATCCACAGTAAATGGTTTTTAAGCCAAGAAAATGAAGCTTTTTTTTTCTTTTTTTTTTTTTTCAAACCATACCTAAGACCAAAGCACTATAAATAAGCTGATTTGTTACACATACGCAAACATAGGTCATGCTTCCACTCACTGATATGAGGCTTCTGTCCCAAATCATTTTAAGGACCAAACCCCAAACTCCCCAGTTCCTAAGCATTGAGCAGACCTCCAAATCTAACACTAGCAACTGCTGCCCTAGTGAGAGGACTTCCCTCTGGCATTCATTTTTCACCCTTCACTTTTTTCAGTAGTCATCTTTTTCCATCTTACCTCACTTTGATCTTTTCCATATATTCTAACATGGCACTGTTTAACAGTCTTCATACAGGTCAAAAATTTAACAAGAAGATTTTGTTTGTCTGGTTTTTTCTTGGGGTTTTTTTTGGGGGGGAGGGATGGTGGTGTGGGGTTTTTTGTTTGTTTTGTGGGATTTTTTACTTGTTTGGGGTTGGTTTTTTTGTTTTTTTGTTGTTTGGGGTTTTGTTTGGTTGGTTTTTTACCACAGCCAGCACAAACTTAGTCCTCCATGAACATTTGCCATGAAGCACCGCTGTATTGCTTTCACTTTGACTTCACTTTTTTGCTTCACAGAAGCAAGTGAGCAGACAATACATTTTAACAGAGCAAGCTGAGCAGCTCAAGGATTCTGTTCAATCATCCATATATTAAAAAAATAAAAAGACAGTCAAAAATAACAGTGTCTTCACTTTGTTTTTAAAAGTACTCAAGAGAAAAATCAGAATCAAAAAATTTGTATCAGATCAAAAGAAGTGCTGATGGACCTGAAACAAAGAATTTTCAATGTTCATTTCCAAAATGTTTTTTCAGAACTGCCAAACTGAACAACAATCTGTTCTCTACAGTCTATTGTGCTCCTAAATTCTGCTACACCACCACATTAAATTGCAAGTGTCTTGTATCAATCAAAAGCAAATTCTCAAGGAGTTATGCTCCTTGATGTGTATATACTCCTACCTACGCTGAAGAAGTAGCTAAAGTCTTTTTTATAGCTTTTATGTTTCATAAAATGGTTACACAAAATTTTGTTTCACTTTGCCTCTTTAGTTGAATTTATTTAAAATAGGGCTGACTCAAGCTTATTTTTTTTTTATAAAACAACATTAGGAAGAATAATATATTTAATCATGACAAAATACCGAGTATTTACTACAAAACCGATCTAGCCTTCCTGCAGTGGGATGATTCTTTTGTTTATTCCTCCCACACCACCACTGTGTTTGAATGAGTGAGCTTTTCTGGATATCCCCTAGTCACAGATCTGCAGCTGAGAAGCCTAAAAGACCTTTATCTTTCCACTCTCAATAATAAACTACAATAAAAGTCTTCCTAGAAACTGTTTAAAAACCATAAAGCTATGGTATAAGACTTTTTTTTTTCCCCCTAGGAACTTGCCAGAGATCCCCTTTCCTTGGTCTGTCATGACTTACGCACTTTTTAGGTTTTACAAAAACTTTTGTGCCTTGAGGATAAATGTCAGCCTCAGCACATGGAGTTGTGCTCAGTATTGCTGTTGGTTTTTACAGACCATTGAAAACTCTCGAATCAAAGTGTCATTTTCTAATTAAGCGATTTTTTTCGCGGTTGCTTATAATACTGCAGAGCTCTGTGCTCCTTAGGAAGAGAGAAAGTAATTCCATTCTTTTTTCCTGAAAATTTCAGAGCTTTGTTGAACGCCTAATTTTACCCTCAGCTAGTAGCATCAGTAATTTCAAAGTAGTCTTAAGTAAAATCAAATTGTGGCCTCATGAAAAAGAGAATTTTATTTTTTTTATTATTTATTTATTTATTTTACAGGTAGTATTTGGCACAAATTCCAACTAGTAAAAAAAGACAGTTTTATGAACAAATACATTTAACATATTGGTAAAATCGCGCATACTGCAACAATGGCCAGGGATATGGTGACAGAGAACAGGGGAAAATAGTTGCTGCCTTCACCTGGGTGCAGGACAACTGAATCTGGCTTCCAGCTTTGCCTCTGCTGTGAAGACCAGCCAGGAAACAAGTTCCTGTGCCAACCTGGGTGAACACATGATGAGACTGTGAGAAAAGGCAGCACTGTATAAGCAAGCCAGTTATTCACCCGCTCCAACAGGGAGTTCCGCCGCCCAGGCACTGCTCTGCGCACAGGAGGAGTTTTCTCAAGGTGACCTTTCCGTGGGCAGTGCCATGGGAACAGGTCTTCAGCTGCTCGCGCCATCACACTGTTCGCACAATCGCAAAAATCGGGAGGGAAGATGAGGATCGACGTTTCCATTTATCCACTAGAGACAACAGGCGCACGCATACTCGCTGATCAGCTGACGAGCAGGACTGCTAAGCCAAACCTAGGATCCGATTCCCTGCGCCCTCGCTAACCCTATACCGGCTTTTCCTCACAGGTCACACACTCCCTGCAGCCCGCTAAAGCAAAGCTGGCCAGGGTAGCTTGAAACAAGGGAGAGGAGGAACGGTTCCCGCCATCGTTCCTACATCTTGGCATCCACCAGTTCATAAAGCAGGGAAGTAATGCTGAGGCAAACCCAAGGACGCAGTTATAGATTCACAGAGACTCTCATAATGCCGATTTTTGTTTGGGGCTTTGTTTTGGATTTTTGAGGGAGTTTCTTTTTATTATTATTTCCTCGGGGTGTAACAGATTACAATTAGTCCCAAAGGGATTTTACTTTCATTAATACTCTCAGTGGAAGGTACATTTACGTCAAGAGATCAGGACGTATTCTTAAAATTAACAATCTGGCCAATTATGCTTTAGGGCTTTACAAATTCTGCAAATTTGTCCTTAACCATTAATTTCACCACCATGAGCACGCTAAAGCTCTGAAGATTCATACCAGGAATAGATAAGAAACTACATCACTGCAACAGGAGGAAACCCCCAGACTGCCCTGCTTCAAGCAGCTCTGGAGACAGGGCTTCAGGTTCCTCATTTTGCCATCATGTACCAACACAGAGGACTATTACCTCGGTAAAACCAATGCAAAGAAAGTGTGGAATTTCGTACCACCAGAGAAAGAGCTCTTGTCTTTCTCAGGGCTCATTTTATGGTCTCGCAAGAGTTTGAAAATTTCAATCACTGAAACACGAACAAATCTGCAATAAACTATACACTGTATATATATTACCTCTTTTCAGGCTGCCTTGGTTTTAAGTCAGAGGGCTCAGAGATATTTTCTCAGTCTTTTCATTGGAGCAAGACCAGGAAAGTTTCCCAATGTTTCAAGGGATATCTTAGTCTCAGGTTAAGTTAGCAGAGTATCAGAAACAAAGCAAACACTGAGTTGTGGAACGGCATATTTAGAATGGAGCTATAGAAAAATTAAGTGTCCCTACAAAGTTATTACTTTTTGATTTAAAAAAACTTCACCAAGTATTTTTGATTGCTGCCCATACACAGAAAGGGCTGAATCCTTCATCTGAATATCACTGGGGTTTATGCTATTCAAAACCAGATCCATCCCAGAACCTCTGGATTATTGGAAGGTTTGATTTAATTCTGCATTATGCTCTTGATGTCTACAAGGCACTGTCAAGTCCAGACTTACTTTGCACAAGGGGAAAGCTACACTTGTGCAGTACAAAGGCAGTGTCAGTTCCTGTGATTTTCCACCCCTCTACGCCAGCTATACAGATTTTTTTTTTTTTTTTTCCTTCTTCTATGGACTTAAAACAGCTACGAATCAGAGCTAATTTCCTGTGGAAGATGATGTTAGAAAGACATCAATTCATGCAAAGCCTAAAATCCCAATCCAATGTTATCACTAGCAATTAAACAGGTTCCAGAAGAGTGCTGGAGAATATGCCACCACAAACACGTATAGCATCTGACTCTGTAAGATAAATATGTGCACCAGCTATAAAAGGACAGGAATTACCACATTTAAATACTTAATAAAATACTACTCTAATCAGTACCCCAACATCCTACACATAGGAAGTCTTTCCTCATTTCTATGGTGATGAACTTATACCACAAAACTGGAAATCTAATTACACTTGCTTGTAACTGTGACCACAGAATATAATTATAGCTATCACCAGCCAAAATAATTGGACAGCTGTTCTTAAAAGAAAAAAAAAAAAAAATCCAGTCTTCATACTTGACTGGAGATATTCTGATAGGAAGGAATTCAGAAATTTAACCATTAGCCTAAACAGAGAGGAAGAAGGGAAGGACGGGGAGCATTTGCTCAGAATATTGGGGAACATTTCAGAAACATGCACTGAAAAGGGAGTGAAAATATATAATTTAATTTGTTAAATTAACATCAGCATTGATATTGGTATTTAGAAATTAGTTCAGATGAAAAGCAAAATTATAAGGAAGCCTTTCTTAGTTGTTGTGTCTGGAGGAATAAATCTTAAGAGAACATGAATTAGGCTGGGACAGTGAGAGACAGTCTAGTGACAACAAAAACAACCAGAGGAGATGGGGGGGGAAGAGCAGGGGGGGTGAGAAAAAAAAAAAGAAAAAGAGGAAAAAAAAAAAACAACCACGAAACCAGAGAGAGACAAGAGGAGAAGGCTACTACCCTTCTTGCCTTTCAGTTAGTTCCAAAATACTGTCAGCTCTCCACCCCCAAAAATGTGTTAGACAGTTTCTTAGCAAAGCACAAGACTCTGCTGACGAGCAGCAGGAGCAAGGCAACAGCAACAGAGACAGTAAGGGCAGTAACAGAAGCAGGACAAGAGCCCCCAAGGCAGCAGTAGTGGCTTTAGCACCTGCTGCATCTTCTTTCCTCACCAGCCAAAAGCAATATGAAAAAGAAAAAAACCCAAACATATTCTTGGCAGATGAATCCTTTAATTCACCACCTGCTGCCCAATTCTAAGAGCAGCATGCAACATCCATGGATACATTGCAGGAGATGGGCGAGAAGCCCATGGAGTCTCTGGCACCAAGTATTTCTGCTTAGCAAAGGAATCAATAAACCCCACAGCAGTCCCCCACGGTTTTGAATCAGTCATTCACAGTCTTTTACATGCCATTTTTTACTCAATTAAAACAGCAGATTGTGGCATTGCTGGTGATCTGGGCACAGCGATGGTACTTTGTTGGGAGGCTGCAGAGAGGAAAGTACAGATGTGCTCATGGGAGACCCACACCTGACCTGTTCCTCCTTTTAGTCTTCTGCTGCTTGGGATACAGGAAGAACAGGGCCAAAATTAGCCTGGAGGGGACTGAGAAACAACAGCAGGAAGTCAGAGGGTTACGAAGGGAGAGAAGACTTGTCTCTAACTTGTCTTCTCAATCCAGGGGACTTTTACACCTAAATTTTAAAGGTCTGCCCCAGCAGAATTACTCTAACCATCAATGTAGCATATGGCTTAGAGCAGCTCTCAAGCTGGAAACATCCACAGAAAAGTAGAGATGACCAGACCCACAGGGCAGATGTGAAGAAATCTCTGGCCGATGCTGTCACTGCCAGCAAAAGGGCCCAGGGGAGCAGGGTAGAAGGAACCAAAATGGATATATATTGCATTGTGTCGTGTTATCTGAAGGCAGACACCTAAAAGCCAAACCAAGAAAATCAGAAGAAAAGAATAGCAGAAGAACCAAGCCTGACATATACCATAACACCACCAAATGCATTTATTG
Organism: Burhinus oedicnemus; assembly: GCA_008921705.1. Classification (NCBI taxonomy): domain Eukaryota; kingdom Metazoa; phylum Chordata; class Aves; order Charadriiformes; family Burhinidae; genus Burhinus; species Burhinus oedicnemus. Next base: position 1,014,657 of record VFFE01007196.1, read on the forward strand.
TTTTTGAAAACTACATGAAAATTAGAAAACAGCAGCAGAGCCTTTGAATTCTAACTCACCAATTTTGAAATATTTACATATATCACTTTCATATCAAAATGCTCTTAAGGAAAATAGGAAATGCAAAACATGTAAAAGATCTTTATCACTTGACTGTCAAGTCTGCTTTTGATGATTTCCAACACATTATTAATTTATCAACACAATTATACATAAGCAAATTACATGTACGTAAGGAGAATTAGTAACGTTTTCCATGTGTGCACACCTGCACTGAATCTACCTTCAGTCTGTAATAACATGCACCTTTTCCAGATGATTTACGAACTAGGTCTGTAGTTCACATTACACCAGAACTGCTGTTTATGATACATTAGAAGAAAAATCATTTTTACATTTAAGTAACAGCTCTCTTCTTTCTATGAATGGTGTACAATAATGCAATGAGCAGTCAGTAGAATAATGCCCTTACCCGCTTTTATTTGGTAAATGATGTGATAAACGTAAGCACAATTTTACAGCAAAGTTAGGTAGCAAACAAACTCAGATCTTGGGGGACACAACAGACCTTGTGTGTTCTCAGTGACAGTTTTCCTTCAAGGATACAGTCACTGTACAGAATAGTTCACCAGTACAATCATTGTATTTCATCTAGCCTGTCCCATGCACAGAATGGAACAGGAGGCCTCAGAATACATAGTATGTGACCATGTAATTTTATCACTGCACATGCACAAGGGAGAAAACTTTTGAAATTTAGGCTAATCTACTTTAAATACCATAACACTTGGAAAATTGGTTTCATAACCTAAATAACTTTCCTTTGCTATACTACCCTGCATACGCTTTCCCACTGTTCTTTGCTGCTTTAAAAATGGAACCCTCTGCAGATGCCACAAGATATAGTGAAAGGGCATTACCCATCTTCTCCCCTCATCCCATTAGGAAAATTAATTAAAACTGACCTGGGAGGAAGAGGGAAAAGAGGTATTTTTTTGCTTTTTCAGTTAGTTAAATTAGCTCAACAACGGATCCAGGGAGCACCAGGGCTGCTGCAGAAAGGATGAGGGCAAATTGCACATCCGAAAAAGTTAGACCACTTTTCAGCATCAGCAAGCTGCTCTGTAGTCTCAGCCTTAAGCAGAACCATAATAATGTAAAAAAAACAAAAACAAAACCACACTCTAATCATTAGTCATCAACAGGGCTGGTGCACTGCACGTGCAGTGCCGCACAACAGCCCGTGATACAAGATTTATCCTCATTAACTAGCAGCAAGAGCAGACCATTATCTCTTCTGAGAAGGCAGAGAAGTAGCAGCAGGTGTGGGTGAAATAGGTTTCTGGGTGAAAGAGAAGGAAAAGCCTAGTGAGACTCTCCTCAGTGACAAGCAGGGTCTGGCACAAGCATTGACTTCCATTTCAGTACCTGCTCGAAGCTAAATAGTGCATCACAGACAGTGCTGGGAATGTAACTGCTAGAAGGGAAGCAATGACTGCACGTCACTCATATCTGAGCAAAATCTTGTGGGACAAGGGAAAGTACTTCTCTAGCTAAAAACAATAGTATAAGAGCTGTAGCAAACACTGGTTGTATTAAAACTTCTCGAGAAGGTAAAAAAATTATTTCTGATGGGAGCAATTAGAAACACAACTACAACAACAGCAAATAGCTCTTCCTATAACAAATAAAAATTTGGGCTTGCCTCCTCCCCTCAGATGGAACTTCTACAAGTTAACAGGTACTGCAACAGATCTCCAACCTTGCTCAGAAATTTATTCAATTGCAAAAAGCGTTCTACAAGAGTGATTTTATAGGTATTCCAGCAGTTTATAAAGAAAAATATAAATGAACTGAATTGCTTTTCACAGTTCTGTTTTCATTCCATACAGAAGTAAAAGAATAATATCTGTAGGACATGTGAAAATGGAAGACTAATATTTTATTTTATTAGAACACCAGCACCAGGTTCTTTAAGTTCCATTTAAGAGTGGATTTGAGGAAGTGCTTCAAAAGCTTTTTGCATAGTGCTGGACTGAAGGACAGCTTCACAGGTTTATGAAGAATGCAGGAGCCGGGGGAAACTGCTTCTTGCCAAGTTGAAGCTTACCCAGAGAGCATGTCATCCTCCTGCCTCATGATCTGCACTAGCTACAAACTGCACTGCAGGACACCGAAGGATTAGCAACTCAAACTTCTTTCTGTTGATCTGTCAGTGACTGTATTTGACAGTCAGAAGAAATATTACCTTTACAAGGTTGTAGCAGGAGTCAGTTGGAAGCCTTGTTACCCTCTGCAGATGGTACCCAGGTGATAACCCAGTAAGACCCAGACACGCTCCCCAGCTCTGGGATAATTACCACAGTAGGACTAAGACAAAACTAGGGTTATAGCTACCTGCAGAACCCAGAAACACATCCAAACTCTGGGTGAACATACCAACTCTTTGATGAGATGAGACATAAAAACTCAGCATTCCTCTCTTTATTCCCCGCCCCCCCACCGCCCTTTTATTTTCAAAGCTAGGAAAAAACTCTGTTCCTAGGCCAAGAGAGATGTGGTACATGCCATGTCACCAGTCTCACCCATGGGAGGTGAACTTCGAGGCATGTCCCTGCTGCATAGTCTAGACATAGGCAAGGAAACAGCTTGATTGGAGTAACTGAGCAGTAAAAACCTTCATGAGAGTTGAAGGTCTCTGAAAGCATACAGGATAACAGAAACAGGCTGAAAACAGTGCTGTACCCTTAAGCAAGAAGAAAAACAAAACCAAGATATCTTCATTTCTGATAGTGGCTGGCGCATAAAAGCTTGCTCTGTTTTGTTTTTCTTAAGAGGTTTTTTAAGTCAGGCAAGAGGCAAAACCATGCAACAGAATTACAGGAATTTCAAGTACCGCACACTACCAGAAAACAAATCATTTTGGAGGAGACACAAAGAAGATAAGAACAAAACAGACACAAACTGTTACAGAGCTTAGCAGCCTATCTCACAAATGCAAAAGGGAGTGAGGAAAAGGGCTAAGCATGCTCAGGGGGAAACCCTGTCATGGCAGACCTGGCAGGCAGATCACTTCCAAGCTCCAGCTTTAATACTTGACCACACAACTGGAATTTGAGTAGCAGAGGCCACAGAGTTCCTACTGAAGATGAAGGAGGACTCAGAATTGGCATCCATCCAAACCTGAGCATGCCGAGGCAAGTCAAACGAACTCGCACCCTATCCGGTACAAGAAAGAGAGAGGAGGATGAAGCCCGTGTTACTTCAGTAGCTCCATCAGCACACGCATGGCATGCTCAAAGAACGTGCCAGACTAAAGAAAATCTACACTGGTATGCTGAAGGTGGTTTGTGGTGAAATCTTATAAAAAAACCAGAAGATTTGTTAGGTTCTCAGTTCACCACAAACGCATGGAGAAGTGCTACCAGCAGTAACATTGGCACTGAAAGGGAAGGCATGGGTGGGCAACAAGAGCTGGGGATCAAGTAGGATGCACTTAGAAGAAACTTTCACATCAGACAGTTAATGCAGTCTCTACAGATGCATATCATTGTACATGAGCTCATATGAAATGGTGTCTCCGTGCTCAATTACACCCAAACAATATACAGCCTCTCCCTGATATTAAAGGTTGGGATGAATCAGCTGATTAAGAGACATATAAGGCAACAAGAAAGAATAGAAGGGACAATTACAGAATACAAGAAGCAAAATGTAAGGAAAAGTAGAATTACAAAAAAAGTAACAAGAAGTTCAGCGAGACTTGAGAATAAAACTAGTTCTCTCAGATTTCGGCAGTAATTCAAGCAGCTGGTTTTTCAGCCTTGGCCTCTGGAGGAGTTGGGTCCCCAGTGTACATGGATTTGGAGCATTTTTCAAAAACTGGTAAATAACGAACAATTGAAACTTTAGTTCCCACCCTCCCCATGCATTTCTACTGATCTGATAATGTTTAATCATGAAAGCTTGGGTGTCATAGCCTGCCTGTTGGGTTCTAGCAATCACACATGAGGGAAAGAGCTTTTTGGAACAAAGAAGCGGAAGGCAGCCATGAGCGTGCAGATCCATCCCAAGCAGCAACACCTGAAGAACTAGCACACTACTTCTGAACAAAGGACAGGCTGTGCTTTCTGTGCTGTGGTAGCCCTTACAATCTTTCCACCTCCTAAAGAAAAGAGTTACATAGCATACAGAGGAATTTCTGTTACAGGAGCAAACGCTTTAAAAAATGATGCATGTTCTGGGTGCCCCTAGTGAACAAAAATTACCTAAATAGCTTTCAAATAGAGATCCAATAAAGGACTATATGCCCTGGTAGAATAACATTTTCTGGGTATAACAGTGTGCTTTAAACAGTTTTCTGCAGAAAGTAAATAGTAGAAATATTAGAAAGCTGTGGTTTGGATTGCTCAAAGACATAGTCCTCAATGAAAGCCACGAACAGGCTGCAGTACTTTAACAGTTTCATGAAAACTGATGTCCTCTGCAGGAGGGTGAGCCAAAGGAGCACCCTCCTGAATGCCTGCAGCCTTCTTGCCACCTCTCCTCCTCTCTGTGCATTCAATAGAAAAAAAGAACAGCAAAGGCAGAGTTAAAAGAGCTCCTTTGAAACTGAATTCTGCCTAGTTTTTCAGGGTGTGTATACACATCAAGAGCAAAGAGACCTCCAGCAAATACCAGCTACCTGCACTGCAACAGAGCCATTCCTAGCTCAGAGCTGTCATGGATTTTGCTCAATACTGAGCTCCTTCTGTCACAGTAGCAGCAACAGCCATCTTCTATCATGCGTCTCTGGGCAATTGGCAAATGTGTGCCAGATAGATGGGATTTTTTTCAAACTCCTTTGTGAGTCAACTTGGGTGTAATATACCAGACCATGGAACGTAATTTCATTTAGAAAGGTTATCTGCTCTCTAATTTCTATTCTGAAAGCAGATCATGTTTCCGTCTACCTTCAACCAGACATTTCACTTGGGGTTTTTCTCCTGGTTTTTCTGGTTTGTTTTTGGTTTGGCGGGGGTTGTTTGTTTGTGGGGTTTTTGTTGTTGATTTTTTTTTGGTTTGGTTTTTTGGGTTTTTTTTTCTGTTTGTTTGTTTTTTGGTTTTTTGGGGTTTTTTTTGGGTTTTTTGTTTTTGTTTTTTAAATAATGGCTTAGTGTTACCAAGGTTACCAATCAATCATTTTTCCTTTGGTACATCTGAATATATATTAGGCATATTGTGCAAGAAACACTGCTTATTATGATGAGGAATAGGTATCTGTGGATGCCATACAAGAGGTAAAAACTCGTTCAGTCATGGCTCACCTGTTCTCTTGTCCAAAGTTTCTAAGGTTAAGAAATTTTTTTAAGGCATGTAGAATTACTGCAATTTCTACTACAATCCTTATATATACTCATGTAAAAAATTGTTACCATTTATGCAGAGGTATAATTGCCGCTGCCCTTTCATGGACATAGATGTCAAAGCTATTACTCTAAACAGATAAATGTGAATCCTGTATTCTATAGTATTTCAATAGCTCAGTAACCAGTTTTAATTAACACCAGACAGAGGTCAATTATGTGTGTGCAGAATGTGTTCTTTGCCTGTTATTTATTTGCAGTCTAGAAACAGTATGCACCAAGTAAAGCTAGGACAGTCAAGAAAACTGCAGCACTTATTAATGACTTTGCATTAACAAGAGAGGTAGCATCATCCAGAAGTGAATGACATCCACTGAAATTAATTTGCCCTATCCTAGATCTCATTTTACTTTTCTGGGAACTTCATACTTCCTATAAAAGAAAGAAGAGAGAAGAAAAAAAGAAAAGAGCAGCACCAGATGCAGATTATATGTATATTGGATTTGAATATATGTATATATATGGTAAGATTTCCTAAAAATGGCTGGCAATGATACAGTGACTCCAGTAGTTCCTTATCTTTTCAGTAAGCCAATGATACACAATGACAGACAATTAATCACCTGTTAAGTGCCATCAATCATAATGTATTTCTAGTCAATTTGTCCATGTTTGCAGGTCTTACTCCCTAAGAAAAGGTTAATTTGGCTGATTTTTACAGCTGCCCTAAGAGCAGCTGCCTTACAGTAATAGAGCATTTTCATCTTGTCAAGCATTGTATTTAGCACCCATACGAATCCAATAAAGTGTTATACACATTTGGTTCATGCACCAGGGTTGTCAGCACAGAAGTAACACCCCTGCCTCTCCCCTCCAACTCAGCAGGATCAGTTGGGCAATTCAATCATCACTGAACTGAGTTTTGCCTTAGTGAATTCCCAATAGCAAGCGGAGGGCCAAGCTACTACGTCTGCAGTCATTCAAGTTAACACCAGACAATATTTGTGAGATTAGCAAGTGGAACCAGGCAGTTGCCAGGCTGCACCTTCCCCCAGCCAGCAGCACGTACCCATCCAGCTACACTCCTCACAACCACGGTGCTGATGAAGTGCCGATGGCTCGTGAGCAAACCAAAGATTGTCTTCTCAGTTCAGATGCTCATGATGAGCATTTTTGTTTTGGACAGTATTCAAGCATATAAATAATGTTTAAGTGTTTTTTTATCCCAGGGCTCATAATGTTTAAGTGTTTTTTTATCCCAGGGCTCCATTACAGGAGTTATTCAGTGAATAATTGCCAAGGGGAGTGTTGAACCCAGGATATGAGCATTTTTGCCCTTCACAGAACATTTTGAGTTGGGAGAGTTTAAAAAAGCTTCTGGGGAGAAAACAGTGCCAAAAGAACAAGTCACAAATAGAAACAGAAAGATCTGATAACACTAACTAGCTAATATTATGGAGAATATTAACTGCTTTTTAGATTAAACTTCAATTTTATTCCAACACCTGGAGTATAGCTCTGTTGAAAAGAGACTACAGTGGATTCAGTTTCTTATGTCATATCAGGTACCCAGTAATTCCAGGCTAGCACTAGATGTGCAAGCCAAAGTTCAGGCATTTCAAGTTTTCAAATTTTAGCTAATAACATCACAAACTTCTCTTCAGTCAAGTTCACTAGCTATCCTAAAGCTGTTTAGACACCAATTTTTCATTGCTAACATTAATGTGATTATCCCATTTTTATGTTAGCCTAATGTTATCACTTAATCAGCCAGAGAAAAATGGCTGCAGCAAGAGAACATATCTTTATAAGAAATCACACTTATAAAAGACAGAACATTAGGGAAAATTTAGTAATGCTTTTTTGTCCAGCAGTTAAATCTTTTAGACATTGGATATAGAAATTTAGTAAAATACTATGCCACTCTAGACCATTTACTAAGTCTCCATTAGAAGAGGATATTAGCCAACAGTATTTTATCTTCTCAGGATTATTTCTCTTTTTAGGTGATAAAGGGAAGAAAAAGCTTTTAGAGTAGAAAAACCTGCCAAACTAGAAGTGTCACAAGAAGCCACACTATATGCAAGGGAAGAGGAAAAAATCCTCATGGTCGCCCTTCAAAGACATGGTTACAGTCTCTGATAGCTCCCCCCAAGCTCGTCACAGAGCAGGCTGCCTTGCAACCATCCTCATTTGTCCCAGTGAGCAAGTACCAAGCAAGTGAAGAAACCGAGTCAGACCCCAAAGCCTTGTGTCACACAGCACCCTGTGCCAGTGAGGGTCCACCAGCCCATGCGGACAGAAGCATCAGGCATGAATTGGACAGATGTGATACAGACCTAGAGAAAAAACCTTCCCTTGATGACCTGGGAGACCATCTTTAAATCACTTCGTTTATATAACAACAAATGCATTGTTTACAAGAAGTCCAAGATTTGTTATTCCACTTCTGTATTATACATAAGCAGCTTCACACAAGCATAAAAGAATAGGTTGCAAGGATTAAAAACATTCAAAGTCTCAGCACTGTAATTCAGTAAGAGTAATGAGACCACAGAGAGAGGCAAAGATTGAGAAAAAGGGAAACCACAGATATCTTTTACTGGCTGTAAGTACAATAGCTAAATAGATTAAAGGCTTCTGGATTATGTTATGAGATGGAAACCATAATGCATCACTGGACAAGTTAGCTAGGCATTTAGCCTAGGCTTGACTTTACTAAGAATCAAAACACTCAAAAGCTTAGGCCAGACTGAGCATTAGCAACTCATAAGAACTCAGCCTACAGTCAGAAGAACTGTCTGAGAAAGGAGAAAGTAATGCAGACCATAGCCAGGCTTTAAAATAATTTTAAAATAATACATCAGAACAGTACATATGACAGACTTATGTAAGCAAATATTAGGGAATTAAGGAATCCAGTGATGAAAGGTAGATGGCTACATTTAATTAATGAACGTGGGAAAATGTTGTTTAGTGCTGCAAAAAGTGACATTAAAGTCACTTTATTGAGGCTTAAAGTCCTCACTTACAATGAAGGCAGCTTCGAAGGATCTTTCTAGGAGAGGCTTACAACAGACCTGGGGATTGTGTGCACAGATGTCCTGACATGCGTTCAAAAGCCAAAAGCTACCAATGAACCTGGCAGCACTGGAAATTACAAGTGTAGGTTGCACTCACATACACGTATAATTTTGTTTCTAAAACTGCGAGGGGAAAATCCTGGAGCTCCAGTCAACAGGAAGGACTCACCAGTCCCTAGCACTGCTGGGTCCACAGTCTTTGCAGCTCAGGTAGGTACAACAAAAGCTGAAAGGCAGGGAAAATGCAGGGAGACAAAGCCAACCTGCATCCATGGAGCACAGTGACAAGTGCAGCACAGAGCAGAGTCCCCTACAGTAGCTTGGTGACATCAAGGTTATCCTGATACAGTTTTCATACAGCATGAGAAAGCCCCTTTAGAGACGGCAATAGCATTCATACAACAAGATGGCAGACCTCCCACGTTGAGCTGAAAAAAAGGAAGAAATGGTTCTACTTAAAGTAACTACCCTACAAGTTCATCCTGAGTGTCTGCTAAAACTACAAGGAGGAAGGAAAACACAAAAACAAGTTTCAAATCTGAATCATATGCAGTGAGTTGGGATGGAGTTGTGAAGAACATCAATATTCAAACAGTTTTCTTGTTTTTCAGGAACACCTGCTTCTATACCAGACCCCTCATCACTGTTCAAGATCTCAAGCTTGCCAACTGCCAACAGGAGCTGATCCGCTTCTCTCTCCTCAAGCAGGAAAGAAGAGGTTTTCATAGTCTGCCCCATCACTAAGCATCTCTCTCACTTCTCCAGGTGTGGAAAGCATGTTCTCTAACTCACCTAGGCATGCTTCTCACACATTCAGCTTTCCAACCAAGAAATCATTTCCTGAAAATCATAGAATCATAGAATTGTTTAGGTTGGAAAAGACCTTTAAGATCATCTAGTCCAACCAGTGACCCTACTCTACCAGGTCTGCCACTAAACCATGTCTCTAAGCACCACATCTACGCGACTTTTAAACACATCTAGGGATGGTGACTCAACCACCTCCCTGGGCAGCCTCTTCCAATGTTTGATAACTCTTTCAGTGAAAAATTTTTTCCTAATGTCCAGCCTAAACCTCCCCTGGCACAACTTGAACCCATTTCCTCTTGTCCTATCACTAGTTACTTGGGAGAAGAGACCAGCTCCCATCTCACTACAACCTCCTTTCAGGTAGTTGTAGAGAGCAGTAAGGTCTCCCCTCAACCTTCTCTTCTCCAGACTAAACTATCCGAATTCCTTCAGCCGCTCCTCATAAGACGTGGTGCCAGACCCCTCACCAGCTTTGTTGCCCTTCTCTGGACATGGTCCAGCACGTCAGTGTCCCTTCTGTACTGTGGCATCCAAAACTGAACACAGTACTCAAGCTGCAGCCTCACCAGCGCTGAGTACAGAGGCGTGATCACTTCCCTACTCCTGCTGGCCACACTCTTCTTGATACAGGCCAGGATGCCATTGGCCTTCTTGGCTACCTGGGCACACTGCTGGCTCATGTTCAGCCAGCTGTCCACCAGGACCCCCAGATCCTTTTCTGCCAGGCAGCTTTCCAGCCACTCCTCCCCAAGCCTGTAGCGTTGCCTGGGGTTGTTGTGAACCAAGTGCAGGACCCGGCACTTGGCCTTGTTAAACCTCATGCAATTGGCTTCAGCTCATCGATCCAGTCTGTCCAGATCTCTCTGCAGAGCCTTCCTACCCTCAAGCAGATCAACACTCCTGCTTAATTTGGTGTCATCTGCAAATTTACCAAGGGTGCACTCAATCCCCTCATCCAGATCATCAATAAAGATAGTAAACAAGGCTGGGCCCAAAACTGAGCCCTGAGGAACACCACTTGAGACTTGCCACCAACTGGATTTAACGCCAGTCACCACAACTCTCTGGGCTTGGCCACCCAGACAGCTTATAACCCAGTGAAGAGTTCACCTGTCTAAGCCATGGGCTGCCAGCTTCTCTAGCAGAATGCTGTGGGAGACTCTGTCAAAGGCCTTACTAAAGTCCAAGTAGACAACATCCACAGCCTTTCCTTCATCCACCAGGCGGGTCACCTGGTCATAAAAGGAGATCAGGTTGGTCAAGCAGGACCTGCCTTTCACGAACCCATGCTAGCTGGGCCTTATCCCCTGGTTGTCCTTCACGTGCCGCGTGAGTGCACTCGGGATGAACCGTTCCATGATCTTTCCTGGCACTGAGGTCAGGCTGACAGGCCTATAGTTGCCTGGATCGTCCTTCCGGCCCTTCTTGTAGGTAGGTGTCACATTGGCAAGCCTCCAGTCATCTGGGACCTCCCCTGTTGACCAGGACTACTGATAAATGATGGAGAGTGGCTTGGCAAGCTCCTCCACCAGCTCCCTCAGCACTCTCAGGTGGATCCCATCTGGGCCCATAGACTTGTGGCTGTCCAGTTGGTGTAGCAGGTCACTAACTGCTTCCTCCTGGATTACGGGGGGTTTATTCTATTCTTCATCCCTGTCTTCCAGCTCAGGGATCTGAATACCCTGAGGATGACTGGTCTTACTATTAAAGACTGAGGCAAAGAAGGCATTAAGTACCTCAGCCTTCTCCTCATCCTTGTTGACAATCTTCCCTTCCGCACCCAATAAAGGGTGGAGATTCTCCCTGGCTCTCTTTTTGTTGTTAATGTATTTGTAAAAACCTTTTTTGTTATCTCTTATGACAGTGGCCAGATTAAGTTCTAGCTGTTCTTTCGCCTTTCTGATGTTTTTTCTGCATGACCTAACTAGATCCCTATACTCTTCTTGAGTTGCCTGCCCTTTCTTCCAAAGGTGGTAAACTCTCCTTTTTTTTTCCCCCCTGAGTCCCAGCAACAGCTCCCTGTTCAGCCAGGCTGGTCATCTTTCCCGCCGGTTCATCTTACGATGCATGGGGACAGCCTGTTCCTGTGCCTCTAAGACTTCCTTCTTGAAGGATATCCAGCCTTCCTGGACCCCTTTGCCCTTCAGAACTGTCTCCCAAGAGACCCTCTCAACAAGTGTCCTGAACAGGTTGAAGTCTGCCTTCCGGAAGTCCATGGTAGTAGTTTTGCTGACCCCCTTCCTTACTTCACCAAAAATTGAGAACCCTATCATTTCATGGTTGCTAAGCCCAAGACGGCCTCCAACCACCACATCACCCACCAGATCTTCTCTGTTTGTGAGCAGCAGGTCTAGCGAGGCACCTCCCCTGGTAGGCTCACTTACCAGTTGTGTCAGGAAGTTATCTTCCACACACTCCAGGAATCGCCTAGACTGTTTCCTCTCTGCTGTGTTGTATTTCCAGCCAATGTCTGGTAAGTTGAAGTCCCACTAGATCAAGGGCTGGGGATTGTGAGACTTCCATCAGCCACTTGTAGAATGCTTCGTCTATTGCTTCATCCTGATTGGGCGCTCTATAACAGACTTCCAGCAGGATATCTGCCTTGTTGGCCTTCCCCCTCATCCTTACCCATAAGCACTCGACACTGCCTTCACAGTCATTGAGCTCTATACAATCAAAACACTCCCTAACATACAGAGTCACCCCACCACCTCTCCTTCCCTGCCTATCCCTTCTGAAGAGCTTATAGCCATCCATTGCAGCATTCCAGCCACAACAGTCATTCCACCATGTTTCTGTGATGGCGACTATATCATAACTATCCTGCTTCACAATAGCTTCCAGCTCCTCCTGTCTGTTGCCCATGCTGCGTGCATTGGTTTAGATGCACTTGAGCTGGGCTATCGATTTCCCCCCCAATGTTGGCATGCTGCCCCTAGGCTCATCTCTGATAAGCTTGATTGTAACCCCTTCCCCACTCGTACCTAGTTTAAAGCCCTCTCAGTGAGCCCTGCCATCTCATGAGCAAGGATCCTTCTCCCTCTTCGAGACAGCTGAATTCCATCTGTCACCAGCAGGCCCGGTGCCGTGTAAACCTCCCCATAATCAAAAAAACAAAATTCCACCGGTGGCACCAGCCTCTGAGCCACGTGTTTAAAAGGTGTGTTTTCCTGTTCCTCTCAGTGTCCTTTCCTGCCACTGAAGGGATTGAGGAAAACACTACCTGCGCTCCTGATCCCTCGACCAGTTGCCCCAGTGCCCTGAAGTCCTTTTTAATCGCTTTTGGACTGCTGACTGCAACCTCATCACTGCCCACTTGCACAACCAGGAGTGGATAATAATCAGAGGGCCGTACCAGACCAGGGAGATTCCTAGTGATATCCATAACCCGGGCCCCAGGAAGGCAGCAGACTTCCCTGTGGGATGGATCTGGTCAGCTCCCCCCTTTCCTCTCCAGAAAATAAATCCTACTTGTTTCAACCAGCTCTACACAGCGATAACACAATGGTGTCTCCAGAACTGCAATAATACAAGTTCATATGTCACCCACCAACTCTCTCTCGCCTTTGGCTTCACTACAAGCTTTTCTAGTCTCTTCATGGCCAGGGAAAGGTATATACAAACCAGATAGCCTCCTTGCAGATGTACGTGTTGACTAGTAACATCTGTAGGTTCGCATGGCTCCCTTAGAACCCAGGGGAGCTGTTCCCCTTCTGACTCGATTGTCATGTTCACAATTCCACTTTCTTGAGCAAGTCTGGTATTTGAAGAGTCTGGGAGCAACTAACTACTCTTCTCCCCTTGGTAGTGAGTTAATGCAGGTAAAGGTACCAATGTACAACACAAGGTATTTTTCTCTCTGAACAATACTACCTACTCAAATTCTCCTTTCTACAGGAAAATGTCTTTTTTCAGGGAATCTTGTCCAATCTCTGCTCAAATGCATACTGACATAACGGAGCACAGCTTTACAGATAATGAATTTTAGAAGAGTTCACAGAACAGAGGGATCAAGGTAAGAGCAACAAGGAGGAGGATGAGTGCCAGCAGCTGAACCAGAGGAAAGGATCCCCTTTTCACTCTCACCTAGGGCCCATGCCAACCATATTATGCTACTGAGTGACTCTACAGAAAGTCATTCAATAACAGAGTACTGGCTGTTACTTGGAGAGGCTTATAACTCACTGACTTTAGAAAGGTGTTTAAGTAAGAAAATGCGTATCTTGGAGGCGGAGGAGGAAAGGAGAAGAAGGGAGAAACAAAACAAATATTAAAAGAAATCCAAGAAATGTGAATGAACATGCCAGAAATCATGTCTGTAAACTAGAGCAAGCTCACTACATTGTACGTAATCCAAACTGAGTCTACACTTTTGCAATTAAGACAAGATTTACAGATTTGGGAGAAGAATATATAAACTTGTAGCTTTTTTTTTTTTTAAGTAAACTTGTATTACCATGAACAAAGTCAATACTGCATTATTAAAGGAAACAGTGTCTTAACCTTTATAGCTATTAACCCAGTTCTGATGCCTGCCCCTTTACTTCAAGCTGCACAAAAGAACCAGTGGCAGAAATCACAGTGCTCCTCAATCAAGGCTTGCCCTATTTGCAGCCATCACATTGAAGGCAGTACAGAACAGCAGAAGTGAAAGTGGTGCAACACTTGATCATTCAAAACCTGACAGATTGGGGGTGGTAGTTGATGTCAGAGCAGCAAAGAAAATTTTTCAAGATGTTGGGAGGAAGCTGCTGATCCTCTTCCAATAATAGTGGCTTGGCTGTAATTTAAAGCAGAAAAGGAATGATGATTTATACATTGAGCCCTTGGAAAAAGCGTGGCTTTTGCCCTGCTTGACAATTAATCAAATGCTAAAAAGCACCTTGACAGCTGCCTGCCCTCACAGCAGAAACTTCATTAATACAACAGGCATCAACATTTGGGCAACAGCATTCAAAACCACGTGCAGTAAGTAACCAAAGGGGAGAGGTGATTAGTCTGCTACCAAGCCAAACAGAAGGCTCTTGAATGAAAATAAAATTATGAAATAAGCTGACAAACTCCAAAAGTCTCCACATTACCTGAATTGACACCTTCATAAAATCTAGAAGGCCAGCTGGAATGCAGCCTCTCCACCTCCATTGGGAAATGTTACTTGCAGTTCTTCAATTATTTCTCTCATGTCAAATCATTTGCATCCCGCAGAATATTAAAAATGCAGTCTCAAATATTACAATTGAGGTTATTATAACAGTCACAGAGACTGAGGGATTTCTTTAGCAGTATGCATTTCTCAAAAGGAAATATTTCACTTGTTGGATGTCTTTCAACTACCTCCAAAATCCTGCAGAGTTTACAAATCTTTTCTCTGTAATTTCATAATTCACCCATCTGTTCCTGCCTCAGTATTTCTCCTTCTCCCTTCCAAATCAACAGTTATTACACACTGTCAGAGCCACCATCACCTTCTGTACAGGGTAACTGTAGTAGGTGACTCCCTTCTGAGGGCAATAGAGGGCCCCATTTGTAGACCTGACCCATCCCACCGGGAGGTCAGCTGCCTCCCTGGGGCCAGGATTAAGGACATAAGGAGAAAACTCCCTACCCTGGTTCGGCCCTCAGATTACTACCCACTACTGATATTTCAAGTAGGTGGTGATGAGGTAGCTACCAGAAGTCTAAGGGCAATGAAGAATGACTTTAGGGCCCTGGGACAGCTGGTGAAGGGATCAGGAGCACAAATAGCGTTCTCCTCTATCCCACCAGTTGCAGGGATCGATAAGGGGATAAGCAGGAGGAGCCAGCAAATTAACTCCTGGCTGCGAGACTGGTGCAACCGGCAGAACTTTGGTTTCTTTGATCATGGGTTGATCTACAGGTCACCAGGCATGCTGGCAATGCTGGAGAAAGCCTAAGCCGAAGGGGAAGAAAGATCCTGGGACAAGAATTAGCAGGACTCATCCATAGGGTTTTAAGCTAGGTTTGAAGGGAGACAGGGATGGAACCAGGATTACTAAAGCGGAGGCTGGGAGTAGCATGCCAGTGCTTCTGGGTAAAAGTGTTAGCAAGGTCTTGCAGTTTGTCTCAGTGATGGTGGGGGATGGTGATCCGTGTGGTAGTAAAGACATGAGGGGTAGTGATAGGATGGTAACTACAGAAGTATCTGAGCACGATCAGGTGGGAATTAGGGCTTGTCCCCCCAAAAAAGTGGCAGGACAATTAGCCCAGCTGAAGTGCATCTACACTAATGCTGAAGAAAACAGTGGCACACAGCATGGGGAACAAACAGGAGGAGCTGGAGGCCATTGTACAGCAAGGGAACTATGATATAGTCACCATCACAGAAACATGGTGGGAAGACTCACACAACTGGAGTGCTGTGATCGATGGCTACCAACTTTTCAGAAGGGATAGGCAAGGAAGGAGAGGTGGTGGGGTGGCCCTCTATGTTAGGGGCAGTTTTGAATGCCTAGAACTTAACATTGTGAATGACAGTGTTGACTGTTTATGGATAAGAATCAAGGGGAAGGCCAATAAGGCAGACATCGTGGTGGGAGTTTGTTGCAGACCCCCCAATCAGAATGTAGAGACTGATGAAATATTCTATAAGCAGCTGGCAGAGGTCTTGCGATTGCTTGCCCTTGATTCTCGTGGGGGACTTCAACTTCGCAGATGTCTGCTGGAAATATAACACAGCAGAGAAGGAACAGTCCCGAAGGTTCCTGGAGTGCGTGGAAGACAACTTCCTAACACAGCTGGTGAGGGAGCCAACTAGGGGAAGGGCCCTACTGGATCTACTGTTTGTTAAAAGAGAAGGCCTTGTGGGGGATCTAAAGGTTGGAGGTCATCTTGGGCAGAGTGACCACGAAATGGTAGAGTTGTCAATTCTTGGAGAAGCAAGGCAGGGAGCCAGCAGAACGGCCACCTTGGACTTCTGAAGGGCAGACTTTAGCCTGTTTAGGAGCATGGTTGAGAGTGTCCCTCGGGAGACAGTTCTGAAGGGCAAAGGTCATACTTTAAGCAGGAACTCTCAAAAGCACAGGAGAAGGCCATCCCCATGTCCCAAAAAATGAGCCGATGGGGAAGAAGACCAGCCTGGCTAAATAAAGAGGTTTAGCTGGACCTCAGGAACCAAAGGAAAGTTTACATTCTTTGGAAAAGGGAGCTGGCAACTTATGAAGAATACCAAGATGTAGTGAAGCTATGCAGGGGGAAAATCAGAAGGGCCAAAGCACAAGCAGAACTCAGCTTGGCCACTGCGGTTAAAGATAATAAGAAGAGGTTCTTTCAGCATATCAATAGAAAAAGGAAGACTAGGGAGAATGTAGGCCCACTGATGAATGAGATGGGCACCCTAGTGGTGGAAGACACAGAGAAGGCAGAGTTACTGAATGCCTTCTTTTCTTCGGTCTTCACTGCTAACGCTGTCCCTCATGAATCCCAGACCCTGGAGGCAAGGGGGAAGGTCTAGAGAGAGGAAGATTTTCCCTCTGTTGAGGAGGACCGGGTTAGAGACCACTTGGCCAAGCTGGACATCCATAAGTCCATGGGCCCTGAAGGGATGCACCCGCGAGTGCTGAGAGAGCTGGCAGATGTTATTGCTAGACCACTCTCCATCATCTTTGGAAGGTCATGGGGAACAGGAGAGGTTCCTGAGGACTGGAAGAAGGCCGACATCGCTCCAGTCTTCAAGAAGGGCAAGAAAGAGGACCTGGGGAACTACAGGCCGGTCAGTCTCACCTCTGTCCCTGGGAAGGTAATGGAGCGACTTGTTCTGGATGTCAACTCCAAACACATTGAAGAACAGGAAGTTATTGGAAGTGGTCAACATGGATTTACCAAGGGTAAATCATGCTTGACCAATCTGATAGCCTTCTATGATGTTATAACTGGTTGGCTGGATGAGGGGAGAGCAGTAGATGTCATCTACCTTGACTTCAGCAAGGCTTTTGATACTGTCTCCCATAACATCCTCATTAGGAAGCTGAGGAAGCGTGCGCTAGATTGAGGAGACAGTGAGGTGGATTGAGAGCTGGCTGTGTGACAGAACTCAGAGGGCTGTGATTAATGGACCAGTGTCAAGTTGGAGGCCTGTAGCCAGTGGTGTCCCCCAGGGGTCAATACTCGGTCCAATCTTGTTCAATATATTCATCAGTGACCTGGATGAGGGGACAGAGTGTATCCTCGGCAAGTTCGCTGATGATACCAAAGTGGGAGGGGTGGCTGACACTCCAGAGGGCCATGCTGGCATCCAGCGTGACCTGGACAGGCTGGAGTGCTGGGCAGAGAAGAACCTAATGAGGTTCAACAAGAGCAAGTGTAGGGTCCTGCACCTGGGGAGGAAGAATGCTAGGCACCAATATAGGCTAGGGGTGGACCTGCTGGAAAGCAGCTCTGAGGAGAAGGATCTGGGGGTCCTGGTAGAGAGTAAATTATCCATGAGCCAGCAACGTGCCCTTGTCACCAGGAAGGCCAATGGAATCCTGGGCTGCATAGGGAAGAGTGTGGCCAGTAGGTCAAGGGAGGTCATTCTCTCTCTCTGCTCAGCACTGGTGAGGCCACAACTGGAATCCTGTGTCCAGTTCTGGGCTCCCCAGCTCAAGCAGGACAGGGAACTACTGGAGAGAGTCCAGCGTAGGGCAACAAAGATGACTGGGGGATTGGAGCACCTCCCTTATGAGGAAAGGCTGAGAGAGCTGGGACTCTTTAGCCTGGAGAAGAGAAGGCTGAGGGGAGACCTTATTCTTGCTTATAAGTATCTAAAGGGTGGGTTGAAGGAGGATGGAGCCAGACTCTTTTCAGTGGTTCCCAGTGACAGGACGAGCGGCAACAGGCAGAAGTTGGAACAACAGAAGTTCCATTCAAACCTAAGAAAAAACTTCTTTACGGTGAGGGTGACAGAGCACTGGAACAGGCTGCCCAGGGGGGTTGTGGAGTCCCCTTCTCTGGAGATTTTCAAGACCTGCCTGGGTGCAGTCCTGAGTAATGTGCTCTAGGCATTCCTACTTTAGCAGGGGAGTTGGACTAGATGATGTTTAGAGGTCCCTTCCAACTCTGAAAATCAGCACAAGGCACACAGTTAAAAGTTCATACTATATCAAGGATGGCTCCTTGGTGTGGGGGGAAGCTTATTATGATCACAGAAAATGGATCATGGGAAAATCAAGATCAGAAGAGACATCAGGAGGTCTCTAGTCAGTTTATATCTGCTGTATTGTCCTTCCATGACTTGCTACAGAAGAGCTTGGCTCCATCCTTTTGATAAGCTCCTCAGACGTATTGACAGGCTGCTATTAGGTCTTCATGAAGTCCTCTCTTTTCCAGGCTGCACAGGACCCTCCTCACAGAAGGAGGGCTCCAGCTCCTGACCATCTTAAGGGCCCTCTGCTGAATTTGCTCCAGTTCATCAACATCTTTCTTGTATTTGAGGTGGAGCAGGAAATGGGACTCTAGATTTAGTCTAACCAATGTCGAGTAGAGATGGATAATCACTTCCCTCAATCTACTGGTTATTCTTCCTCCTGGTGCCACTGCCTGGCCCAGTCTCTGGTGTCTCCAGTGCTTCCTCAGATGTAGCTTTCTGCCATTCATCAGCTACTAGGGCACTGGAGCTACCCTGCACTTGCAGATCTGCAGGTGGAGAAGCCACCACTCTCCTGGTGCCAAAAGTACCAAGCTTCCAGCCGCCTTCATCATGGGAGTCTCCTATTTACCCCAAAATGAAAGTTTCTGGCTGCTTCTCCTCTGTGCAAGTTGGGAGTTGAGGCTCTCATCTCTGAAGGGTGTCTGAAGATCCTTCTCATCTGCTTTTTCATCTTTCCTGATGGTGCACATCAATTGACCTATTCCAGACTGACCTCACCATGGTGACACATCTTCTCAATCAGTACATACCTCCTGCAGGCAAGGACATCATCTTCCTCTGCCCTAGCCTCAGTGAGAGGCCCTGGGCATCTCTGCATCCCCAGCCCTGTAGGACTGTGTCCTTCCTTGGAAGCTCCCTCAGGCCTCTGCTGAGGGGTAGCACTCCAGCAAATGCTGGAGACCAAGCCCTGTGACACCCCATCTCTGTAGGTGCTGAGTCCCATGCTGTCAAGCAGAGCCAAACCACCAGGTTTGGTCACGCAGGTGCAAACCAGCACCAACAGGCACAGCAGCATCCAGGACACCCTGCATGGACCCTGCCCACAGCTTTGCTTGCAGCCCCCCCCCCATGGCTGTGCTCCTTAAGACCCACATAAATAGTAAGTGGAGACCAGCACAGGCAGCTGTGTCTCCAGCTTCACCACACACACCTGGCAGGTGCCTCTTGGACAGCCTACAAGCCTCCTCAAACTCCTCCCAGCCATGTTTCACTTAACTCTTGCATGCTGCCCTCACAGAAAAGTACCTACAAGAAATTTCTACAGTTTCCAGATAATGACAGCAAATACAACGGCCAGTCTTTTCCCCTGCATGCTAAAGCCCTAAGCTTCTTTATCTCTAACACTTTGCTTTCCTCTGTTGTTTTCCAAGTTTTTAGAGGAAAAAAACATTAGATAAGTGGTGTGTCCCTGATAATACCTTGCCCATAAGTTTCTTCAATTTCACAAGCAACCACAAATACAAGTTTTGTTTAAAATGAGATAGTGCCAACCTTTAGCTCTGAATAAGCAGGCATCTGCCTGGGACTACACCTGGCTGGAAGAGACCCACATGAGCTGGTGGAGCTAGGCCACTGTCCAAATCACTGTTTTCCCACTTTGTATGTGCACAGGTCTTTGCTCAAATTGGTACTAATGGAGCTGGATGGACCAGCAGCTACAGCCAAAAAAAAAAAAAAAAAAAAAAAAAAAAAGAGAAAAGCTTCCAAAGGGACTTTAAGTTCTGTTCACAGAATGTAAAGTCTCCATCCAGCAGTGAGATGCTGAGCTGGGTACTGAAGATGAGAAAAAGAGTTGAAAGCTCCTCTGAAATCCCCATGACTGAAGAGGCACTCTAACTGAAAGTGTTCAAGTCTTCAGAGGTATCTGCGAAACCTGCTCCACTTAGTAACAGTAACCACATATAGACACAGAAAAAAAACCCAACACATTGACAAACTGGAGCAAGTTCAGAAGGCGGCAATCAGGATAGTAGAGGGCTGGAGCACTTGCCCTGAGAAGAGAGGCTGAGGGACCAGGGCTTGTTCAACCTGAGAGAGAGATGGCTTCAAGAGGACCTAACAGCAGCCTGTCAGTACCTCTAAGTAGCTTATCAAGAAGATGGAGCCAGGCTCTCCTGTTGTGAGTTGTGGAAGGAAAAGAGACAGAAGATACAAATTGATTTGAGAGAGATTCAGACTGGGTATGATGAGAAACCTTTGCCCCATGAAGATGGTGATGGAGTAGGTCAGGCTGCCCAGAGAGGCTGAGCAGTCTCCATCCTTGGAGGCTTTCATGACCCAACTGGATGAAGCCAGATCTGACACCACGTCTAGCTCTGCTTTGAGCTGCCGGCTGGATTAGACACCCAGCTGTCCCTTCCAGCCTGAACAGGTCTGTTGTTCTATGAACAAGTGGTATGTAAGTTGGGACAATTTACTTGGTGTAGACTTTGTATCCAATGGATATTCACCCACTGCTTGTTCAAAGGAACAGACAGAACTAGACAATTGAGCTCCTGGCACTCACTTGGGAGGTAGGAAACATGGATTCAAATGCCACCTCTGAATGGAACAAAGATAGATTTGAATCTTAGCCTTTCCATTAAAAAATGAAGGCTTAACAATTCCTAAATTTGCTTTAAAGTAAATCACATCTAGCTAAATTAATTGTTTGATTTTAACTAAAGCAGATATCTGCAGCTTAGCAAAGGAAATGTAAAAATTATTTTTCAGTTTGACCTGATCTTAAATTTTTCATTTTTCAGAACCACTGATCCAAAGCTAACAGATCATTCACACAACTCCAGATATTTTTTCCTAGCATTCTTGGTCTTACTCTGATTTTTAATATTTCTGTAGTAAT
The DNA here is from genome assembly GCA_008921705.1 of Burhinus oedicnemus. NCBI lineage: Eukaryota > Metazoa > Chordata > Aves > Charadriiformes > Burhinidae > Burhinus > Burhinus oedicnemus. The sequence continues at coordinate 1,035,882 of VFFE01007196.1, forward strand.
TTTTTCATATTTGACCAATTTACATAATCTGTAGGCATACTCTCCCAAATGTCCACATGAAGAGATAGTTCTGCTCCTTCCACTCTGAATAGCAGTTACTATAGAGAAAGAAAAGATGAATAACAGAAAGAGATCATAACTCAAGATATGTTGAGAAATATCATCTTGAGTTTATATTAACTAAACCCTTATGCGCATAGACTCTCCATATATGCTATTCCATCTATTGATGACAATATTAAGAAGGTGCAAATACAGGAAGCAGGATTAGAAAGTTATCAAGCAGCCACAAAACTTCATTTTCTAGTATTCAAGAACAACTGAGTGCACTTCTTAGGCATGATTTCCATTAGATATTTAAGATAAAATATACACTTGCTTTTCAAGTAGGAGATGCACTGAAATGTCTCAGAAAAAAGCACAGATTGTTTCCCACTATTGTTACTGGACTTCAAGTATATCTGTTCTCCTATAATTAATGACTCTATTGACATCATATTTAATTGGTATTCTTATTTTGCCAATGGCCTACTAAAGACTTATCATATTAATTAGTAGTAACGAGACAGTTCTAACCACCCACTGTCATTAATTTCTTAAATATGTACAATAAGATGCACACTAATTGTGACAGGTAATTGGTACCTGCCCACATTCTGCCTCTTTTAAAATTGCTCTGAAGTAGATATGAGAGTTAATCATCATAAAACTGTACTTTTTACACTGATGAAGTACAGCCTTTTCAAGCAATACGTTTCTGAATTTAAGCTGAAATTTGTTCTTTTACGAGAACGCAGAGTTTGCCTGTAGACTTCCTAACTTACAGATCTAGTTATCCAGCCAGAAAGACTAGAGGATTTTATCCAGCTGAACCCCATGTAAGACTTCAGACAAAAAAAAGGAGTCTCTTGGGTTTAAATGAGTTTTGGGTCAAAATATCCTATCAGGTATGAGAGGCAGCCTTGTGCCTAATAACAGAAAGAAGAAACACCTATAGCACTGGTGATAAAGGCATTTACCAAAGAAGGGAGTTCAAACCCCTTGGCCTGAAAGATTAAGACAATGGGATTGAACCTAAACATTCCCACCACAGGAAACTGTTCCCCACATCTGCTCAGGGCCGGACAGAAAGTGTCTGTCTCTCATTCTCATCTGCTGGAGCTTCTCACCTTGATATTATTTGGCTATGCATGGATAAAAGGAAAAACAAATCCAGAATAAACCTTCAAAACTGGGGTTAAAACTCTTGCTCTCATTCTTTCTTTGTATAAATATTGATTCAGTTATACGTTTAACATATACTGTAAATATTTTAAAAATAGCAACAGCTCCCCATGCACCTCTGATTGTCATTGAAGTTCCCCATCGATAACCAGCGGGGATGAGCCAGTGCAGCAGGGACAGCAGTCTGTTATAGACGTTCCCTGTGACCTGACGACTCCTCAGGGAACCATGAGGGAAATTCATCTGACAGACGCAGACTCCATTCCACATTGCCACAGCCAATGCAGCCTAATAACAGCAGGCAGCTGAATGCAGCGACTGAGAGATGCACAAGGAAAAGGGCATCCTCTGCGTTCGTCCATGGTCAGTCATAAGACATATAATATTTGAAAAACTGTAAACTCCACAGTGGGAAGAGGTTGGAGGGGGGAGAGGGGGAAAAGAAAGGAAGGGACCCTATGTATAATTAGCTTCTGCCACTAATCAGATACAGCTTTCTCTATATCATCAGTCCATTTCCCTTTTCAAGCAAATAATTTTTAATGTAATGTAAACGGTTCTGTGCTTCATCTATTTTTAGGCAGTGGAAGATGGGAACAAGATGATGCACAACAAGAGGAAACTCAATGTAAAAGCCACATTCTCCAGTCTGCACAAGAGGAAGTGTTTCTTATGTGTAAGATAACTGTCAGGAAAAAGGTTGTTCCAACATGCAACATCCTATCCATGTGTGATTTGAAATTAAATCCTACCTCCTAGTTTGCTGCAGCACTGGATTAAAATATGGGTCTTGAGTCTGCAAATGTATTGCATCTCTAAGCACCTTCCTCTCCTCTCAAAGAATCTTTGCAAGCAGGAAAGGATATGGCCCATTCAACTGAAACATCCACACAAGGATTTCTACAACACAAGTTCCTACATGACGTAAGGGTCATGGAAAATGCGTTACAAGCTGCTGGGCAGACTCTGAGAAAAGGATTTCCCCCCCTCATTAGATCCACTGTTTAAGAAAGGTTCATAGTTGCAGCACACACTCTGGTTCCTGACTGTCATCTTCAGCAACTCCATTCACGTGATGTACAATGCACGAGTAAAGTTCAAGCATGTATGAATAAAGATGATATCATCAAGCCCTAAGCTAGAAATAAACATGTATACAACACTTTTCTAGATGACGTCTGAGTTCCCTAGTCTTAGATAGGCCTGTATGCATGTGTAAGACAATACTTTGAAAATACAGGTTACATATTCTGACCCACAAGATGTTAGCTTCTAATGAGTCACACCTTAGTGTTCATACCTGCAGTACTCATAGATATTTATCAGCCCAATAAAGACATTTTAAGAAGTTAATTGTGCCTTGGAAGCTGGGGGTTTTATTTTTTTTGTTTGGTTGGTTTGAGCCAGGAGGGTCCAAACAGCCTAGATAAAAGCAAGCTGAAGATTCTTCCCACTCCTCTTCCAAAATCACAGAATCACAGGGGTTAGAAGGGACCTCTGGAGATCATCTAGTCCAACCCACCTGCCAGAGCAGGGGCATCTACAGCAGGTTGCAAAGGACGGCGTCCAGGCGGGTTTTGAATGTCTCAGTGAGTCTCAGTGCCAAAAGACCATGACCATTTTCACACGTTATCTTGGAGATTTGTTACTGTTTATAGTACAAACAGATAGTTACATTCAGTTATGCCATGGTCCTGCTGTAAAGGCTAAGAAATGTAATAGCTGTGGACTTCAGTAGCATTTCCACTGATTCCCATCCAAAGGCTAGCAGGTGAATCTCTCACAGCTAAATCATAAAAGTATTACAGGTACTTGCAGTAACTGTTGCATCACAGTGGTATCTTTTGTCTTCAATCCTGGCCATCAGACAAGAAAGCCCTATTTTTTTTTATTTTTTTGAAGGGAACAGATGCAGACACACAATGGCCCAAATTCAGATGGCCCAGCCTCTGCCTAACACCTTGCACTTAATCCTCCAAATATGGAGTCTCCACAGTCCAAATGCTCAGAGTGGAAAAGGCCATTAAGGTTGTGGGAGCAAGACATCACAGTAAGAGTATACATGTATACAGGTACCTTTCTTCCCTCCATTAACCTTGTTTACCTACAGCTGACTTTACCTTAAGGACCCTGCTTCTGCACATACTTGCCCCCACAATGCCTCCTCCACCCTGGAAGTAGCCTACTCCTCTCACATGGCCATTGCCTGAGTGAAGAAGCAGAAGAATGGAAAAGAACAAGCCCCAGGACTGTTTCTGACCATCAGGGCTGTTATGGAGAACTGGAGCCATGGCTTTTGCCACCACCAGGACAGGGTGAGTATGATCAAATACTGCTGTGAGGGGTGGCTGCCTCTATGGGACCAACAGCCTTTCTCGCCCATACTTTAGCCCCTTCTTTGCCTCTATGGAGATGACCTGGAAAGATACTGATATCAGTTGCTTGAGCAGCATTGGCTGTCTTCTCCAGGGAAAGACAGAGGAACCTTAGGTCCCATAGTCAATGGGACCACAACATCTCACCAACTTGTGCTGCTCCTAAACTCCTCTCCTTATTCAGTGCATCTTGTCTCCTACTATGGCTGTTGTAGAAAGACAGATTCTCTAACCGTCTAAATGACTGACCTTCAACCGTCTTTTTCATCTTCGTCTTCTCCATTGCTGAAGGGCTTTCATGAAAAGAAAGGAAGTTCATGGATCATCTACAAGCATCATTACTTCCATGTCTTTGCCAAACCAGCCCAGCAAGGCCTTAGGGAACTGTATTCTTCAAACAAAATATCTTGATGTCCTTGATTTGTCAACATAAATAAATCAATTATCTTTAAGGGTATTTTCAATAATGGTGAATGTCAATTAATTAATTCTCAATCAAGACCAGGGTTTTCACAAGCCAGCTCCTTCTGTAAATAATTCTGTAGTGTTGCACTGCAACAAAGCACCTTCTTGGCGTTGTAGACTCATGTTTCCATACATTGGCCCCACAAGAATTTTTTTAAATATTAAGAGTTTTAAAATAGAAACTTGATTGATAGAGGCAACTTCAAATAAAGTACAGTCAGGAAGTAACTACCTCTGATTTCTCTGCGTAGTTTTAGCTTCAAGATTGCCACTCAGAACCTCAGTGGCCAAGGCAAAGCAAAGAAGCTTCCGAGAAGGACACTGTAGTTTCACATCGTGACTCAAATGCTAATAAAAGATGTGTTAACAACAGATTCCAAAGTCTGATTCAGGAATGGAGTTTAATTCCTTTTTTATTACTCAGCACAATGCAAAATATGTGCAGGTTGCTGATACCAGGACAAAGTCAACAAATCCAAAATTCTGCAGCTGCACACAAAGATGATGATAAACATCAAGCCAGTATATTTTAATTAAATAGGTGGCTATCCAGTGTTCTTCAGTGTGCTTATTCATACCATCTTATCTGAAGCAAACAATTCTAACGTTCTCTGTATATCAGAAGTGACTAAATATCACTGCATTATCATTCACAAAGTCCTCTCAATACATATACAAGACACCAAGATCTGTTCAACAAACATGATTGGTTTTTCCCTCAACTATTACTTATAATGGCCTACAACTGAAAACCAAACTTTATGTATAACACAATGGTTAAAAAACCAAAATTCAAACTCTGAAGACTCTGTCTATATCCCTACATCCAAATAAGCCAGCAGGACAAAGAAATTAAAATCAAACTAAGCTGAGGTATAGAGCGTGCAATAAAAAGTCCCACTGTAATGCCTTAAGCAGCACACTTGGATAAATTTTTTAAACTGTGCTGTTTGCTTTAAACCCAGTAAGAACTGTTTACATTTTAAGGAAAGATAATAATCTTCTGAAGAGAAACCTTGTAAGTAAGAAATGTAGTACATTCTTCTTGGATAAGTGGTATTCTCATCAATCTGGTGAGATTTCTTAGAAACTACACAAAACTAATAGAAAGCGTCCTTGAATTTTAGCATGAAATGATAGAACACTCAGGAAACCTAGCGTGGTCATACCTATTGCATTATCTTGAGTTACATTCAAACTAGATTTGGAAGAGGATGCTTCTAATTTTGAATTCGGCACAAAACTTTGGCCAATGGCCAATCACCAGTTGATGCCTTTTCCAGGCTTCAGTGGGTCTCCATTTCAGTTCCATGCTGCTGAAACAACACGTACCTACTAATACAAAATGCTATATATGGTTTTCAGAATTTCTGTTCAGGCATGCAGCCTATGAACCTGTGGCCAAGAATTTCCAGAGTTGCAAAAAGGTTTTGAGTGCTCACAGACCAAGACTCTTCAGTTTGAGGGGTTTTGAAGAAGCAGAGTTTTCAGAAAACACTGAGCATCTGCCCTTGACGACTCAGGCCAGGCTTTCTTCTCAGAAATTCTGGGCCTTTCCTAGGAGTGCACATGCATACTCCTACATAGTCATATACGCATTTGCATAACACACATGTGTAAACTCATAGGTATTTTTTCAGAAAGAAATTGCTACTCTCGGAGTTTTTATGGAGAGAGATGTCACTTCTTACAATATATTGTCAAGTTTCATAATAATACAGCAGGTGCTTGTTATCAGCAGTTTATCATACATCTTCCATGTATATATTTTATTTTCCTGGAACTGTCAGAGTCTGTTATTTCCCCTGAAGGCAAAAAGAAGGGATTAACAAAGCAGTCAGAATAAACCCCAATCTTATAGCTTCAGCTATCCAGCAAAGCCCATGGGGTTTCAGTTACACCATAAGAACAGGCTGGTTTGGTTTTGTATGCAGCTCCAACCCCAGACCCGAAACAGGTAAAATGTAGCCCAAGGCTGACTTCCCTTTGCAACTTTGAAGGTGAAATTTCAGGTGCCAAGACCTTAAAAACTGACCAGAGGCGCTGTTTTGTGGGTGTTATGGCAAACAGTTTGGCAGCTCAAACAGACCCGTGAAACCTCAGCTCTGGAGATGAAGGCAGAATTTACTGTTTCCGCTCTTACTTTATTTCTAACTCTCTTCATTTTCTGCTAGACTTATCCTTTACCAGGTACCTTGTTCTCTTGCTTGCCGAGCCTTTAATTAATGCAGTGTAATACAGGAGGATTAACAGTGAAGAAAGAGGTGCTGATGACAGTTACTGGGCATGCTGAAGTGTTACAAGCCAAGCTATCACTGTAATGCTATGACAGAGCACCATTTTATGTAACAAGTACTTAGAAGAAAAAAAAAAAAAAAGAACACCACAATATGTCAGTTTAGATGCTGGGAAACTTGAGATTTTATTGGTCTTCTATTTAAAAATAATTTCAAGCGATTTCTGGACCATGTTCTGGGAAGACATCTTCTTTAAAATCTGGTTGTCCTTAGACACCCTAAAATTACCTTAGCAAAGAGCTAGTGAGCAAAACTAGTGGTACCAACAAAAAAGGCAGTACATTGTAAACTGATGAGTCAAGTAAGAAGAGTCTGAAAGGGCTTAGAGGGTTGTCTCCTACAGCAAAACCATACTGCAAATATATACTAAGCAGTCCATCCTTTGAACCTGCTGCCAGGCAGCTGACAAGCTGAAATTCAAGGTGATGAGCACTGATTCCAAAACCATATTGCTGCCTCAGCCCAAATTACCTTGAAGGCAGCTTATTCAACTCCAACAGATTACGAACTGTAGTGGTTCAGTAGTTCAGCTAATCATTCCAGCATTAAAATTAATTCACCGTAGACAAATAGCCTCTCTAGAGCATCAGTCTCTGGGCTGCTTTTACCAGAAATGGGCGATTAGCTTGATCCCTCTGAAAAGACCCAAGGTGCCCTCATACAGGGTTTCTCCTGATCCTCGAATTCAGAGTCATTAGCCAAACCCATCCCGCACCATTCCCGCCGCAGAAGGGTGGGCTCCATAACAACTTTTAGTCACCAGATGGCACTAGTGCAGAAACGACAAGCCACGGACAACCACGTTAGCCCCAATGGCAAAAGATAAAACCACTCTACAATTTATGCGTAAGTATTGATTTGAAAGCCAAAACTTGAAGTTAATTCATGTTCTGAAATCCTCAGCTAGAGGAAGCTGCAATAATTTCTGATATTTAAATAAATACAGATGAGAAACTTGACAGATATCCACTGTAAATTTTGCCATTTTCTTTTAACTATACGATAGAAGGAAGACAGTCTCTCTCATGGTACCTGCAAGCACTCCAACTGAAGACGACAGTAGCTACGACTTGTTACGGTCAATAAGAAAACATTACATTTGGTTTTGGCATACTACTATATTACGAAGCAAAGCACATCCCCATAGTAGAGGTAACTGCAAATCTGAGGCGACATCAGAACTGAGGGATGCATCCCTCCCTCTCCCCAACTCCTATTTTTTTAGCTGCACATTAATAAACACTGTCATGGATATTCTGTTCAACAGCTCTCCCCTTAGAGATATTATCGGCTCTAAAAACAGTCAATGTAGCTCAGCTAAACTCTCCACAGCATCTTCATCCCCTTGTTCTTACAGCGGGTTGAAGGTGGGCTTATGTTTCCATATAGGATTGCCTGGAGAATGGACTGCCTGAGTCCATTTGCAAACCCAAATACATTCATTCAGCATTATTTGTTGGGATTCAACCCCAGAGATGTCAATTTGGAACCCACCTATTCTTGTGTATTAATTTTTCCTTTAGGGTGTGAGAGTCAAATTACCCTTCCACAGGACCTATATAACACATACACTTCTTAGTTAACTAAGATACCAGCTTTGAAGTTCTCCTCCCAAAGTACTGACATATAAATATTCATTAAAAATGCTTGTGTTATTTGGGTATAGACAGATTGAGACATCACCAGAACACACATTAAGTCATTGACTAAAGGCAAGTACAACATCTTATGCCTAGCCTGGCAATCAGCTAGAAACACATTGTTTACCCCTTGCAATTGAAGCTGTTTCTATACAATGTCTCTTCAGCCTATAGGGTTTAAGACTTGAAAACCACACACTCCACAAACACATAAAGGAGAAAAATGAATATGGCTTACGAAATATTGAGAGAAAACAGACATGATAACATACAAAAAACCTGGCAGACTAGTTTATGGGACTCAAGCAAGCGCAAAGCATAGCTTGCTGAAACATAAATGTGTATCCCGAGTCTTTTCAAGTTGGAAAGTTGTGTAATTCCTCTATGAACACTGGTGTTAAAATATATCAATGAGGTCAAGAGTTAGAAGATTTCAGGAAAGTTACATAATCATCTAATCCTAATAAGAATACACAAAACTACCTTCTATAGGAAAAAAAAACCCACACAACCCAAGGATAGAAATGTTCATATTATTCAGGGCATAAGTCAACTTCTGAAAAAAACCTAGAAGAAATTCATATCACACTGTTATCTCATAATTGGCTGCATTTAATTCCACTAAAGCATCAGCCATTATGAGAAATAACATAATCTGAGCCTTTAACACAATTTCTGTGTTCACACATCCCAGCCTCTCTCTAGCAGAGATTGCAAAGCAAAAGTAGAATAATATGAAGTCATGCAGAATGAGAGTAGCAAGTGTCAGCATTTACAGTAGTAGTAATTCCTTGGAAGGCAACAACTGTTCAGAGACACAAAAAAACCCAGTGGCTTGCCAATTGGACAGCATGCACAAGCTGACTTCAATACATCACATGGCTCCACATTCTAGGTCCTTCATTTTTTAGGTTTCTAAATAGTTTGCACTAATTTTGAAGCTTATAAGTACATTAAGATAGAAGTTTGCAGCTTTCTGTTTAATCTACATAATATTAAGTATACGAAAGAGCAAAAAAGGAAGGCTCACTCAGATTATCAAGAGTTGACTGAAGCAGCACCACAAAAGGCCAGTAGGTTAAAGAAAAGAAAAAACAACAGAAGTGAGGGAAAACCTGAGCAAGAAGAAAACAAGTGAACGTCACTCTGGTGACATTCAGATTGCAGGAGGTATTTTCTACTTTGACAATTACTACTAGAATTGAAGGTGTACTACCCCACCACCGAAGAGAAAAATAATAATAAAAAAACCACCAACCAAGCACCCACCCCCAAACAAAAAACCACTATACAAAACCAAAAACATTGGCCCTGTGAACTGGGCTTGGATGCACAGGTCCAGAAACAACTGGGTCCACTCACACAGTACAACAGGAGTAAAAGCACTTCTGGGTCTGACCAGGTTTGAAGAGAAGTCAACCCAGGGAAAAGATAATGAGAATAATTTCACAGAAAAACTTGGCTCATTTTTCCTCATTTCTCTGTGGATTTGGCCCACTGAGAGGCAAAAAACCCACCTTAGCACTTCAAAGAAGTAAGCAAGAAATAATAGCGGAGGATAGAGTAGGAAAGAGAAAAATGAAGGGCAAGAGTTCACTTTCCTACTAGGTTTTAGTGAGGGCGGTTAATGTATTTTTGAACATTACATGGGAAAAATATTTGGCATAACTGAATTCATTTTGAGCTTGTTAGCCTCAGGAAAGTAGCTAATTCCCAAATTGATTATAATGGGAAATTGACTGTTTTGTGCCTGGGCTTTTGCTTGTTTGTTTTGATACCCACTCTGAGGGCAGGAAAACCAGATTTTACTTCAAAGCCTAATACTCATTTAAAGTCAGTGGAAAGATGTAATCCTTGTTAACCACTTTCCTTTGTGCACTACTGAAAGGCATTTACATACGCTATACTATTAAAGGCAATAAAATAATACTAACCCTGGATTTAAGAGAAACAAAAAGAAGTTTTTTCAGCTACCTTCAGCTCTTGAACGAATCAAAGTGTATTCTCAAGTTCTGACTGAATTCCCCCACCCCCACCCCCCCCCGTTACAGCTCATTAAACCTGCCCTTTTGAAATGTTGCAGCAGCTGAAGCAAGAGGCAACGCAGAGAAGATAAAACGCAACCGCTCTCCACCAGGCTCCAGGCTGCCCAGCCAGCTCCTCTGACAGCATCCACAGCCGTACACTCAGACAGGAAGGGTCAGTCAGGCACACTAATGATCAGAGAGGGCATGGATACAAGGAGATTTGGACACCGTTTGGAGGCAAAACCATTTTACCTGGGCATTTATACATACGGGCCAGGTTTCAGAAAGATTTGGTTTTAGTTTCTTTGAACACATAGGTGTTGCTTTACATTTGTAAGGGTGTCAGATTTAGAAAGGTACGTTACCTTCTTCATCCTCCCTCTGAATGGAGTGTCACTTGTTTACTGATCCTCTGAGACAGGAAAACTTAGAGAAAACAGAACGTGATGCAGAATTCCCCCAAAAGCACCATTTTTAGCGTACTAATCTTCAGTTTCCAGGTGACCATGCCAAAAATGCATGAATCCGAACCAAACAAAGACTAACAGTTTCCACATTTGGATTCAGGTGGAAATACTCTCATTGGTAGTCTTATTTGCTCCCAGTATGAAGCAGCTGTCAGATGACGAAAATGAAAAGTGTCACTCTGCTGTTTTCCATTCTCCCTTCACAGCCCTGTTTTGGTGCCACATACAGCACTGATGGAAAATGACATCCAACTACACAGCACTGAAAAGCCTGACAACATTGGCTATCACGGCAAACACGCTGCTGCACAAGTACCCGGGTCTTTGAGGACAGGTATAAGCACAAAAGGCCAAAGAAAACAAGATGAGGAATTCCAGTAGCAAAGCCATGTGAAATGTGCCATTTTTGCACATGCTGGACCAACAGGCCATCACCATAGTTTGTCCCTTCTGGTTTCTTCCTCAGTGCCTTGACCTTGTGGCTAGGTTACATTTACACTCTCAAACACCACTAATGCCAAAGACACTCAAGCCCCACGAGAGTCAGCCTTCAAAGGCATCATCCCCATCACTAGGTCTGTCAACATACTGATGGAGACCTGCTCGGCTTGCCACACCCTGAGGGCCTCTAGGAGACCCTATAACTTCTGCCAGCCTTCTCCCTTTCTAAGATGCAGCCTGTCTGATCTTCTTTCCAGCTAGGACATGAATCGTGGGCCTGACTAGCAAACAGGTAATTAAAGGAGCAAGCTGCCCTATAGCAGTCCTGCAACACCGTGAGCTGATGAAATGAGAGAGCAGCTGCCTCCATGAAGGTGCTCAGTAGCAGCAGACTGGAAAGACTCTGAAGTGGGAGCAATCAACAGCATTAGAGTAAATCGCCTGCAGAGAAAGAGAAAGGGTTGAGGGTTTGTGCTTCTTGTAAAAGAAAAACAAATCATTAATTGTGCAACAGGGTAAGTCTGAGTTATAATCAAGCAAAACATGACTTAAATGGAGAGTCCTTGAAATCACACACATGGTAAATTTTGCAGAAAGAACACTGTCTGATTTTAAATATGACATTAGGAACATTATGGCAAGCAATAACAGGTAGGCTCTTTTTAAGTCTCTGCAGTAATGTTTCACTATGCTGTTTGCTAATAAGTGATCCTTGTCTGGCTTTTCAGCAACAACTTACTAATCTGTACCATGAGCATGAAATATCAAGCTTACATCAGTGCAAAAGTATTAATGGTCAACTTCTCCCTACAATGAAATCAGTTTAAGAGGACCAATTCTGGGATTTTTCTCCACCTTCCCAGATAGTCAGTGATGCAGAGTGAAAGAACCAGCCCCTCTGACAGCACAATCTTCCTTATGGTGGACAGCAATACTTTGGGTGATTTAAGAGAAGGAAAGAGAATGTCCCACAAAGTGGGATTCCATTTTCCACAGCTCCACTTCATGTTTCTATCTTGAGACATGCCTAGCAGTGGAAACCAGCAGGCAGAATGTTTTCAGCGAGTGTCCCAGGAACAATTTTTTGCTATGACATTTCATGGCATTTGGTGATTCATTGGAAGTACTTGATTATGCACATTTTGATGAGCTTTTGTCACTGTGCAGGCTTGGGGAAAAAAGCACACACATAGAAAGTAAATAGCTCTCTTGCTCTTTGACAATATTGTCCTAACTTTCCCAAGTCACTCCATTCATTTCGGGAACATCAGTTTTGATTACTCTTTTTCAGCTTCTCCCAAATGCTTATTGCTTTTAGGCTCACTAGCATAAGTTAAGTGGGGGTGGGGTAAACAGTGAGATTTACTCTACGTGAAAAAGCCTCCCAGCTTTGATCCAACATCACATTTGGAAAGTCAAGCTCCCAGCGTCAAAACTCAGAGATAAGGTTGAAATCCCTTACAGCATTCCCTAACCTAGCACAATACACGGGAGCATCCTTGGCAAAGCCTGACTGAAGTTCTGAAGTTGCTGGAGAGCATGGAGCCTTTTCCCTTTAGGAGCAGACTGTGGAGTACATGTGAAATTGCTCAAAGGCATTAGCGTTACCAATTTACAGTTCAGATATCTTCATATTTCAAATCCATCAGTCACGCACCACTATTTAGACATCACCAAGTCTCAGGGTACTATAAAATCCTCTAGACAGTTTCTTTTCTACAAACACCCACAGGCAGCATATGCAAAGTATCATTTTAATGATACATAACGAGAACAGAATTTAGTCCCAAATACAGTGTCAGAACTAAGAAAATACTGCCTGGTGGCTGGGTTACCTACTAGTCATCCTCGATGCAGCAGAAAATAAGCCAGATGATACCTGATTTTGGAATTATTTTTTTTATTTGCCTTTTGTTCCATGGGGTAATATTACTGAAGCTTAGCCTTAGACTGTGTGCCACCCTGAAACTCTGCGAGAATAATTTTCAGGTACTTCTGTAGTTTTTGCCTGCTATGATACAAGTCTTATTGACAGATGACAGACCAAAACATTTGTCAGAGATGCAAGTAGCAATGTAAAAACAGTCCTGTGGCAGACACAAGACTGTTTCTGAAGACCTAGCTGTAACGCCAAGATCTGACACAGACTTGGTAAAGTCATTTGAACAGACTTCTCCCCATTTTCTCAGAGTAGAATTAAACTTTCACCGATTTTTACACAAGCGATGATCTCTTAAAAGTGAAAATACATAAAAAAAGAGCTGCAGATAAAGAACACACACTTTCTGCATATATGGGTCCCACTTCAGAGGAGCTGGGCTTGCATGAATTTTCTTGGCAAAAGAATACTTTCTGAAGCTACTAGTATCACCTTCTTGGCTTTCATGGACCCTGTAGAAGGACCTACTGCACCTAGAAAACTGAGTACTGTTCTTCCTAACTGCAACAGCTAGATAAATAAAACAGTAGTACTTTTACAAACCTCTCCTCAACACATCATGGCTATAACTGCAAAATCACTACCAAAAAAAAAAAAATTAAAAAATCCCCCAAATAATGATCCCTTAAAAAACGTAAATCATAATAGTACCTAGGTCAGAGGACAGAAGAGAGAATACACCCTTTGATCTCATTTCATTTCTAATTGCAAAATGACACGTGAACAGAAATCCAGTGAGTCATAGATGAGTAACATGATTTTGTGCAACAGCAGAGAAGAATTAAGGAAAGAAAGCCATCATAATACCCAAAGCAAAAATTTACATGAGGATGAACTTGGGTCTTTCCAACCACAAAAGGAAGCATTGCTATTTGGCTAGGTAAGCATTAGAAAGAAAAAGAAATGAGCGCAGAATACTAAATTAGAAATAGTCCCTTAAATGCCCAGATTGCAATTGCTTTAGAGGAAACATCCTTGTTTACAACCTCTACTTGAGTATTTTTAATGATGTTGCAAGAGAGGCAAAGCACCACCTTTCCACAGTATTTTTTCGTCCAGACTTAATGATCTCCACAGATCAGCAATGCACAAAACTTAGAAATAAATAATTGATGATTTTACACAGTCTGAGCTGGCTGAGTCATCTCCAATAGACTATTAAAACAGCATCATGAGCTCAGCTGGTATAAAATGCCTAGAAATCTCCAGTTCTTCCTGCAATCAGAGCCTTTGTTCCACTCAGGCTGAGACAGTGAGAAAACAAACAATTTAAGGAAAATCTGAGGGTTAGGATATTGTGCGGTTTTTTTGTTTGGGGCTTTTTTGTGAATCCCCACACACTCCATCCCCTTTCCATGAAAAATTTCCTTCTCTCGTTTGCACAGCTCAAGTCACAACTTTCTCTGCACACCTACAGCTCTCGTGCAGGTGAGGAAAACAAACAGAGCTGTTCCAACAAGAGAGGCAAGTTCCCAGTTCAGGACCACAAAGTCAGTACCAATTTTACTTCTGGGATGCTCCCAGGGATATGCTACAACTACAGATCATGGCAGTATAGCTAACACAGGTCCCTTCTCCGTTTGGGAGCATAAATACCATAGCTCTGCTACTTTACATTTAGGGGAGGCACTACTCCCCATACTGTAAATAACCTTAAGAAGTAACAAATCTCACTTGCATCTTTGGAGGGGGGAGGAAGAACTAGTAGACTTCATGACACAGGACTTCAAGGATGCACGATTGTGCTCATTAGAAGGAAACTGAGCTAGCTGGTATTTCAGACCTTGTCTAAGTAGGTTTTTATGAAAAGAAGTAAAGTACACATAGAGGTAGAAAGTGTTTATCAACAGTGTGCCAATGTGTCAAAATAGTCCAAATAGATGCTTTTGTTTGGGGAGCAATAGGAGTTTTACATACAAAACCAGATTTTTACTGATTGAACCTTAACAGAAGCTAACAAAAGTCTACCAAAAAACCTTTTCTAGTGTAGACCTTAAGTGTCACTGAAGTGACACTAGATCTGACAGTTTCAGACAATCTACTAGATCAGTCGTGGTTATAGGCCTGACTATTTCCAGAAAAATAATATTATCCACATACATATTGTAACTTGTCCTGAAGAGGGTGCTACCAGGAAGACAGTCATCTAGTTGTCCCATAGCCTGCAGGTTATCGTACTATTCTGGATACACACACCCCTAATCAGCCCTTATTGCAGGAATTATATAAGGATAAAACTCACATTGCCAAAAAAATAGCCTGCCTTTCAGCTGCTCCAAGACCAGTTCTTCAGTTTGTGATCTTCTCAGAGCACTACATGCAAGAGCTGCTAAGAGACAGAGAATCAAAGAAACACCAAATTAAAAACAAGAAATCAGGCTGTTAAATACAACTTTTGCATCTTGCTGAAGCATACCTGGGGCATACCCTCAGCACTCAGAGCTAAGGGTTTTAAGAGTTTTACCTCTGCCCTTTTGATTGCAATTAGATGCTGGATTTTGCACACTATAAAACTGCATCATCGGGGTACCCTTGGGAATAAGTTGGTATGTCTACATGACGCAGCACAGCAAGGTGCAAAATTTCTAGCTCAGGTCACAAAAGCAGACCACTAGTTGTCTAGCAGCCAGCTGCACTAGTCTCTACTCTGAGACACAGAGGTGTCCTAACAGCAGCACCAATTTTACTTTCATGACTGGTCACAAGACAGCCTGATGCTGACAACCAAATGGATTATTCCCAATGGAGTCAAAATAAGGTACTCAAGATGATCTTGCACTATTGTGGTTGGTTCTCCTGCAGAATTTGGATTTTCCCCATGCCCATGTGACCCTTCCTCTTGCCCTTCAAGCACGGAGTTGGAACAGCTCCCTGTCCACAGAGAAGTAGGACCTCCCTCACCCTCTCTTCAAATCAGACCAAAGCTGTTGGACAGGAAGGGAACATCATCACCAGCTCTTTGCCAACTAGCATAAATAAATTTGGTAGGAATTGCCCTGGGACCAGTACAAACTCTGGCCTACTGAAACAAATAGCAAACCTCACACAGAGAGAAAGAACCACCTCAAAAGAGGTTCACAAGCTCTGGTACCCCATTTTCCCTATTTGCTACTTAAAGATCTAAAAATTAGAACTAAATAAATTTTTAGAAGTCAGGAAACAAAATACTGTATTTTAATTTCTTCCATGAAATTTTTTATTTGAATAATTAACAGTTTCCATGACAAACTTTAAAAAAAAAAAAAAAAGGGTAGCAACCCAGCCCATCATGTTTTCACTCCTCCTGGCTGGGAAAGGTAAAAACTGTAGAAGGAAAAAGTTGTCTTAAAAAAATTGAGACAGACTTTTCCATTTGAGGAAAAAGGATTAATGAGTTCCACCTGAAGAACTGTAATAAGACATCCAAAATCCAGACAACTAACACGAGTCATGGTGTTCTGAAATAAACATGTGGAGACCTGGTTTAAGCCAAGATAATACCTCTTCAGTGGTATCATCTACGCATTCAAGGTCTCCCCCATAACACAATCATCTAAACCACTGTCTTTACACTGCCATTTACAGAATGGATGTGGGAATATCTTACCAGTTATCTTATAGAGCTAGTGATCAAAAATGACTATGCTTTCATTAATGTAATTATGCTTGAAGATTGGGCTGGGACAAAACAAAGGACAATTGGGTACATCTAATAGAAGTCAGTGCTGGCTAACATGCTAACCACCCAAAAAGACAAATAAGAAAATTCTGAAGTTTGTTTATTGCAACTAGTACTCAAATTACTGCTAATTAACGATTCAAAATGAAGTAGAACATCCAGCTCCCATTTTATTGAACAACATTGTAAGATTCTCTCTTCCCTGACTCATCTGAACAAACGGTGTGCTAAATGAAATTCCACCACCACCCCACCACCCCCCCAGAAAAAAACCGTAACAAAAATATCCAAAATGCAAGCCCTCTGAGACAGGGAGAAGAGTTGGGGGTCTTGACAAGAAATGAATCACTTTTGGAAACCTGAATAGTAAAAAATACTTTAAAAACAGTAACTTGTTTATGACTGAAAACTCTGTCTAAAACAGCACACTCAAAGAAAACACCAGAGTAGAGATGGGAAAGTGGAACTGAAACAGTTAAGAAAAATATCTGGATTGTGAAGATACTATTGCCAGTGCCTAAGGGAAAAATGTTACATTTTTTAAAAGTAGGTACCATCTTCCAAACAACCTTTTTCTATGTCCTGACAGTTTCTCAGTGCAAAATGTACACTGCCAGAACTATCCTGTTTTCCAGTGCTTCTGATAGGAAAAGATATTATGCCATAATGAATCTAACAATCTTCTATCTTCTATTTATAATGGACCCAGAATGCTCCCAAAAATAATTGGACTAGTGTCTTAGCTTAAAGTTTTATACTATTACCAGTGCTTAGCAGCAAAGAGAATTGAACACTTTACTAAGTAATAACATGACAACTCAAAGAAAAACTTTCCAAAATACTGTCAAGTTTTATCAGGCATTGGGTGATTAAAGTTCAGTTCAGACTGTGGTCAGCTGAGGTAGTATTCTGGACCCCATTTATCAGAGGTAGGGGGTTTTAACCACTATATATTAAAATACTGTTTTGAAATAGAGCCTAGTAGCATGGAGCAAGACTGAACTAAGCTAAACAAATCTCATTAGGGTGATCAGAATTTATGTATCTTCCAAATCTAACTTGGATCAAATAGTTCCTAGCAAATGGATTAAGACTTATTCTTAACATAATCATTACCTAGACAAGGAAAAATAGATCAGCAACACTACCCAAAACTTAAGTGTTGCAATAAGGGCTAAGTCAGCATTTGTGCAGCTTCAACATAGAAAAGTCAACCAAGTCATCCATCTACATTAACATGAATTAACCTTTCATTAGCCCCAAAATATACATCCACAGCAGATTTCCATTTTGCTGACTTTCCCACAGGCAGTGTCACTCCCTCCAAGTTCTGGTCTTCCTTTAAATAACTGAATACTTCATACCATACAGGCTATCTGAGCAATTAGAAAATCTACTTGAATGTCTTTATTTGCAACACAATTAATTTAAGTCTAATGTGTTTAAATGCTACATACAAGCAACACTTTCAGGTGGATTTTTTAGTTTCTTAAGAATGCACGGGCATTTCAGGTTTGCATTTGTTCAGAGCTCCTACATAAACAATCTGACATTAGCTGTGATTTTGTGTGTCACATTTCGCTTGTTTGCTATGGCTTTATAAAAGCCCTGACGGAAGGCTCATTATTTAAATGTTCCATCTGATTTTCTTCCCCGAACAGCTCTAGTAGACAAGATTCTTTACTCACAACTACTCTAACTGTACTCCTCTGTAGCTATACTTGCTAAAATGCTATTCACATGATTTCACAGATACAATCCAAATCATGAACGTTAAGAGCAGACTTCATTTCTACCATCTCTAAAGAAATAAGGGTTTAGGTCAGCCTGGACTTCTAGGAAACAAGATGACTCCCCTTTCATATCACTCATTTGTGACTATATAGCACTTAAAATTCCAGTTTCTGTGTATTGGGACATAATCACTCTACTTCGATCCTCCTATGCTTTAAACAAACAAACACTCCCCCCCCCAAAAAAAACCCCATACTGACAGATCAAGATTCTGTTTATTCTGAAACCAAGTAAAAATGTTCTTTAAAAAGATTTAAGGGCATTTTTTACATCATAAAAAAAAACAATTAAAGGTTTCTTTTCTCTTTTTAGCCTGGAGAGATGCAATTTGCTGTTCCTTTCTGAAATAAAGTACAAGTCTCTTGGATGGAACACGAAAATTTCCAAGAACTCATTTGTTCAAGAATACATTTTGTGTGCTTACTAGGTGCTTGAGCTAATGGAAAAATAAGTTTGGAACAGTGAAATGTAATTTTGTAATTAATGATCTATCACATCTATTACTTTAAAGATGCTTATGCCTCAGCAGAACTTACATACTCACAGAAGTAAGGCAAATCAAACATTTATATTTTAGGCATAATTTCACTCCAAAGATTCATAGCAGCTTATGAGTTGCCCTATTTCTTTCATCAGTAGATAAAGTACTTAACAAAAGAGATCAGTCTTATTAACCTCAACTTCCACATAGAAAAAGAGGTTCTTACTGAAATACACTTTTTCCAACATGATATGGTTTGGCCCCTCCCTGCACCAAGGGACTGCCACTCCCTATACCAACTATTATGTCGTATTCTTTCTTGTTTTGCTTTCCTGGATATAAACTTGATATAAAGTGCATAAATAGAGATACTACATAAAGTAACTGTGTGGAACTCAACTATAAGTCAAACTTGTGACACACTAGAATCAGAGCTTTTCAGATCAAGTTTATACAATTTCTGTGAAACCTAGTAAAGTCAGCTTCTAGTATTGTCTTGACAGATAACAGAAGAGTCTATATGATCTCCCAGATCTGTTACTTCAAAAAAAAAAAAAAAAGATATCTGACTGTGCAGGCAGAAGTATCTCCATTCTTCATACTCTGGTGCTGGGTCTAATGCCAACAGGAAACCCACAGCCAGTGCGCCGTGTTTGTACATGCCCATGACAGCGCATCGCCAGCTAGCCCTCAGGAGACACCTTTGCCTCTCAGTTGCTACAGATGTACAGGCACATATAAACAAATGGCAACAGATGTCATCATTCAAAGGATGCCTTTATGCAATTGCTTGCAACATTACAAGGTTTAATGCTCTCGAGAAATGCTCTTATATCGGGCTTGAGGTTAGCAAATGAATTAAGCACTACAAAAGGCAATTGCTGAGGACTATCCAACAATTCTTGCTTGTATAAATATGTATTACCCTCACAAAATGTTTCCAAGTAGAAACATCTTGGCTTCTGTGGGGAAAAAGCTACTGAAGAATGGTCAATAAGCAAGTTTCTCCTGCTAACCTAAAAACATTTACGTGCATCAGCCTGTTCAATTGCCGGTCTTTACACACACAACAAACACAAGATTCCTTGGGAGGGCAGGGATATTAAACAGTGTTTGTGATACTTGTCATGTATTTCTTGACAAAATACTTCAGCGCTGATAATTTGCAATATTTTGCAATAGAAAACAAACATAAAAAACATCATTATGTTGTCTAAAACACACTATGTCTCACCGATCGCAGCTCAGAGCCATCGGCCATTCTGTTTATTTCATAAAGAACTATTAGGAACCTCTGTTGGAAAACACCTTATTTCATTCAAGTTACTCCGCAAACCATGGCCCTGATGTTCACAAGCATGAATGAACCCTGATGTAGTCTGAGCGAGAACACTGCATTCTCAGGCTGGCTGTGAGGTAGCAACAACAGACTTACAACATTCCTCCTTGTTCTAGGACCCAGAGAGAGATAGCCTCTCCTGCCCACCCTCCACC